>JAGSMP010000494.1:0-346770 GCA_029286625.1 Parnassius orleans | reverse complement strand
AAACTTGTGTCTGAAGTCTAGTCTTCGCAGAACAAGGTCTCGGATTGGGGCGACTAAATCCAGTCCAGTTTAATCCTCAGAAGACACAAGTTTGCGCGTTTACCGCTAAAAACCCTTTTGTCGTATCTCCTCGGTTTCAAGGCAATCCCTTGTAGCCTCAGCCAGTATCGGAATCCTCGGCGTCGATATATCGAGTGACGTGCAGTTTTGTGGTCACTTGGAAGAAGATTAGGAATGCCTCAGTTACCTGCAACCAGCTTGTTACTCTATCTAGCGCGAGGTCACTTACTCTTCACTTACCGGTACGAGGATGCCACTCTAGAACCTTTCTTTTCCTTCGGTAGAAGTGACGATGGATAACCATCTGGCTTCCATTACAACATAAACTGAAACATAGCCAACATGCCTTATCCCTTAATATTATAAACGTGGAAGTTGGTCTGTTTGGATATTTGTCATTCAATCATGCACAAACCTTTGCATGGAATTTACATAATATACAACAATTTTTTATTTTCAGATAAAAATTAAAGGCATATTCATTAACTGAAAAAGAACATAGTTTATTCTGAAATTTAAACAATATTAAAATAAGTTATTCATAAAATTTCTAATTTTAATATCAAAATTTTCTAAATTGGGTAATAAGCGCAGGTAGGTGAATTCACTGACAATAACTGGAACGGTTGTAGTATTGTTAAAAATTCTGATTTCACATTTAGCGACAAGTAAACATAACTGTGTAAGTCCTTTTAATTTTTTTCTGGTAAGTCAAATTAAGTGGTCTATTATCTATACATATAAATAAAATTGAATTATCTGTCTGTAATATCGTAATAACTGGATTCTGTTAGGCTCAGGGGGTTGTTTGCATGGTATTAAGACATGAATAACCCTGTCTGTCTGTCGGTCTGTCCGGGCTAATCTTCGGAATAGTTGAACCGATTGTAATAAAACTGCACAAAAAATTAGAGAGCAATGCCAGGAGTAATCTAGGCTATATTTTATCCGAAAAACGAAAAATTTATAAAATAAAAAAAAAACGAAATTAGATAAAATAAACGGTAAACATCCTATCCTACCCAGGCGAAACCAGGGCGGGTCACTAGTTTCACATATATAAACAGATAAAACTAACTTTGTTTATATTTAGCTTTGTTTGAGAAAGAATTTGTAGAGGCTTGAGAATATAAGTTGAAAAACAAGTACGTTTCACTCTCAGATTCGTTCTCAAGATAATTGGATCACTAATCCTGATGTACTTACAACCTATCCCTTAGCGGAGAGTAGCCCTAGAAAAGGTGAAGCTTATATTATATATTATAGGTTTACGTAGATACCTGGTACATAATAATCGTATTCTTATAAAAGTATGTTTTATTATAAAGGTTGGCACAAAAATCAGTTTAAAATGCTGAAAGGTGGGTAATGTTTATCGAGAGTATGTATGTATGTAATTCCATTTCTTTGACACGCTCTGTAGCCGTTGGATTAGTCTTAGTTGTTTTTTTCAGTAAAAATTTTTACGCAGCCAAAATTTTTAATTACCTATTGTTTTATTGTTTTTAATTAGTTGTATTTTTTAATTTCTACTATTTAAGACTATATTTTGAGGCCGCTTTGATGTAGACATATTAAAACTATGCAATATTTTTGTTTACTGTTACAGCGTACCAAAAGTCTACTGTTAAACACAAGCCTACCCCATAAATGGCCTCATAGGGAGGATGTTTGCCTTATTTGCGACGCTGTTGCTTATCTCCTGATTTGTTTACCTCTATCGCCTCTAACGACATCCACAGGAGGATATGCGGTAGTGAATATGGCGATAACTCGTATGGCGGATTTGAACCCACGAACTTTAGAATTTGCGGTCCATTAGGTGACTGTCGCAAAGCACACAATTAACCTTCGATGTTTGTACTTGGCTTTATTAACGATCACGACAGTAGTTGGATAGCATGACAATAGTTGGATATAATCTTCATCATCCTCTTTAGGTACTTCCTATCAGAAGACCACGGCTAAACATATTCCTTCCCCAAATGATGCAAAAAAGCACACTCCTAAGACTTATCAATTTTAAATTGAGCGAAATTTACGACCTTTAAATTCGCAGTCTGCATTTTTGCTTTTCAACTGACTACCCCAGAAGGAGGGTAATGTTTATCGAGAGTATGTTTGTATGTAAGTCCATTTCTGTGACACGCTCTTTAGCCTGAATGGCTTGATGAATTTTAATATATGGGGTGTCGTTGGATTAGTATTAGATGTGGAAGTGACATAGGGTATATTTTTTTTTATAGAAGAGGGGGCAAACGAGCATGCGGCTCACCTGATGGTAAGTGACTACCGCCGCCCTGGAACAAGTGCAACACCAGGGGAACCAGAGGAATTGCAGATGCGTTGCCGGCCTTTTAAAAAGGAGTAGGCTCATTTCTTGAAAGTCCCTAAGTCGTATCGGTCCGGAAAAATCGCTGGTGGTAAACTATTCCACAAGGAAGTAGTGCGAGGAAGAAAACATCTTCTAAAACGCACAGTGGTGGACCGCCAATCATCCAGATGGTGTGGATGGTATCGGGAGTTCTGCCGCGATGTGCGTTCGTGAAATGTGGCGGCTGGGATTAATCCGAACAATTCCTCAGAGCACTCACCGTGGTAAATGCGAAAGAAAATGCAAAGAGATGCAACATCTCTTCGCAGCGCCAATGAATCGAGCCGATCGGAAAGGACTCGATCGTCGACGATTCTAGCCGCTCTGCGCTGGATGCGGTCAAGTGGAAGGAGCTGGCACTGGGGAGCCCCAGCCCAGAGATGGAACAGTATTCCATGTGAGGCCGAACCTGCGCCTTGTAAAGTTGCAGGCGTTGTGCCGGCATGAAATACTGTCCTGCTCTGCTAAGCACGCCAAGCTTTTTAGAGGCCAATTTGGCCTTCTCTTCCAAGTGACCACGAAACTGCACGTCACCGATATGTCGACGCCGAGGATTCCGATACTGGCTGAGGCAACAAGGGAGTGCCTTGAAACTGAGGAGATACGACAAAGGGTTCTTTTAGCGGTAAACGCGCAAACTTGTGTCTTCTGAGGATTAAACTGGACTAGATTTAGTCGCCCCAATCCGAGACTTTGTTCAGCAAAGACTCGACTTCAGACACTAGTTTGTTCCGGTACTCGGCGACGTTTTCCGAGAAATATTCGCACGGCCGGCGTATAGAGCATCACCAGTGCTGTCATCCGCATAGCAATGAATGCTACCGGTTTGCAACATATCATTGATATGCAGAAGAAACAGCGTTGGTGATAGCACGCAGCCTTGTGGAACACCAGCGTTAATAGGCTTGTAGTCGGGCATGCACCGTCTACAACGACCTTGATGCTCCGATCTGCAAGAAAGCTGGTGATCCAATTGCACAATTTCTCGGGAAGCCCATAGGAAGGAGCTTGTAAGAAGCGCTTTGTGCCAAACCCGATCGAAAGCCTTCGCTATGTCCAAACTAACGGCCAATGCCTCCCCCTTGGACTCTACTGCCTCCGCCCATCTATGAGTCAGGTAGACTAGAAGATCACCAGCTGATCGACCCCGACGAAAACCGTATTGGCGGTCACTAATCAGCTGGTGATCCTCAAGGTACCGCATGAGCTGGCAGTTTATAATGGATTCCATTATTTTGGAGAACAAGGGGTGATGGCGATAGGCCTGTAGTTGGACGGGTCTGAGCGGTCGCCTTTTAGGATCGGTTGGACAAAAGCTGTCTTCCATGATTTCGGGACTACGCCTAGGGAGTAGGAGTACCGGAAAGACGCGTTAGAACCGGTGCCAACTCCGGAGCACACGTCCTCAGCACAATTGGGGGGATTCCGTCAGGCCCACTCGACTTGTGGATGTCCAGGAGAGGTGCTTTGCGAACCGAGCGCTGTGAGAACCGAACATCCGGCATGGAGCACTCACACCGCGGGATGGCCGGCGGTGTGTTCTCCCCGTCATCAAGAGTCGAGTTGGACGCAAAAAGTGAGCCTAAAAGGTCGGCTTTCTCTTTTGCGGCGTGGGCCAGTGAGTCGTCTTCCCTGTGCAGAGATGGTAGTGATGGCTTACAGAAATTCCCTTGGACAGCCTTGGCGAGAGACCAGAATGCACGGGTTCCCGAAGGAAGGCGAACTAGTTTCTCGCCAATTCTGCCTATGTGCTCTGACTTTGCCTTGGCAATAACACTTTTGAAGGACCTGGAGGCGAAGTTATACTTCTTTTTAAGCATGCTGGTGTTTACATCCCGAGCCGCCGAAGCCTCAGCCCAGGCCTGATAGCACTCCTGCTTACTACGTAATGCAGTCTTACAGGAGCAACCAAACCAAGGCTGCGATCTGCCTCCGATGGGTACCACAGATGATGGAATAAATAGTTCCATTCCCTGTAACACCACATCAGTGACAGAGTCAGCAACAGCGCTGGGATCATCCGGCGAGAAGCAAACCCGCCCCCATGGGTAGGATGCAAAGAAAGACCGCATTCCGTCCCAATCCGCCGACCTGTAATGCCAAACACGGCGGCAACCTGCAGAACGCAACCGCGAGGGGAGCGTGAGTGGCACCACACTCCGGATCAGACAATGGTCCGAAGAGCCGAGAGGGGCATCGACGGAAACCTGATATCCGTCCGGATGAGAGGTCAGCAGAAGGTCCAACAGGGAAGGTGTATGATCCTTCACATCTGGAATCCGCGTAGGCGAAGTAACCAGCTGTGTCAGACCATATGCCAAGGCAAAGTCATAAACAGATCTCCCCGCATGATCGGTTAAACGTGAACCGAGCCATTCGGCGTGGTGGGCGTTAAAATCGCCAAGGATCACGATCTCTGCGGATGGGACCTGTTGTAGCAAGGAATCTGTAGCCATTTCGACGTGGTCGATGAGTCGGTCTGTTTCGGCATTACCGCTATAGGACCTATAGAGGCACCCGTAGACTCGCAGATGCTCGTCGCTGTCTACGCGTAGCCAAAGGATGGATAGGTCCGAAAATTCAAGACTGCCGAGGCGTCGAGAACAGATGTCCTCTCTGACGTATACGCAAACTCCAGCCCGAGGCACAAAGGAGTGTTCCAATTTGTACCCCGGGTAGGAGAGATACGAAGTATCAGCCGGAGAGGACACCTGCGTCTCGGTCAGAAAGAGCAAGGCCGGCTTCGCCATCTCGAGATGGTAGTGGATGGCGTTTAGGTTCGAGTGAAGTCCCCTGATGTTGCATAAATCCACGGATAGCGTGGCAGGGGTCGCCTTGGTCTTGTTGCTCAGTTTGCCCCGAGCAATTATTGTTTTGAACGGAATTTTGCCCCCCCCCCCTCCCAGAATACGCGTGGCAGCCTGAGCACCCACGCTCAGGAGTGGAGTAGCATGGTCGTGGATGCTCAGCGAGGGATTCTCCAGGGGTGCTGGTACCCTCCTGGGGTAGTCTAAAATTTAATTCCGCTACCATGTTGATGGGGAGGTGGGCCTCCGGTCACCTGCACTCACCAGACGAAACGCAAAAGCAGAGCTTCCACTTCACGCCGGTATTCTGTGAGGTCGTGGTACTAACCCGGCTCGAGCCGGCCCATACGTGCAACAGCAAAAGCTGCTGCGTGGCTCTACCACCGTAATTCTTTTTACAGTATATTTTTTACGGAGTCGAATTGTTAAATGACTGTTTCCTTAATAATTGAGCTAGTTTATATAAGTAAGAGTGACAAATTAGCATACAGTCCACCACGGTAAATGACGTAAACAAAAAAGCCATCGATGCGTTGTCATTCCTGAGGAATAAGACGAAATTCCTAACAGCCATTAATTATATTGGCTCTCTTACTTAGCGATTTAGATTGATGGCAGAGACAGGTCAAAAGCTAGCACCAACTTCCGAGTTGGTCTGCCAACTCCTACGTAGAAAAGAGCCCAAATACTGCTAACCAAAGGCCTCCTCCAAGTAATGCCACGACATGTTAAATTCCACAATACGACCACTTAACGGACATCTATCTCGTTGGCGTGACCGATTACAGTTAAGTTTTTAAGTACTTTAAGTTTTTTTTTATAATAGAAGAAACTACTTCATTGCTACCACATTGTTATCCACATCATCACATCAGGTAAGGTGCTTGAGTTAGGAATGCTCTACGACAGTGGTCAAACGACCTTTGAGTCCACGGTCCGCACCTCAACCATTCGGTTTCTGTGGCTTTAAATTTGCTATATCCATTTACTGAATTAAGAACCATAAGAAATTCTGATATTCTTAATTTCGATATTACTTTGCAAAAGCAGTACATTTGAATAAAAAAAATTACTAGCGACAAGCTTATACAAGGAAGAACTTGCTTTATCGTGATTAATTTTTATTAAAAATTTCGTTGAGATAGTCAAAGGCGACATTCAGGAGCAAATATTTTTTTATAATAATACTAGCAGTTGTATTAAGACTAACTAATTAACACACTTTTATTAGCTTTGCGAGTATCTGCCTATGTAACGGAATCTTTACAGACACATAGATATACATAGCATTACATGGCAATCCTTGGGATAGGCTTATGTTCATCAGTGGATTTGTTTAGGGCTGTAATGATGATGATGAAAATGATGAATGTTGGAATATAATATAAAGAAAACGTACAAACCAAAGCTACTAATATACGTGAGAAAACCAATAAAAATATTTTCAGCAGTAATTTAATATATATAATATTTACGAAATACGATTTCGATTCCTTGAATACGGGGAGGGAATATTGAACTGCTGCTTTACTTTTTATTATTCCTTTCTTAACAAGAGGTAATGTTTTATAACATCAACGAGGTTATGTTAATCATAAATCACACCGCTGTCTTGCACGACGCCTTTCGGTAATGTATATTGCCCTTTATTCATAAAATCATTAAACTGTATGTAATGTTAATTGTATTGTTATTCATAAGTTGCAACGTAGAACTTTTGTAATATTAAATTGCCGATTTTCTGAACAAAATTAAATTGCCGATTTTCTAACTAATTGCGGAAACATAGACAGCTTCCAACTAATAATTTGTGTGCAGGATGAGAAAAAGATTGAGTTTACTGCAAACATCACTCTTTGAATATAATTTCTTTAATTCTTTTTTAAATTACCATTGTGTACCTGGTCCTACTTACATTATCCATTACAGTCTATAAAAGTCCACTGCTGAACATAGATTGTCTTATGAGTGCAGTTTTTTATTTTTTATCTGTTATTAGGAAGGCGCTGCTACCCATCTCCTGGTTTGTTTCTCTCTATTGCCTCTTATGAGACCCACGGGACGGGAAATTCTTTCATCGCCACTATACGGCAAAATATCCCGTTACCCTCATTTCCCCTTAACATTTTCACATACGTAAATTGAACGTGGAGAAACATATAGACTTGGAATAATTATTTTCGTTCCGTGCAGAAAACCACGATCCGCAGCACTGCAGGGTATTTTACGCCTGGCGTAAAATATCGTTCTAGAATATCCCACAGTCGCCCCTTAAGCCACAACAGGAACCCTTTACAGTATAATTCCAATAATTTTCTTCTTCATTATCATCAGTCCGCCAAGTCCACTGCTGGACATGGGCCTTTCCCGTTGCAGATTTGACGACCGCAGTACCAGACGTCTCGCACTATTGACACTACTCTGTCGCTGGTCTGAGAGGTTACATTTACAAAAAAAAGAACAATTAACACTCATATTATAATATTATGCTTCACAATTAACTGCACAAAACAAGTTAGAAATAACTTTAGAGCGATCGCCTCACCTCACCTTGTCAGGGGTTATTAAAGTAAAAAGTAAAAGTAAAGTTACAGCCTATATACGTCCCACTGCTGGGCACAGGCCTCCTCTCATTTCTGAGAGGGTCCGCCCCGCTGCTCCAATGCGTGTTGGCGAACTGCACATGTCTTCGAAATATTTTTTTTTTGATTTCTCAGACATGCAGGTTTCCTCACGATGTTTTCCCCCACCGCCGAGCACGTGGTAAATCAGCACTTAAAATTGCAATTAACTATTTCATTGGTGCTGGCGGGGATCGAACGCGGGTTGCTCGCGTACTGTGTAACTTACAGCGAGCGCTAACCATCTGAGCTACCACGGCTCTATCATTATATCATTATAATAGGGGTTATTATCATCCATAAATTCCTTAATATTCTAATAAAGCTTTTTATACCATCTTTGTTTAATTAAGTTTTTGAACTTGAGTTTTTGAACTATGGCAAATATCCTTCCTATGAAATATGAAATAATCTTTGGAGAGGACTATGTTCAGCGGCAGACTTTTGATAAACTGTAATGAATGAAAATTAATGAATACTTTATTTTAAAACAAGGTAGCTAATATAATATACTTATACATATGCTTTTTATGAATTGCATAGTTGTACCTGGTCCTACTTCGCTTCTGCTTGAGAAACGATAAAAATACAAAAATATGGACAGTACGCTTCTGTTGTTGTCTAAATTATGTACGCAGCATACGTTGTGTCTCGTACTTAAGATAGTGGTACGATTGCTTGTAGACACATGCGACCCGCAATTGAAGCTATCCAATACCAACAATTTACATCCCATTATTTCGTTGGCGATTAACACTCTTTCAAACAGAATTCAAAATTATTTTAATTATTATTCGGAACTTTATCATCGTCATCATCATCATCGTCATTATCATCATCATAACATGTCAATTTCTGAACATAGGCATCCCCAAGAATTGCCACAAAACTTGGTAGCATTCTGAATTTACTAGACCTGTTTTTACACCCAGTTATTAAATTCAGTAAGAATTAAATTCTTTTACAAAATAAAATATTAAGTGTTACTTCCTTAAAAACCTTTCTAAATTAACATTTTATATCCGACGAGTAAAGGAAGTTTGTATTGTGGGAGTAGTTAAGTGCTTCAGCTAATTTAAATGTAAATTTATTTTACAGGGACCTCACTACTTAATTGACTATCTAGAATACGATACACTCTTTGTCTTTTATTTTCCAAATATATTTAAAAGAGCATATTATGCCTTTACTTTTCCTAAAATGTGTTAAAATCGAAAAATCGTGACACGCTATAAGAACACCATGCTATTAAAAATTAATAGTTTAATTGCTCATGGTTAAAAAAATACATGTCATACATAAGTGAGGCTAATCTAACATCGGTTACACACTTGTGCAAAGTAATTCAATAATTATGTTTTTGCGGCCATCAACAAATATTGAATGTTATTCGCGCTCTCATTTGCGAACCCATTTGCGCCTCCTCCTACATTTCCTTTTCACTAATGCGTTAGTCTTGTTACGGTTTTGTGAACCATGGGTAGCGAAGATTATTTTATTTGTGCGGTGGGCTATGTTACCTATGTTCGTATTATTACGAATTATACGAAATATTATATGTTACATCGCCATCGCCAGTCAGGGAGAGAAAGTCATATTTAGATGAGTAGATGTACATGTACAGAGAAAAAACTAGCCAAAAACTAGGCATCTACTTTACGTTACGACAGAGATAAAACTAGGCATCTACTTTACGTTACTACAGAGGAAAAACTAGGCATCTACTTTACGTTACTTGCTTCTTTGAAAACGCTTTAAGTGGTAAACTTTTTTTCTGCCTTGGAGTCCGTCGGAGTAGGTCCCTCTCACCTATTTCTGTCTCCAAAAGGCAGTGTTCAGGTCCGAAAGGCTAAGAGAGCTAGAATAATTATAGGCTGTGTGGCATTCTACTAGGCCAGGGAAAAAGTTTCTTCGTATATTGTTTGAATTTTGTTAAAACTTAATAAAAATGTATTAAGGACGTTAAGAAAAAGAAAAATTAAAATTAAAAAACACTTTCAAACATGCCATTTTTCCATTGTTTTGTATGTCCGCCAAAATAAGTGAATCTAATGAAGAAATTCGATACATTCTGAAGTTTTATTACAAAAAAGGGAAAATGCGACTCAAGCCGCGAAAAAATATTTGTGACGTTTATGGACCTAATGCAAAGTCAGTAAGAGTAGCACAAAGTTGGTTCAAGCGTTTTCAGTCCGGGAATTTTGATGTCAAAGATGTAGCTTGCTCTGGTCGCCCTCATACGGATTAAGTCGATGTCATTTTTGAAAAAGTGGAGCAAGATTGGCATATTAGTAGTTACGACATAGCCGAGCCATTTGAACAAGTCTGGCTATACAAAAACGACTGCTGAAAGATGCGTTACGTTCGAAATCATGTGCCCAACTGACGCGCAATTTTGTATGATTCGCGTAGGATTCGCGCGATTTGATGTGCGACAAAAACTGACCCAACTCAATATTAAAAACTTTACAAATTCATTTTTCACAAGTTCATTCATTTCACAAGACACTACGGACAAACGTGTAGGCCACACGTTTGTCACTTACTTACATCTATTAAAAATAACTTTTGATTAAAGTTGGAAACATTTACTTTGCCAATATCTGCTCAATAAAGTAAAATGATGTGTCTTATTTAATCTGAAGAGCACCTTCCGCCCGCCCTCAATTGCGTGCACTATCCGCGTCACCACTAATCCCAGCACTACAAATCCCAACGCCACTACACTAGGAAAGACACGCCACCGACGACAATACGACACGTGTTTCGCCTCCACACGAGGCATCTTCAGGTGTAATAGACTCTGCGGTGGCTGACCGCTAAGTGAGCGGAGAGCTTCTTTTTTGCGCCCAATGCAAGGATACCCTCCGGAAGCGGGGGAGGGAGGTGGTGAATGGTCATAGCATACCACGCAGCAGGCTGCGTGGTTATGTGGGACTCACTTTGAAGAAGTGCCTTACCCACTAAACACCACCTGGGAACGGCTCTAGCCCGAAGGCGTTATCGCCGAATCGGAGACGACCTCCCTCGGGGAGAGGGAGGCGCGGAGCACAACCGTCCGGGGACGGAAGCGCGGGTCAACCAACACAGCTGCAGAGCGCGGCGGTGCTGGAGTGATGGAGTGGGTGTCGCATGAGCGAGAATGTACTCACCGTACGGGGACGGTGAGCACTGACTGCTAGCGCAACCGCGCGGGGGCGGCGGCACTAGCGGAGGCGGGAAGGGAAGGCACTCACCGTACAATGGTGAGCGCGGGCGCACAACACAACCGCACGGGGGCGGCTATCGGAGACGGGAAGGCTCCCACCGTACGGGGACGGTGAGATAGCTAAGCACAACCGCACGGGGGCGGCTGTGCTAGCCCAGGCGGGAGGTTAACTCAACCGTACGGGGATGGGAGTGTGGGAGGGCACTCTCAACCGTACGGGGACGGAAGCGTGGTCAGCTAACACAACCGCACTGGGGCGGCGGCGCTAGCTGAGGGGGATGGGACGGGACTGACGTTCTATTCCAAGAAACTGTACTGACTGAGGTAGAAGACCCGTACGGGGATGGGTGCTCGGTCAGCTGGCGGACTCCGCAAGCGCACTACCTCACGGGGGCGATGGCGCAAGCGGCGCAAGCCGAGCGGCGAGCCAAAAACAGCTGCTATTTATACAACTTACTTAGAACTTTTGATGTTACAGGATAGGCCCATATTCAGATATATATTTTTTTACCTAAAATCCAAAACTAAATTTTGAATAAGTATATCTTTATGACCTTAATAATTCAATTTTAAGTATCTCCTGTTGATAGAGAAATATTTATTGTCTGTGTGTGTTATGTTTGGATTGGAGGCCTTTCCTTTACTACAGCACTGACTCTACTGCAAACTTTATTATACTCTCTGTTGTCTCCGGCACTGAGTTAAATAGAAATGTAGTATTTACTATTGCGTTATTATAAATATAATAATAAATTAATAAATTCTTAATTTATTTTATCTATACACATACAAATTAAACTGAAGTGTCTGTCTGTAATATCGAAATAACTGCCTTTAATTAAGCCTTAGCTCAAAGATCCATTTTTAATTTTTTTGCTTATATGTTTATCTGTCCGGGCTAATCTTCAGAATGGCTCTACTGATTATAAAAAAATTTCACGAGCAGATAGAAATCAATACCAGGAGTGATCTTATCCCTGAAGTACAGTCTATTTAATAAAAAAAAGAAATATTGAAATCGACTCGTAATTAACACTGATATCTACTAACAAACATACAAAATATAAAGAACATAGTACAGTCAAATTGAGTACCACCACCTTTTTTGAAGTCGGCTTTTGTTGGATTTTTCATGTCCTCGAAATAAAATAGATAAAATAGCTGTTCCAGCTATTTCGAAGACATGGTCAACACACACTGGAGCAGCGTGAATGACTTATAATGAGGGCATCCACGACTCTTTTTGTGACCAGGGCGGCGCCACTTTGGATTAAGGGAAAATATTTGACAAATTTCATGACGAGGAAATTATTTTATTAGTGAAATATGAGGTTTAATGTTTCTTACCTAATTATTAGTTTATCTTAATTAGATTAGAAATTAATAAACAAGCTACGGATATTCCTGAAAGTAGGTTTTGGATTTAACACACTCCCGAAACCGATAAACGTTTACTTCTATCGCAACTCCTCAATTATAATGACATTGTGTAACAAATAACTTCACCTCAGTCTCAACAAGCAACATCTGGTAAGCGGAAGATTATTAGCCCTTATAATTCCATAACCCATGATAGGAGACCGAAAACGTTGTATACTATAACTAATGAGAGGAAGCCAAAACGAGCCTGTGCTTTGGGACATTTAATAGCTGCAACTTTTTTACTTTTACCATACATACAAACACAAAGTTGATTTATTTTTCTCACGCTCACAGGATGATTGGCTTTGATTGGCTATTCTTCAGGTTTGAATCATCCATACAGCATCATAAACATAACATAAACTCTCATCCCAGAGGGTTAGGCAGAGTTTACGAATTTCCATAAGCTTGTCGGTTACCTTTTAATTTGGCCCATTTTCAATTTATCACTAATTTGGTAGATAAACTTCCGTCTAGGCCGTCCCTTGCCGACTCTTCCACTCACTTGTGCAGCATAAATTTGCTTTGTCAATTTTTCCTCATTTATTATTTCACCAAAAACATCTTACAAGCTAACCAACAAAAAAAAGTTATAATCCCACTTAAAACTATTTTGGAAAAACTTAATCACTATTTTGTCTGTAATTTATTTTATCATGTTCTGATAAAACAGTATTGTTATAATTGAAATTGTGTTTTATGGGTATGTGACTTGCTTCTGCTGCCAATCTCATTATGTCGTCTTTGATGCCTTTTGCAATTTTATTCCTGGATTATTAACATTTCAGTGATATATTTTAATGATGTTAAATAATGTATGTTATTTCAGCTATGTCCGTTACTCTGGTTCTACTGCGGGTATCCGAAATCATTCGTTACGAAGTGTATACTTTTACCTAAAAACCTTAAAATAATCAAGTTAGAAATTAACTTAATACAATTCAGAACTTAACTTAATATAATACGTTCTTATTTTAAAATTTTAATAAAATATCAGGACAGTAATTTATTAGTTAATTCTCTCGTATTTATATCATACATATAGATAAAATAATATTATACAAATAAAATATCTATTTTATTCTATATCATGTTTCCAAAAGTCATATAAATAAAAATAGCTGGCTAGACTTTGATTTCTGCTCTTTTCGGTAGTTGGCGCAATGAGGTTCACTTCGAATTCACTCCAGAATTTCTAAAGTACAAAAATAAAATTTATTAATAATTCGGCCAGCGCTCATCGGGTCCAGATTTTGTGATTTTCATTTTTATAACTAGACCATCAAAATGATTTCTATATTTATACAATTACATCATTGAATGAAAATAATTTTGAGGATATTATCGTGTTTAATTTGACTTCTTTTTA
The DNA here is from genome assembly GCA_029286625.1 of Parnassius orleans. NCBI lineage: Eukaryota > Metazoa > Arthropoda > Insecta > Lepidoptera > Papilionidae > Parnassius > Parnassius orleans. The sequence continues at coordinate 332,909 of JAGSMP010000494.1, read as the reverse complement.
CTTATTTAAATTTATATAATTATGTTAATTATATCAGCAATTAAATTGGCAATTAAATTTGAAATTATAATGTGTAAAAATTTAAACGAACTGTAAAATTAATTTAAAATTCGGTTAAAAAACTTTGAAAGTTGAAGAATGTGGGTTGAGAATGGGTGAGTTAACCGTCAAATGCCTTTTGTACGCCGATGATCAAGTCATATTTGCATCGTCGGCGGCCGAGTTACAAATGATGGTTACTTTAATGAACCGGTCATTAAAAGAAAGAGGTATGAAAGTGAACGCAAGTAAGACGAAAGTGATGGTTTTTGAAAGAGAAGAAAGTAAAACGTTATGTGAAATAAGAATAGAAGGGGAGTTGATTGAGCAAGTGGATGAGTTTGTATATTTGGGATGTTTATTTAGCAGGATGGTAGATATGATAAGGATATAGAACGACGAGTGAACGCAGGAAATAAAGTGAATGGGGCTCTACACGCTATTGTGAAGAGTCAGAATGTGTCAAAAAAGGCACGTTTGGCAATTCACAATGCTGTGTTAGTCCCTACTTTAATGTATGGTAGTGAAAGTTGGGTCTGGCAGAAGAAGCATGAGAGTAGCATAAATGATGTAGAAATGCGGTCATTAAGGAGTATGCTAGGGCTGAATCTGAATGACAGGGTGAGAAATAGTGTGATAAGAGAAAAGTGTGGTTTGCAAGATGACTTTGTGACCAGGATTAAGAAAGGAATGCTTCGGTGGTTTGGTCATGTAGAAAGAATGAACGAAGAAAGAGTGACAAAGCAAATTTATGCTGCAGAAGTGAACGGCAGAGTCGGAAAGGGACGCCCTAGACGAAGGTTTATCGACCAAATTGGCGATATATTGAAAATGGGCCAGATTAGGAGTACCCTTAACCGACGAGCGTGTATGCGTAGATATATGGATGTAAAGGAGGCGAGAGAGGTGTGCCAGGATCGTGCCAAATGGATGTCCGTAGTCTCTGCCTACCCCTCTGGGTGACAGGCGTGAGTGTTTATGTATGTAAAAAACGTATAGCAGCGAACTAAATCATGCCGATAATAATGATGATGATATACTGTGTTATTTGGAATTCAAAACATCGCTAATGTGACCAAATTATCAAATAAATTACATTCCTAATACAAAATTCAATATGAAAAACTGATAACACGTTGTTAACATAATTGTTGAAACATTGTTTTCTTAAATTACTTACCTCATTATCCAATTACATAAATGGAAGTAGATTGTTAGTAATCACAAAAATTAAATAATTCAAGAAAGCACATGGAGAATTAACCCTTCATTTTATCAGTTTTGTAATAGTCCCTCAGTTAAGTTATCATGACGGTCACAAACGAAGACTTGTATCTAAACAGGGCAAGATTCGTAATGAAATATTTAGGAGTTTGGGTGCCCCACCCAAATGAGACTTTTGCTCATAAATGTTACAGAATATTTATGATGACACTTCAATATTTGTTTTTGTTTTTCCAAATAATCTTCATTGTCCAAGTTTGGGGTGATTTAGGAGCAGTGTCTCAAGCGTCTTATTTGCTGTTTACTCAAGCTTGTTTATGTTTGAAAATAACAGTGTTTCAATTAAACGTGGACGTGGTCAATAATTTATTAGAAATAATGAATAGCGATAGTTTTAGACCGCAGAACAAAGATCATGAAAGGTAAAGTAAAGTTTACTTATATGTAATAGTCTTAACATTTTTATAAAATAAGAGTTATATCTGAGCTATGCATGACGCCATGTAGTGGCAGCGTAGAAGAATCCACTACCCCATATTATTGTGTGTTTGTTGTGAGAGGAAAAAGAAACGAGATAGGCACAGCATCAAATAATAAAAAAAATGCGGTTGCCACCCAAGCGTGGCCATTTGGCAATATCTCCATATGAGGCAGTCTATGAAGGAGGCCTATATTCATCTGTGAACTTTTAACACGTTCACTGCGGCAAGTATAATCATAATTCTTCATCTGGTGCGGCGGCGGGTCAAAATGCGCCCCCGATGATATTTCCGCCAGTGCGTGGCAGGGCTTTTCGACCCACCAGCACTAGGATAGATTATTATTGCTATAACTTTGCGAAAACGTAATGTAAACAATTTTTTTTGTTCTGTTAGAATGACCTTGAACCCAACTTCCTTAGGTTCGATTTGCCCCGGGATCTGCCAAACAGGAAATGAGAAATAAAAAAAAGTGCGGTTCTGGTCGATATAGAAAGTATTTTTTGTAGTGATGGGACAGAGAAAAATAAGGGGATATCGAAATAGAGCAGAATTATCGTAAAAGAACTGAAAAATGTTTTTTATTTACTTATGCCTGTCTTGGAAACATGTCACGCAAAGGTTTTGGTTGCATTTCCTGCAATATTTTTTTATTTTTTTCACTTTTTTTTTGCTTCGGTACTACTATAGGATTTTCGCAGTCTGTCGTAGCACCCTGCACAATTTCTTCGTTTAGCGCTCATCTCAAGGACATGATCATTGTCCTTAGGTTCTACTTGATTTTCTGAAATGAAATTTTTTTTCTTAATTCCGTGTGGTTTATTAACCATATGAGTTTTGCCAAAGGACTCACTGTTGGGAACTAATAAATAGGTACTCAAATAAAATTTAAAAGTTAAGATAGAACGCTTTGAACTATAAAGTGAGGCAGTTTTTGGTAAACAAGTGTGACTTACGTGTGACCGCGGTAGGCCGATATGGGCCTATTCCGCAGTGAACGTGTTAATAGGCTTTAATGAAGTCAATTATAAAGAGTGATAAATGAGTTACGGCCCGGCCCACCAGCAGTTTGATTGTGTAACTCTGGTAGGAATTTTAGTTGGAATCGTTTTGTCGTTTGTGATTTGGATTCGTTGTTGTAGAAATAATATCACTTTTGAGCCGATATCTTCTCTCTCTCTCTCTTTCACACACACACAATCTGTCTGCACTCTTTATATATCTTCTTTTTTTAATTAGTATCCTCTTTTAGTGTCAGAGTGATAACCACAAGCAAACGATTCCCACTAGAATTCAAGACTAACACCGTATTGCTGACAGTATTTGACTGTTTCAACATTCTTTAACAAACGCTACTCACAAGCGAATTAATGTGTAATGTTTTATAGGCTGAAACTATATTGGGTATTTTAGTCTTCTAACCGAAACCCTCCGTCTGAGTATCTACCGCCATCTTACCAATTTCTGTCAGGTGGACTGTAAGTTTGATTGTTACTTTAGTTTTAAAAAAAAGCATCCGCGCACCGCTGATTCAGCGATGGTAGAGCTGCGGAAGAAGAAGGTCGACTGTTGTGTGATATACCGCTCTCTCTACACTCCGTTATTAAAACTTGCTCGGTGATGGAGTCATAGACCAGATCCGCTACTGGTGTCGGTAAGACTAACACTAATACATTCCGGGCACATGGAAATATTTGAAAAATTCTTCTTATGAAGATTAATTTAAAAAAAAACTTATACTTCTAACAGGATATTAAAATGGCATGCTGACCGTATCAAAAGACTTCTGCTAGCTTTTATGATAAGTTCGCAAACGACCTGCGGTTTATGGGCTTTGAAACCATTGTTCGACGATGCGGGGAGTCGGAATTTTCCATTTGACATGTGGTATGTGTAATATTATCCTTTTTATATTATCTAATGCTAAAGTGATTATAAATTAACTACCTTCAACGCTCCACTGCAGGTTTCTTTTTGTTTATGAATAGGATATAAAATAGGATAGTATGAATCGATTAATAATCATTCCTTCATTCAGGAATGATCAATTTATTTATATATTTAACAATTTAAGTCATTTATACTTTATTCAAACATGGAGAATAATACTGCAAATCATATAATCATAATATGAATCACTTTGCAGTCTTTTCGTACAACTGTGAATATATACTATTCTATTCTATTCCTATTATTTTTTCAGATTTTCTTTCATTTACCGTATTAAATATCATAAAATCTAAATCTGCACGCTTTCAATTGTGATTAGTAGATTTTAGCATTTTTACTACATTTGTTATGAAAAAAAAAAAGATGATATCTACCAATAATACACAGAAAATGCGTGCAGTTTTAAATTAGACGATCTATACTACAGTATGATATTAGATACATATAAACTACCAAAACCAAATTAAAGGAAAGGGTTTCATTAGGGCTTAGTTATGCGACGGTCTAAAATAATATATTCTTATTTAGTATATGGCGTTAAAAAGTTATGCAACACTGTAATATCAGCTCGTTACTAGTACAGGGCAACAAATAGCACATGTTACCAATAACTGTTATTTGAATATAGTAACCAGGCGTAAGTGTTCATAACCGGTGTCACGCTCACGACTGGAGCAATAATAAATACGATAAATAATATTAAATAATAGCTAATAATAAATAAATGTATTATTAGCTTAGATCCGCATGAATAAATCTTTTCATTACTCTCGCGGATCTTAACTAATTAATTTTCACATCTTAAATATTTGATTTGCGGAAAGTAAAGCCTGATTTTATTTTTAAGCACGCTGAAATCTACTTTTGTTCATAATTTCTCATAACACATCTGTTATACATAGGATGCCAGTCAGACCGGAATATTCTCCACAGTACGAGTTGGGATATTTGTTCCAGTTAGTGACAATATGCATTAGCGCCTACATGTACTTCGGTGTCGACAGCGTTGTTTTATCTATGGTCATTTTCGGATGCGCCCAAATTGACATTATCAAGGACAAAATATTGAGTGTAAGTGTACCTAACTTTTTCGAATCGTATAATACATTAGTTATTATTTTCATCAATATAAATAATAGTTTCATAACTGTTATTGTTATTGTTAATTAAACTATTGAAAAACTTAAATTTATTATTGATTTTGGCTTTTTGTTGACCTAGATCAAAGCTTCTGAAGAGGAAGGAAAATTTACGAAAGAACGGGCTAAATACCTCGAAAATAATTATAATAAATTAATAGAGTGCGTAAAGCAACACCAAGGCGTGGTGACGTAAGTAGACACATTATTCTAATAAGTCTCAAAACAAGAAAAAGCGAGAATGAGTAGGTAACAGGTAATAAATTTTATTAATATGGTTTATTTTTTGTCATAGTTACCTTTTAGTGAATATACGTTCAACGTCTTTTTTTTAAGATTAAAATTTCTTTCTTAGAGAACTCTTCATCCTGAACACCTGAAATTCTTGTACTGCAGCAACTACTAAGCCGGCATCTAGAATTGTAGTTATCGCAACGGTGGACTTGTGAGCCAAGACTATAATTTGGTGAAACAAAACAATTTCGCGAGTTTACCTCGCTGTTTTTCGCGAATTTCTTAGAGACATGTTCTTTGTTCTTTTCTAAGTCAAATTTCTGGATATTAATGGTGCGCCATGTTTGTTACAAATCGAGTCAAAAAAATTATCAGGTTGCAACGGTTTCAAAGAGCCCCGGGAAATATTCAGTCTGGTGTTTTTCTGTGCATCTGTAAGTATTCTGGGTACCCTTATTCTGTAAAAAAAAAACCAAACGCGCGGATACTTTTATTACGACTAGTATTTGTCGAAATCTTCGTTTCTTCAGCGGACTAACATACCGTGACACGATGATCTGTTAAAATTTTTTTTTTATTCGGTCACTGCTATCGTAAGGCGTCCTGAGTGTGGATTATCTTTGGTGGATGTTCCTCTACGTTGAAATTCGGCGCATCATCGTGCAACTGTAGATTACGGCTGATTATTTACCGCTCAATTATCTCATAAAACTAACTAAATAACAGCGCATAATTCAATTTTACCACTTTCGCCGACAAGCTACAACAAACCCTAAAAAAATTACTTCTATTAAAAAAAGACAATAGGCAGTCTATTTTTTCCAGTCAGCTCTTCCAGTCAGTATTTACTTTTTGAATACAAAAAAAGTTTTTTTTAACGCCTCTCGTATGTCCTACAGAAAATTTATATTTTTGGGTTTAGTTCAGAGATTTTCATACGTGGTGGAGCCACTATACCTACTTCATATTTAGGCAAACCCCGAACCACAAAATACCGACGTAAAATAGCGACATAATTCTGTTTTATTTGTGGTAAGTAAACAGAACCGGAGACTATTTTGTATTCGTAACTATTCTTCAAGGTTGACAACGCGTTTATATTTTGTAATCGAGGACAGATATAGGTGTCAAGTGGACTATGTAAAATTTTGTCATTCTTAACGTATAAAAAATAGATGTTTACTACCGCTGCACGCGATGTTGACTATACTTACCATTGGACTAAAGACTTCTTCATTTCAGATTTACGCGCCTAGTAGAAGACGCATATCATACTTTTTTGTTATTTCAACTGATTGGCAGCGTTGGATTGATTTGTATGTCTGCTCTGCGAATTTTAGTGGTAATTGCGATATATTTTGAACTTCAGTTTTGATGGTAATACCTTAATATTAGTAAGCAGAGTATTGGACTCACCGCTAGATATATAGACCAAAGTCGACGGATATATAGAGATTGTATAATTACAGGGTATGAATCATGCCATCTTAGTCCTCAGATGTGACAACAGCTTTATAGCTTTCTTTGTTTGAAGCTGGCTGCATGTTGCTATGGGCTGCAGTAACCACTCACCATCACATACATGCTTTGTATGTTCGTTCACCTCAACTTTATTTAAAAAAAATGCTCATCATTAGCCCACTGCTGAACATAAGCCTCCGTCATAGGTTGCATCAAAGTATTATCCTAAATCGCCTATAGTCATCGTAAATTATTTATTACTTGCAGGTGGACTGGCGTAGTATGCAATTTGCCTCAATAGTTACGTACTTATCTGTAATGATAAGTCAGTTGTTCGTAAGCTGCTGGTGTGGTCACGAGCTTACTGCTACTGTAAGTATAATGTATTTTAACACATTTTTATTAGCTTCACCTGTATGTAAGTATTAATGTAAGTATATTTATGTATGTGTGTATGAATATATGATGTAATGGAGTTTTATAATTCAGTTTTCACCCACTTCCGGACATCTCATTAAACTGAAATTTTACAACTATACGTACTATAAAACTGTGATGAGAATAATTTATTGACTATGATCTTACATTCTCACTAGGATCATCACAGAATATGACCGATATGTTGTTCAAGTTTTTTTTTCAATCTTTTACAATATAACTTATTCAATGATTACCTGCCCAATTTATTTAAGAAAAAAATTATGAAAATCATTACATTGCTTTGTTTTCCAAACACACTTTCATATTTATAACAATGGTAAATTGAAACGTATTTGAGGATTGGCAAATAATTGAATTAATAAAAATGTATTTACAGAGCGATGAACTGAACACAGTACTATACAAATGCCCTTGGTACAATCAGGATATGAAGTTCAAGCGAACATTAGTCTTTGTGATGATGCGCATGAGCAAGCCAATGGTACTAAGGGCCGGACATCATGTAACATTATCGCGCCAAACATTTGTGACAGTACGTACGAAAAATTTTTGTTTTTATCTTCAGTAAATAGATAGTTCTGATTTACCATGTGCTCGGCGGTGAAGGAAAATATCGCAAAAACTTGCACGTATGAGAAATAAAAAAAAATATTTTGAAGACATGTGAAGTCCGCCAACATGCATTGGGCTACGCGGCAGACACTTCCTTGCCCTATTATTATTATTATGGTTGAAATCAGTCAAAATTTCCTATTGAAGATGTTAAAGATTTACATGCTAAGATCCGTGTAATAAAATAAAATGATGTGTCTTACCTAGTTTGAAGAGCACCTCCCGCCCTCCCTCAATTGCGTGCACTATCCCCGTCACCACTTATCCCAGCACCACTACTCCCAACACCATTACCTACACTATGAAAGACACATTACCCTCGATAATGTGACACGAGGCATCTTCAGGTTAAGTAGACTCTGCGGTGACTGGCCGCTAAGTCTTAATTTAATTTTCAACATCTTTATTATAATGGATTTCCGCAAAGTAACGTCTGATTATATTAAAATGACCTGTGTCATGACCGCTGTCCTCATTTTATTGTTAGTAACAAAGTTTTTAAAACTTTTATTTTAATAATGGGATTACATTTTGCTTCTTTCAGATTCTGCGAACATCTTATTCATATTTTGCGGTATTAAATCAGACAATTAAAGATTAATACATTGTAACACAACGCAAATAGATTAGAATAAAATAGAATATGACAAATTAGAATAGAAAAAAAAAGGATAGAATAGAATAGACTATTTTAAATTTTAATACTTTCAGTATATCCAGACTGCCCTAAAACATATAAATGATAAGAAACATGTACTGGGAGTATTACTTGACATGACGAAAGCATATGATAGAGTACTGTACAACATTCTTTTACATTAACTACACGGTTCTGGTATTCACGGTCCAGCTTACACATGGTTTAAATCATATTTGGAAAATAGATCACAAATAGTACAAATTGACCATTTCGACTCCAACACAAATGATGAAAAGGAGCATAAAATGTTCAATTCCACAGGGCAGCGTGTTAGGTTGTGTGCTATTTCTGATATACATTAACGACTTGCCAAAGGTACTAAATAAGGAACAAACATTACCCGTCTTATTCGCTGATGATATATCAATATTGATTACTTGTGACGAAACCGAAAACCCAACACAAATACTTCGGGAAATTCTAGACACAGTAAATCACTGGCTCAACGACCATAACTTAGAAATTAACTATAACAAAACAAAAACCATCCAATTTAGAACATACAAAAGCACTCCCATAAACATCGACACAACATACAACAACACACAACTAGAAACCGTAGATACATTCAAATTACTTGGTATAACTATAGACACGCACATATTAAAAAAAACTATCTCGATTCACATACGCTCTATTCCAACTTAAATGCAACACAAACAAAAATACTTTTTATTTCACAAAAGTAAAAGACAATCACAATTTAAACACACGCCACACAGACGGACTATACCTACCACCATCAAGAATTAAAATGATAAACCAGAGTCCCTACTACATGGCTATAAAAATATACAATAAATTACCTATCCACATAAAAACTGAAAATAAGATTACACTTTTCATTAAAAAACTAAAATCATTCTTAATAGAAAAATGTTAGAAACATTTTCTATTATATTCAGTCAAAGAAAACATTGAAGCAAAACACGAATAACAAATTACATATCTTTTACACAAATAATAGAACTAATATTAAGTTAACATTAAGTCAACAAAAATACATAAAAAGAGTAAAAAAAGCGGTTTTGATACACAAAAAATATTATGGACAGTATCAGTAGAAGAATAAATATTGTGTTGATATAAAATGTCATAAATGCCTTTATATTTTGCACGATTTAATACTGTTAAATTATTAGACTATATTATTAATTCATTAATCTAATTACTCTATAATGTTTGTATTTAATAACTTATTTTATCTCCCTTTCTCAAATTTGCAATGCCTCAAAAAGGCTACTAAGTTGAGACAAATTGTTATTATATATATTATAAGACCATTTATGTACACCTGGTTGGCAAATAAAGATAGATTGATACTTCAATTGTTTGGAAAATACCGCTGTCTAGAAAAACCCACAAGGAACCCAGCGAGATTTTTAAAATATGATATTTAACAATAATATTGTGCAATATGAATTAATTATTTTCGAAACTGTAACATCACTTCATTCCCAGAGGTTATCAAAATTCATGTTTTCCTTAATATTATTATACCGTCTGTAATATGTATTACTACTACTACTTCTAAATAATACATGATTTTTTTAGCATTTTACGATATTTTTCAAATTTATGATAGTCCGTTTGATGATATCATTAACTTGTTTGTCAAGAAGAAAACAGGCATTTATTTTACGTGGTAGAGCCATGCTGCAGCTATATTAGTAGTATAGTTGTAGTACGAATGGGTCGGCTCGACCGGGGAAGGACCACGCTCTCACAGAATACCAGCGTAGAATAGCAGCTTAACACTGCTGTGTTTCGTATGGTGAGTGTAGAGAACCAGAGACCCTTTTTACTGGAAAAGAGGCATTCCATCTTAGTCCTCACCGGTGACGACGCATCTGCATTTTGATTCTTTATTGAAGATAGATGTAGATGTCTATGGGTCACAGCAACCACTTACCATCAGGTGGACTGTGTTCTCGTTTGTCACCCTATCCAATAAAAAAAGGCATTATATTGATGTACATTGTCTTGGATTTTGTTGTACAATGTAAACATTTTCACAAAATGAGTTATTGAACCTGTGGAGTCGGGTAACTGGCAATAAACGATTATGTTCTTTTTATATAATAATTATATATATTTCTAGTATTAACAGTGTGTTCTTATGTATATACATACATAATATTTTAGTGTATCTGCATAAATAATTTCTATTTCATTACAGATACAAACAAATAGTTTAGATGCTAGTTGCGTTTCCTCATAGCAAAATTACATACGACATAATGCTAATCGAATGTGGCAGGGTAGATAGATTGAATCAAATGACTGCGCAAGTTGCCAAATCAAATTCAACGACTCTCTAAATCTAACAATGATTTGATATGCTCGTGGTTGACTCGAATGCTTTGGTAGCGCTACATCCAATTATCTAATACTGAATAGTGAAGCCGCATCCCTGCTATGTAACGGATAGTAACGAAACTACATAATAAACAAAGCTATTTAATTAATATTGGACCTTACATATTAAGTTAAATACCTTACCTATACGTCTACTATACATTAAATATTTTAAAATATTGGGTTCCAATTCTTATAATACGAGTAATACTCTACAGCAGTGCGATGGTGAAATCAGGTGTGAATCGTGGTTTTCTTCGATTACGTTTGCGTTTAGTTTTGTTGTTTTGTGTGAATGATAATAATAAGCTGATGTTTTTTTTATATTATTATGTTATTTAAGTTTCATAATATTGTCGTACTGAAAATAACATAAAAAATAAATAATGTCCTCCAGACGGAATTAGGTCGCGCCGGCCAGCCTAAACGGAGACAGGAGCACAGGACAACATTATAGTCCCCGAGTGTACGCACAAGCACAGGTGCACTCTTTGTTCCCTCACTCTCATATTCCGATAGGACGGCAAACCGTACAGACATACGTACGTACGATAATTTCTTGACAAAAAAAAACTCAATAACTGATTTTATTGGCCCAACCGGGATTCAAACCAGAGACCTTATGATCAGCAGTCGCTTTTACGACCACAAGAATAACGAGGCAGCCACATGAAAGAACAAACAGGAGTTATTAGTGATTCTCACTGGGAAAACAATTTCCATCAGAGACATAATGTTATAAAAATTTTAATGTCTCTGTTTCAATAAAAGTGTCTCAGTCAATTTTATAAAAGAGTTATAACCTCGCAATTTTTAAAAACTGCGCAAAAGTACCCGCGTTTATGTTTAGTAATAAGCGATGATGCGGTATGTAGACTCACTGATTATTAATGACCTATTTCATGTATAATCCTACCTATCGCGACCTATCACGAATCATCATCGTTATCATTACAGCCCTTCACAAGTCCACTGTCGAACATCAGTCTTTCCCAAGGAATGCCACAAAGCTCGGTCCGGAGCCACCTACATCCATCGACTTCCAACATCTCTTACCAGATCGTCACTCCATCTATAATCGGCCTACGACGCTCGCTACTCGAGAATATTTCTTTGATGGATCGAATGTAAAGTTAATGTTAAAGTTACAGCCTATATACTTCCCCTGCCTGGGCACAGGCCTTCTCTCACTTCTTAGAGGGCTTTATGACAAGAAAATGTCACCCTACCCCAATGCGTGTTGGCAAACTTCACATGTGTTCGAAATATTTTTTTCTTATTTTTCAGACATGCAGGTTTCCTCATGATATATTCCTTTACTGCCAAACACGTGGTAAATCAGCACTTGAATTGTAATTAACAATTTCATTGGTGCCGGCGGGATCGAATCCGGGTTGCTCGCGTTGTGAAATTTACAGCAAGCGTTTAGCCCCTGAGCTGTTTAAGGATGAAAATTACATGATGACAATTTAAATACAAATGAATCTCTAATTGTGACGGCATTATGAAACTTTTACACAAATTGTTCAGTTTTACTATTTTGTCGACAAATAACTTGATATTAACGGCAGCAACAGATAATTTAGTCCAACTTGATAAATGCTTTGCTTCAGTGTAACTTTTTATATTAGTGGCACTGTTAAAGATATGAAGATAGTTTGAAGGAAATATGTAAAATAAATATGTTGATTTATTTTTATGTACAATTTATTCATTGTTGTAGTTCTTGTGAGTAAGGTTTTGTTAAATAATTACTTCTGGTTTGTTCTTTTTCTTACATTTAATATTTATTCACTAGATGGTGTCACTTGTAATATATATCACGGTATGGTTTGCCTCATAGAGCATTATATAGCTTACAATTTTCAAATACAGATAATCGCTACATGCCATATGTCAAGAAGTTTTATTTTACGGTTTTAAAGTTATGGGCATTGAACATTAGTTTTCATTAACATAAACAAATAAATTTACTCGAAGTTGCTTACCGAAAGCTTTACTTCGGAATAATATATGAAATTTTATTATATAACATTTTATATATACCTAGAAAACCGTAATGATCACACATTATAAAATTTAAGAATGTCATGATACATATATACAGGGCACAAATCTTCCATAATTTGTTTTTATTTATTACAAGCAAGCTGCAACGGTTTCGCCTTTCGATTTGGTAGAGCCAAGCTGCAGCATAATATGGTTGTAGCACGAATAGGTCAGCTCGACCGAGGCAGGACCACGCTCTCATAGAATACCAGCGTAAACTAGCAGCTTAATGCTGCTAGTTTACGCTGCTATTCTATGAGAGTTAAAACTCGCATGGTGAGTGTAGATAACCGGAGACCATTTTTAGCGGAAACGAGGCTCCTGAGAACTTAGTCCTCAGGGCTGCGAACGCATCTGCATTTTGATGCTTAACCGAGGATAGATATACATGTCTATGGGCCACGGTATCCACTTACCGTCAGGTGAACTGTGTGCTCGTTTGTCAGCCTTATTCTATAAAAAAGACTATACTACTGATTATGTTCTGAACCTGTCTGAACATTCGGTCTCCGGTACAGCTTTCCAATTATTCAGTGTGCCGCGTCCGGATTAGTTATATATACAAGTGAGATTCACCGTCCAGTCTGCATCACCACTTACCAATTAACTGTCAATTACTTTTCATTTATTAAACAAGAACAAAAGGTACATAATGCCGGGTGTAAATTAGAATTCCGCAAACTTTGCAATATAAATACAAAATGATATCGACGATTTTAATGAAATACGTTTGTTGCGTTTACATAATTATACAATATGAGCTTTTAATTTTCGTGTTTACGCATAATTGACCCGGGAAACGCTCATAAATCTGTCCGGTTTGTTATTTATTTGCTTTGATGTTGGCAAAATGGCAGCCTGTCTACAACGTGGTAACAACATTATATTAAAGTGCTTATTTTTAAATTACCGGAATATGTACAAAGGTTTAAAATCAAATATTTTGTGTATTTGAATTGAAGTGATGTTCTCCCTTCACTAGTCTTTTATATTTGTTTTACACTCTTACTTACAATCCTTGACTACTGCTTTCATAAATTAAGTGTTAATTATATCTATACCTATATCTCTTTCTATCGTATAAATAATTTAGTAAAGAGAGGGAGAGATGGAGAGAGAGCAACTTTATGCATTTCTTGACTTCACGTTAATTTATATGTAAGGTCGTTAGTGTTTGAGTTAATGAGGTGATTGTATTTATAATAACGATGTTCAAGTAAAATTAACTTGCATATTATTAATTTACGAGCGCGCAAGGCTCCTGGTCACAACAGAGCGATTGTGACTAATTGCCAATCAGCTATCAGTGATTGGCGAAACGGGACAAAACAAATGTATGCATTATGTCCGACTCCATTTGAGATGGATAGCCGTGTCCTTCGTGGAATAAAAATGACGTATGCGCCAAAATTATTTTAATTGAAAATCTCATAAATTATAGCAATTTTAAATTTTTTTTAGTGACAAGACTGACAGTTGTTAGTGATTGCATGTATCTAATTATTGTCACTAAAATCCGCACCCTATTAAGAACAGAACTAAAATAGCCGAGAAACAAAGGTAGCTTTATATTTTTAGTCTATCGAGAAAATATCATCACATTATGGATTTAAAAAATTACAGCACTTAGGCTGAAAACCCATGGAGCGGTATTAACTCGCGACCGCAGCGGTAACATGTCCACGACACTTAAGACTATTAGTAAATTTTCGACGCGATATAGGAATGCCCGCGGCGTGTACTGTTGTTTGCGGCTGCCACTGCACCGGCGCGGTTGACAAGTAGCAGAATCACGCAGGCCGCCGTTTCCCGCGCGCTCTGCGGTCGTCAATCGCGGGAGGTTTGGATGTATGGGTGACTTTACTGATAATAGATCAATCGTAAATAGACCGCCGTTTGTGACTTGCGATCATCTCCTTCCAAGTCTGTGGGCGTTACCGCCTACGCGGCAGGTACAAATAGGCACAAAACTGTGGTCTTGTGTGTTTTAAAATAAAATAGCGGTTCCTCTACCGCTGCGGATGAAGGTAATTATTTTTTCGTGAGGTCTTAGGCTTAGAGTGAATTATCCTTAGATATATTTGTTGTCAGTTTTTTTTTCAGTTAAGTAGTTGATTTACTATAGTAAATATTTCTCAGATCTCAGATTCAGATTTGCCTTGTGCGCAGCCTTTAGAAATGGAATATTTTTAATCAACACAATACGGTTACAGCCTATTTACGTCTCACTGTTGAACATAGGCCAAAGTTGCATTAAAATTCTAAAATAGTCATGCGACCTAAAGTCTGTGTGTCACAGCTGGACATAGACTCTTTTTATTATTGTGAAGATTAATTGAGCGATAAAATTCTATCGCACTGCTTCAGTGCGTGCTTAATGCCTTCTCACGTCCTCAAAATATAATTAGCACTTAAAGTTACAACTTCGCTAGGCTATCACGACCCTAACATGATATAAATAATAATGAACCGCAAAATGTGCCTCATAAGGTTATTTTTCCTGTGAAGGACGTTGGCTTCTAACTGCAATTATTTATTGTATAAGTTAATTACAAATAACTGTACATAACAAAATAAATATGTCCATAATATTTGTATGGGCTTTTTGTATTATTTATTTGCCCCATTTTTAAATATGGGTTATGTCATGGTATTATTATATTATACGGGTTTAATAGATTTTAACGATTAAATTATTCATAACTATTATTATTCTATTAACTATTACATCCTATAAAAGTCCACTGCTGTACATAGGCTTCCTCCATAGATTGCCTCATAGGGGGATTTTGCCATAGTAAATAGGCAAGTCTGCTAATGAACCTTCTTAATAAAATGAATGCACCAGTAAAGGTAAAACATAATGATCAGTTTTTACATCTGATCTCTGTTGTAGCATCTGAGTAAATAAAAAAATATATTATGTAGGTATATTATGGCATAGGACGGTTTCGTAAGCAAAGCTTACCGGTATTGAGTTGCGGCGCTAAGGGCCGCGGGTTTGAATTCCGCACATAACAAGTGTTAGTATGGCTTACAAAATATTTTTCCCACTCTGGATACAGTTGACATACATAAATTGCACAAGGATAAACACTGCTGTACGTATGCACTCACTTAGAAGATTCTATACGAACAGTTGGAAAGCTTTAATTTCACGCCAAGTTATCAAGAACTTTTAAATTCTTTTATAATATTTAGATTAGCTCTTGGGGGTGATGTTTCATGAGAAAACGTTTTAAATCTAATTTATAATATTTTCTAGAATAAAAGTAAATATTTTCGTTGTGCTTATTCAATGTAACCAATTTAAGAACATTATAAAATTAGTTGTCTGGTCATGTAGAAAGAATGAACGAGGAAAGAGTGATAAAGCAAATTTATGTTGCAGAAGTGAACGGAAGAGTCGGGAAGGGACGCCCTAGACGAAGGTTTATCGACCAAATTGGCGATATATTGAAAATGGGCCAGATTAGGAGTACCCTTAACCGACGAGTGTGTATGCGTAGATATATGGATGTAAAGGAGGCGAGAGAAGTGTGTCAGGATCGTGCAAAATGGAAGTCCGTAGTCTCTGCCTACCCCTCTGGGTGACAGGCGTGAGTGTTTATGTATATGTATGTATAAAATTAATTTTCCCGTGGCTAATATTTTTACAGCCTAGTCTTTTTTATCGTCAGTCGGAATGTTAGTCGCTCTATTAACATTGGCGATCAATTTAAAATATTCGACTATGCCAATTAATTCTCATAAGTTCAAGTAGTTTTTGGAAGTTGATTTGTAAAATGCACAATAAGTATTCTCTTCTGTAACATTTTCTCATTTCTCTTCTGTAACATTTTCTAAACTTACGCAAAGGAATCGATATAAAGCCGATTATATTTTTAGCCGATTTCAAACAGAAGGTTCTCGATTCGACTGTATGTAATGTGCTACACGACATCTTCGGTAATTATAAAGCAATTTTTTATTAGTGTCTCGGTTGGAAAGAGCAAGGCCAGCTTCGCCGTCTCCAGATAGTAGTGAACGGAGTTAAGGTTTGAATGAAGTCCCCTGATGTTGCATACATTCACGAATTGCGTGGCAGAGGTCGCTTTTGTCTTAATGCTCCGCTTGCCCAAAGCAGTTTTAGTGGCACGCGGAACGTCCCCCCCCCTCACCTCCCCCCAGAATACGTGGGACGGCTTGAGCACCCACACTCAGGAAAAGTAGGGTAGCGGGAGTAGATGCTCAGCGAGGGATTCTCCGTCACCGGAGGTGCTGGTACCATCCTCCATCCTTTAACTCTGCTGCCATTTTAAGGGGGGCGGGGGTGAAATTGGGTCTCGTGCCACCTGCACTTACCTTACTTCTACTTCAAGCTGGTATTCTGTGAGGTCATGGTACCACCCCGGTTCAAGCCAGCCCATCCGTGCGACAGCAAAAGCTGCCGCGTGGCTCTGACACTTTTAAAACCTTCCCACCCCTACCTCCTTACCTCTGCTCTAAAACATTACCAAGTTTGAAAAATATTTTTTTTTCAAATAGACAATTCTTCGATGACAAAGATCATTAAGGAAGCTAAACATTGTAGCTTTCTAACAATCCTAAAAAAAATATACGTGTATATAATGTAAGAAATGTTTACCACCATGAAGATGTTTTAAAGTTATACAAGGACATAAAGTTAAAGATTTGACAGTGCTACGCCTGTTTTATTCTAGTTACGCATATTAATGTAAGATTTTTTTAGCAGTACCGAGTTAAAAGTGTGTTCAGTCAATCGAATTAGGTCCATGTTAGCATCATGATTGAACAATATAAAAAGAAAAAAACTAGAGCGGAAATTGATCTAAATTTGAAATCCATATTAAATTCCAAGTATTAAATAGCGACACGTGTAAGGATACACGTGTCGCTATTTAATACTATTATCAGTCAGTATACTAGTACCAGTCTTCTTCGACTAGAATTTACAATATTGTGAATAATATGACAGATAATGATGATAACTTTTTTAATATATTTGACCTACATTTTAAATATAAAACTCGTTAGATTAATTCAAAAATTGAAAATTTTATTAATTTTATAAAAAACATCTTATGTTTAGTGAAAATTAAAATGGCATTTATGTCGTTAAGAAAAAATTATTAGTCCTAAGTACTTCTTGCCAGACATTAACCCTGAATCTCCACGGCTCTCTATAATCTTCTTACTTCTAATTACCAGTTCATAAACAGTCTACTGCTGGACATAAGCCTTTTCCATTGTTAGGAGAATTTGCCGCTCTTACATTGTAGAGAGAAGTTCTCAGTACCGATGTAACACCTTTGAACCTGCGCCCCTTCGTCGATCTAGGGATTTTATAACTGGAAAGAAACTGGGAGGATGCTAGAAGACAAAGTCAAAATCAAAATTTGTTTTATTCATAATTGGACCTTACAAAATACTTTTCAAACTTCCAGAATTTTTCATCGCTCTGATAAGAAATGTTTTGACTGCCAATCGTCAGAGGTTTTCGTTAATTCCTTCCGTCCACTGAATGCGATGACTTGGTAGATTCTCTAGAACCGCCACCAATTCTTTCTGCTAGATAAAATATGCTAGATGAAGAAGAAGAGTAAATAAAAAGAAGAATAAAAATATAAATGCTAATAGTGTTGAATGTACCACGTGCTCGGCGATGAAGGAAAGCATCGTGAAGACACCTGCATGTGTGAGAAATAAGAATGAAAAAAATAATATTTCGTAGACATGTTGTGAAGTCCGCCAATACGCAATGGGGCAGCGCGGCGGACACTTCCTTGCCCTAAAAACCGTCTCAGAAGTGAGAGGAGGCCTGTGCTCAGTAGTGGGACGTATAGCTGTAACTTTAATAGTGTTGAATAAAACTTATTTTACGGATTTTATTAAATTTTGATTTTTACTTATTTAAAAAAAATCGATGTGGTTTTTGATATTTTTGTCGAGCAATTATTATCTAGCTAGATACAACTAAACAGTTGTTCGATCAAAAATTGTATATATGCGTCTAGGGTTATTATTAGTTTTAATTCCTGACATTTACGTGTGGTTTATAGCCCCTGTTATGGTTACGTGGACATATTATGTTAAGAAAACTTAAAAAGAGAAAAAAATATTAGTATATTTTTTAGGGCGATAAGAAATGTTATTTTCAATTTTTTAATAAAAACAAGTCCCGGGGGCTAAATAAAGAATACTGAAGCCAAATAAGTAGTTTAATACTGTCTGTCGGCCTGTCTGTCTGTCTGTCTGTGTATTCAAGATTCACGCAAAAACTACTGAACGGATTTCCATGACATGTTTTATATAGGTAGTTAGTAACCCGGGGCAAACTTATAGGGCTCTTATTATTCAATAATGTGACTTCAAATTAGGAGAATTAAGTACTTTTCTTACTTTAGATGTCATTATATATGACCCTGTTAGTTAAAAGCGGAATATCGTAGTACTACATGCACATAAATATTTAATTAAATAGCACCAAAGTCTTATCACGATTTTTCACGCTCCTTTTATTACAAAAGTAAAATAAACTAGGCTCTTGAAATTACTTCTTGTTTTATACTTGTAATTTCAGAATTTTATTGCAGACAGACATAAAAAAATTATCAAGATTTATAAAAACTAAACGATAAATTTGCCTTTGGCTGGTACAAAGAAATGAAATTGATATATCAGAAATAATGAAATGTTGTTGCAAATTTTATCGTCTCATTCAAACATATTATTGTTATTATGCCTCGTTGGTCTAGTGGTCGTGAACGCGCCTGTTGGTCATGAAGTTCCGGGTTCGAATCACGAGTAGGGCTAAAAAAATTAGTTATCGAGTTTTTCTGTCAAGAAATTCTTAGAAGCTTCCGGAGTCAGAAAGTTACGTTGTCACCCCTGAAGATTTAAAAAGAATGCCTCGTTACTTTAATAGGCTGTAACAGTATTAAAACATTCTTGCAATAAACCTGTTATTCCGTGTGAAAGTGTGGTTTAATAACTATTCCTGAATAGGCTCGCAAATCTTAGAATTACGTACTATTGTTAATACTCGTACAAATGGTAAAACGTGAAATTGATTTACTCCCCGAGTCTTGTGGATACCACTATTTTTCTTGGTATTACTATTGACGCAAAGCTTCAGTGGGGCCCCAATATATCTAAATTAAGCAGACATTATGCAGCATTAGTTCAGCAGCATATGCTGTAAGAAAGATTAAAAATCTCACAGATGTTGAAACAGCTAGATTAGTTTATTTTAGTTACTTTCATAGCGTTAAGTCTTATGGAATTTTGCTAGGGGACATTGAAGCCATATTTGTTTTGCAAAAGAGAGCCGTATGGGCGATTTATAACTTAAATTGTAAAGAGTCTCTCAGAGAAAAAAATTAAAGAAATAAACATATTAACTTTGGCATCGCAATATATTTATGAAAATGTAATGTATGTACATAAAAATATAAATAGTTTTAATAAGAATAAGGATGTTCATACTTTAAACACTATGAAAAATCATAAGCTTGTAACGCCAGCGTTAATAGGCTTGTAGTCGGAGCATGCACCGTCTACAACGACCTTGATGCTCCGATCTGCAAGAAAGCTGGTGATCCAATTGCACAATTTCTCGGGAAGCCCATAGGAAGGGAGCTTCGTAAGAAGCGCTTTGTGCCAAACACGATCGAAAGCCTTCGCAATGTCCAAACTAACGGCCAATGCCTCCCCCTTGGACTCTACTGCCTCCGCCCATCTATGAGTCAGGTAGACCAGAAGATCACCAGCTGATCGACCCCGACAAAAACCGTATTGGCGGTCACTAATGAGCTGGTGATCCTCAAGGTACCGCATGAGCTGGCAGTTTATAATGGATTCCATTATTTTGGAGAACAAGGGGGTGATGGCAATAGGCCTGTAGTTGAACGGGTCTGAGCGGTCGCCTTTTTAGGATCGGTTGGACAAAGCTGTCTTCCATGATTTCGACTACGTCTAGGGAGTAGGAGTACCGGAAAGACGCGTTAGAACCGGTGCCAACTCCGAGCACACGTCCTCAGCACAATTGGGGATTCCGTCAGGCCCACTCGACTTGTGGATGTCCAGGAGAGGAGTGCTTTGCGGACCGAGCGCTGTGAGAACCGAACATCCGGCATGGAGCACTCACACCGCGGGATGGCTGGCGGTATGTTCTCCCGTCATCAAGAGTCGAGTTGGACGCAAAAGTGAGCCTAAAGGTCGGCTTTCTCTTTTGCGGCGTGGGCCAGTGAGTCGTCTTCCCTGTGCAGAGATGGTAGTGATGGCTTACAGAAATTCCCTTGGACAGCCTTGGCGAGAGACCAGAATGCACGGGTTCCCGAAGGAAGGCGAACTAGTTTCTCGCCAATTCTGCCTATGTGCTCTGACTTTGCCTTGGCAATAACTCTTTGAAGGACCTGGAGGCGAAGTTATACTTCTTTTTAAGCATGCTGGTGTTTACATCCCGAGCCGCCGAAGCCTCAGCCCAGGCCTGATAGCACTCCTGCTTACTGCGTAATGCAGTCTTACAGGAGCGACCAAACCAGGCTGCGATCTGCCTCCGATGGGTACCACAGATGATGGAATAAATAGTTCCATTCCCTGTAACACCACATCAGTGACAGAGTCAGCAACAGCGCTGGGATCATCCGGCGAGAAGCAAACCCGCCCCCATGGGTAGGATGCAAAGAAAGACCGCATTCCGTCCCAATCCGCCGACCTGTAATGCCAAACACGGCGGCAACCTGCAGAACGCAACCGCGAGGGAGCGTGAGTGGCACCACACCCGGATCAGACAATGGTCCGAAGAGCCGAGAGGGGCATCGACGGAAACCTGATATCCGTCCGGATGAGAGGTCAGCAGAAGGTCCAACAGGGAAGGTGTATGATTCTTCACATCTGGAATCCGCGTAGGCGAAGTAACCAGCTGTGTCAGACCATATGCCAAGGCAAAGTCATAAACAGATCTCCCCGCATGATCGGTTAAACGTGAACCAAGCCATTCGGCGTGGTGGGCGTTAAAATCGCCAAGGATCACGATCTCTGCGGATGGGACCTGTTGTAGCAAGGAATCTGTAGCCATTTGGACGTGGTCGATGAGTCGGTCTGTTTCGGCATTACCGCTATGGGACCTATAGAGGCACCCGTAGACGCGCGGATGGTCGTCGCTATCTACGCGTAGCCAAAGGATGGACAAGCTATGGCAAATATCCCCCTATAAGGCAATCTATCGGGGAGGCCTATTTTCAGTAGTTGAATTTTTAGGCTGTAATGAATGCTTGAACTAAAAATATCAATGTCATGTGTTGGCGGCATTAAAAAATACAGTGTGTAATCAATCGTATTATTTTTCTAATTCGCTTAAAATCTCATAGGGAAACCTAATACATCAAGATGAGACTTGATGTATTAGGTCCGTACCTAAACTATAATAGCTAGGGTTTGACTCGAATTGATAAATTAAATAATTTAACAACATTTAAATAAAAACTAGTTTTACGGATTTTATCGCGTATATTAACTTATTTAATATTCCCGACATTTCGAGTACTACTACCTAGGTAGCCGTGGTTAACTATCCTCAGTCCCCACGTGACTATGAGTGCTGTAAAGTACTCGAAACGTCAGGAATATAAAATAACTAAATATACGCGATAAAATCCGTAAAACTAGTTTTATTTAAATGTGTAGTGTTCGCGTAAATATAAGAAATCATTATAATTTAACAACATTTTTATGGAATCAGCTACTACCGGCAACTTTTCCGGACCTATACTACAGGGGCTTCAAGAAAAGCGTCTTCTTTTTTTTAAAGGACGGTAACGCACCTTCAATTGCCCTGGTATTGCAGTTGTTTTGGGTGACTGTCATAGTCACTTACCATTAGGTGTTGAGCCCCTTCGCCTTCGTATATAAAAAAGGAGCAGTAAAGAAAGCCTTAAGGTTAAACAAACTTAAATATTATGATAAATTTAAAAAAACAATATTTAATTTACCCTAACAAAATGGGAATTTCATTGGCAAAGATCTAATAAATTTAATGTTTATAATCTGCGTAAATAGCCCCTGACACTATTTATCAAAAACTGTTCTGTATACCGTGCGATAGTTAAAATTACCTACCCCATATCTACCCGTGAATGTCGTAAGAGGCGACAGAGGGAAACAAATCAGGAGTTGGGCAACAGCGTCTTCCTAATAACATCAAAACTAAAAAACTGCGATAGCCAACCCACTTGCCAAGCGTAGGTACTATGGCAAATATCCCCCCTACGAGGCAATCTATGGAGGAGATCTTTTTTTAAGAGGACCTTTTAGTGCATACGTGCAGGTTTCTCGTGTACTAAAATGAGTTCGCTTACCCCCTCCCCCATTAAAAAAATGAGGCTACGACTATAGCAATATTCTGTTCTAAAACGTTTTAAAAACCATTGTAACTTTTAGAGGATACCAAGTGTCCGTGCAAGCTTAGTGAGACTAATGAAAGGACCAACATTTGGAATAACTTTCAACTCCAAGTACCTTATAGCATATTCTTAAGTTAGCATTTCCGATTGCTCGACCATAGCAAATCGTTCAGACAGTACTTTTTTGGCTTTGTTGCTTGCGATGCAGCTATATTATGGCTTTAGCACGAATGGGTCGGCTCGACCGGTGATGAACCATGCTCTCACATAATACCAGCGTAAAATAGCAGCTTATTGCTGCTGTGTCTCGTATGGTGAGTGTAGAGAACCGGAGACCCTTTATACTCGTACTTACACGCGGTAGAGCCACGCTGTAGCTATATTATGGTTGTAGCACGAATAGGTCGGCTCGACCGGAGAAGGACCACGCTCTCACAGAATACCAGCGTAAAATAGCAGCTTATTGATGCTGTATTTCGTATGGTGAGTGTAGATAATCGCAGATCCTTTTTATTGGATTCCATCTTAGTCCTCAGGGGCGACAACGCATCTTCATTTTGATTCTTAATTGAGGTTAAATGTAGATGTCTATGGGCCACAGCATCCACTTTGCATTAGGGGGACTGAGTGCTCGTACCCTTATACTATAATAAATACTGGCTTGTACTGAAAATAAATCCTCCCACACGTAACATGGTGATGACATGGACTAGCATATTATAGAAAGAACTATAAAAAATGTCCGGAAGTGTCTTTTAGGAATGGTAAATAATAATATATTTTTCGGTTCGTATGAATGTTTGCCATACTTTTATAACTTTGTAATTGATGTAATGTCTTTCCAATTGTAAAATTTCCAAAGTAGGAAGTTATTTAATTTTCAAAGTACGATAAATCTCTTGCTTTTTCTGCCGCAAATTTCGTATTCGCCATTCATGTTCATTTACTTAGAGACCATAATCAATACTTACATATTAATTGAATCTTTACATTTTAAACTAAGGGGCGGACATTTTCCCTAATAAACCCCGGCAAAAATAGAAAATTATACTTACCGTTACTGTTACAGCCTCCTCTATAAATTGTCAATATGGGGGACATTTGCAATAGTTGCCAAACTTGGCAACCTTGAATAAGTAGACGCTGCTGCCCATCTCCCAATTTGATTTCCTCCGTCGCCTCTTACGACACCAACGGGACTATATTAGACAGTCGATATTAAAGTTGGAAAAATTTACTTTGCCAATATCCGCTCAATAAAATAAAATGATGTGTCTTACCTAGTTTGAAGAGCACCTCCCGCCCTCCCTCAATTGCGTGCACTATCCCCGTCACCACTACACTAGGAAAGACACACCACCGAAGACAATACGACACGTGTTTCGCCTCTACACGAGGCATCTTCAGGTGTAGTAGACTCTACGGTGGCTGATCGCTAAGTGAGCGGCGAGCCAAAAACAGCTGCTATTTATAAGACTCGATGACGCAACCACTCCCCACTTAAGTAGCGAGCGACCACGTCATGCGATAAAACATGCGACCAATCACCACCCGACGTACGTAGCCGCCTGCTATTAAATTAATTACAAACCACTGCGAAACGCCCGCCTACCCTCTAACCACGCAACCAATGGCTGATCACCGTGAAGGTGACGAACGACAAGTCACAAACAAGTTTATAAACACCCGACTTTTAACGAATATCTAGTCAAATTTCGGAAGCGTCGAAAGGAGTTTTTAAAAACTAAAATACAATTAGATTACTATGTCCGACCGATTTGGAGGTGGCTTTAATAATGAACAATATTCAAAGAGTCCGTTTGTGCGCAGACATTCGACTCATCAATTAAGTACTAGGAACTTACATAGAAATGCTGACGCATTAGTTTTATTGCTTAGTCTAAATTATACGATATTATATATTTGAATATATTAATCTAAAACAGAGGGACGGGGTGTATCCATAACTCCTCCCTCCCTAAGAGCAAAATTATCGGTAATATCATTTTGATGTTTTACGATAATTTTGTATGTAAGGTATACATTTTTTCTTAACACGTATATAAAGAACAATAAGAAACTTAAAGCTAGGAAATTTAAAATTACATATGTTAGAACACTGAAGTTAGAGTCTTTTCTCCGTTGAGAGCACTTAAATCTGTGTAATAGATTTCACTGTGTTTTAAAGCATTTGACATATATTTCACTTCGTCCAAGTTGACACCATTCATGTTAATTACGTGTACTTGTCACGTTAATATTTTCACGTAAATGAGGTAAGTTGATGACTGAAACTGGTGGCGCCGCTTCGTATTCCGTGTAAACACGGTGGTGATGAATATGAGTACCGTGTATCTCCAGGTCACAGGGCTCATCGCTGGTTAGTATATAGGTTCCAAAAATTGGTTGTTTGGTGATCTCGGTACCGCAGTGCTTGGTCAGCGTCGTTTTTAGCTTTGTGAAAACAATCCAATTTTCTGATTTAATTCGCTGCACCTTAACGTCTTCAATTGTAATAGCGTGTTGCGTGCAACAAGTAAGATTATTCTCAAATTTCATTAGCTGTTCTAT
Organism: Parnassius orleans; assembly: GCA_029286625.1. Classification (NCBI taxonomy): domain Eukaryota; kingdom Metazoa; phylum Arthropoda; class Insecta; order Lepidoptera; family Papilionidae; genus Parnassius; species Parnassius orleans. Next base: position 307,246 of record JAGSMP010000494.1, on the reverse strand, counting down.
GCAGGTAAGTCCAGGGTAGAGGGCTCTATTTTCTTCGGTACACAGGAAATCATTACCAGCAGCAAGGGGACGACACGGTTTCGTGACTGGTAAGTATTTCATTCCTTTCACCAGGAGGTAAGGATATTTTGGGAAAATGGCAATCGTTTCGTTTACAGATTCGCGGAAAATAGGTATGGAATAAACCTTAAAATAATTGTAAGTATTATTATCAGTTAACGGAATCTCCATTATAAATGCTATCTGGTTTTTCTTAAGATAAGATTTTACACTTATGGTTTGTTCTAGTTTTACCAAATTAGTTTCTGTTGGTGGGTACACTAAATTTTCGGTATTCGATATTAGTTTTAAATGATCTAAAAGTTCTGTAGAATTTACTATAGATTGATGAAGTATCGATACTCTACTAAAAGCTAGAGCAGTCTCTATTTCACTTAATTTATAAAATATAGTTCGAAAATTACTTATAAATAAATTAAATAATCCAAAAATATACGTAGAGAAAACCCAGTTATTTTCTCTAGTCGTTAAATGATTTAGCATTGTCTCTACACTTTTCAAGCGTGCATCCAGCATAACGGAATTATTATTTAGGGTTTCCGTGGCATTAATAAAGCTGTCTAACATTTTGGAGACCAAGGTAAGTTTCTTAGATACGATAATTTGGTTGTGACTTAATTCCGAAATAAGTTTATCATATTTAAGAGCATCTTCATGATCGAGGTTTCCCGTAATAATTTTTAGAACAGAACCTAATGGATTTAAGATCCCTCTCTTAAAGCGTTGCGGCATAAGTTGTTGAAATTTTTGAACGGTAATATCGCGTATGTACTCTACATGGGTTTTAACACTGATAAATTCACGAGGGTATGGCTCCTTTACTTCAATTAGTCTACTAAGCTTATGATATTGAGCAATAATTAGATTTAGGTCGTCATAAACATTCTCTAAATTTAAAATCTTTATTATAGTCCAGTGATCTGTTTGGGCATATGCTTGTCCTTGTTTTACCGGAAGTATCCCTGGGTTTTCCTCAAGTGACTGCAGATGATGGGCCAGGATCGGCTTCGCAATCATCAGTATGCACCACCTGTGGAGGGCGTTTGATATTTTTAATTGGAGCTTTAGTCTTCCTTTCTCCTATTTGTATTGGCACTATATTTCTTTCGACCTTGCCTACTACCTTAGCCTTAACATATCGCGGTTTGTCCTTGCTCTTTCTTTTGTTTGTATCCTTAGCAAATATAGTCTTACCACACTGAAATACTATCTCACCTTCAACGCCTTGCTTTTTCCTAATCTTTTCTTTAATTGCTACCATATTTTCTGCTAAATATTTGTATAAAATTTTGTTCGCTTTGCATGGTCTCTTACTAAGTGTTGTAAATACTGCTTATCAAATTCTGTATTAAACGGGCTACCCGTGTCAGTATGTCCGAAAACTACCTCGAAGGGTGTAAGTTCTGTTACCGCATGAATAGTATTATTATATGCTAGTACGGAATATGTCATAACTGATGCCGCATCAGTAGGTTTTCTTTCGTATTTTGCCAATCTATAAATTTCTATTATTGTCGAGTGGAAGCGTTCTATAAGCCCCATCGAGCTTGGGCTATTTGGAGTTCCAATGTGCTGCTCAATTTTATGTAAGCTTAAGAATTCTTTAATTAGTTCATTGTTAAATTCAGAGCCCGGATCTGAACTTATCTTTTTTGGTATCCCGTAAAATGAAAAGTACTTCATTAAAGCTCGGACTACTTCGGGGGTGGATCTATTTGCAATTTCTATCGCTTGGCCTAATTTGCTAAACGCATCTATGAGAGTCAGATAATGTTTTCCTTCGATGTTAAACAGGTCTATAAATATCTCTTGAAACGGAGCATCTTGGGTCTGGGTTAATTGAAGAATAGGTTTAATTGGCTTTCTGTCATATTTCATTTTTACACGCAGTGCAACTATTTATTATTGCCGAAACAGTTTCTTGTAAATTATCCCAATAGTAATTTCTGCGGATTCTAACTAGCGTCTCTTTAATGCCCCGGTGACATGTCTTTCCTTCGTGATACTTAAGTACAATCGCCCTTTGTTCTTTTTCGTCTTCAACAAAAATTACTCGTTCCGTGCATTCATAAAATTGAACCATGCCCTTTTTGAAAAGGTGTATTATAATATTGCTAAATTGCCTTCGATGTTCTTTTCGTTCGAAATATATAAAATATTTAATTTTAGGCCTAATATATTTCTTTAAAAATTCTTTAATTAATTCGGAATTATCTAATGGTAAAAATACTTCTAATACTTTTTGTTTTTCCCTAGAAATATCTTTAACCTGATATTCATTTTTAAACCATGAAAATATTAATATTTGATTTGGCTTTGTATCGATAGCCTCGTGTAGTATTGGTATTCCGTTTGACTCTAATTCTACGGCTGAATGCACAGTTTGGGACTTACTAGATTCTGAAGGTGATCGAATTGGATATTCGGAAACCTTTTCTGAACTACAAATTGATATTGTGTCGGAACGAGACATAGGACTCACTGAAACAGTACTTGAGTCTGATATTGTCACAATGGACGTTGTGTCATTATGTCTTTTATTTTGAGTGTTTAATTTTTCAATTTCCTTAACTACGTCTTTCAGATGCTCCCTAAGCTTATACTCTTTGCTGTCGAAATTAACGTCCATCGAATGACCTTCGTCGTCTGAATTTAAGGCATTAACTTTAATTCTGGATAGGCATCGGCATTTGTATTTTGTTTTCCATTTTATAAATGATTTCAAAATCGTACTCCTGTAGTCGTAATCGCCATCTGGTGAGCTTACTGTTTGGTTCCTTTAATGAATAAAGCCAAACTAAGGGTCGGTGGTCAGTATAAATTACAAATTTTCGTCCGTAAAGGTACGGTCGGAAATGTTTTACGGCCCAAATAACAGCTAAAAGTTCGCGTTCGATGGTGCTGTATCTACTTTCAGTGTCACTAAGCGTCCTACTAGCGTATGCAACAGGTCTATCACTACCAATAGGTCCCTGTGATAGAACTGCTCCTAAAGCTATATTAGAGGCGTCAGTCGTCAAAATAAAGGTTTTATCGAAGTCCGGGTACTGTAATAGGGTACACTCGTTAGTATTTCTTTACATTTTCAAACGCATTGATATATTTTCATCGATGATTATTTTGTTTCGCTTTTAAGGCATGCAGTTAGAGGTTGTGTGATCTTAGCAAAGTCTTTTATGAAGCGTCGATAGTACCCTACCAGCCCTAAGAAACTTTTAATTTCCGTTGTTGTCTTAGGTATAGGAAAATTTAACACGGCATTAATTTTGTCTGTGTTCGGACGTAGCCCTTCTTTTGTAATGGTATGTCCTAAATATAAAACCTCTTTCCTTAAAAATTCAGACTTGTCTAATTGAACTTTTAGATTAGTCGCCCTAATTCTGTCAAATATCGTCCGTAACTTTTGTATATGTTCTTCCAGACTTGTCGAAAACACAATTATATCATCTAAGTATACCATACAGTGTATCCCCTGTAATCCCCTCAGCACACTGTCCATGGTCCGCTGAAAAGTTGCAGGAGCTGTCTTCAGGCCAAACGGCATCCTAAGGAATTCGTAATGGCCGTTTTGAGTGCTAAAGGCTGTTTTTTGCCTGTCTTGTTCTTCTATTTCGATTTGGTGATAACCACTTGCCAAGTCGATTGTACTGAAATAAGAACTCTTCCTAACTTGTCAAATAAGTCTGTTATGTTTGGTAGTGGTATTTGTCGTCTATGGTTATGTCATTCAAACGTCGATAGTCTATAACCATACGAAATTTAATTTCACCAGATGCATCCATTTTTGGGTACTAGGTGTGCAGGAGCATTCCATGGCGAATGTGACTCCTGAATGACATTGTCCTTCAATAACTTGTCTACTTGCCTATTTATCTCGTCTACTTGCATTGGTGCTTGACGGTAGGGTCTGACATAAATTGGGTCTTCATTTTTGTGCGTATCTTATGTTTAATTTCGTTAGCGAAAGTCAGTGGTAATTTGTCGCAGTAAAATATGTCTTTAAATTCTTGGCAAAGTCTAAAATTTTGTCGCGTTCCTCATCGTTAGTGTGATTAAGTCTTAGTTTAAGTAGATTTTCCTCAGTACTTTATCGATCTCTAAGTCACTATAGGTACATGTTAAGTTTATGTCACATTGAGTAGTCGTATCATACTTAGTAACTGTAAAGGTCGTGTTACTGTTAATATCATTTCTTTGTCAAGGACGTTCTGTATGACGGTTGCGGCATAGCCGTTAACGCAATTTACAATGCACTAGGCATTCGTACACCGCTGACAAATTCCTTATAGTTAATGATTGCCTCTCCAGAACATTGGTCTGTAGGCAACTTTACGCGCTGCTCTGATCGTGGTGGTAGTATTATAACATAATTTAAGTTATTATTAACTATTGGTATGCAAGTTGTTTTTGTTTTAAGTACAAGGTCTTTAAGGTCTATAATTGTATCTAGTTGTTTCAATAGGTCGTTACCAATGAGACCGTCATATCGAGAGTCGACGTCATATAGATAAAATTTATGACAATCTGAACTCTTGAAAGTGGGTGGTAGAGGGATTTGTATCACCTCATCGTGTCTGCTAGAGGCGTGGGTACTGACTACTTCGAACGGTTCATGTGTTATATATTGATAGAAGTGTTGATATGCCTTACGGGGGCTGATAAAAGATCGAGTACTACCTGTGTCTATCATTAATTTTGCATCTATTTCAGGGATATGAATATAGGGTAACGAGATTCGGATCACAATTTATTTCTATGACTTCTTGTCTCCGATAGAGGCTTTCATGTGAAAATTTTCAAGAGTTTGAGGTTGAGTTCCGTCTGTAAGTTCGTCGTAAGTCATTTCGTTAACGGTTTCCTCAGCGGATGGTATCAGTTCACTGTCATATTGCTCTACATACTCGTCTGTGTCATAATACTCATCACAGTACTGTCCGTCATTTTCTCTTAAGGTCAACTCATTTAGTCTAAAGCCAGGCTGTGGCCTAGGAGGAGCTGTCCTCATGGAAACGTCAGTCTCTTGAAAATTGGGTTTTTGAGTTTGTGGTTTATTACCAAATTGTGTAGTTGGCATATGGCCAAATTGCTGTTGAGGTCTTTGACCAAAATGTTGTGGCTGAAAGCCCAGTTGTGGACGGTAACCGAACTGTTGTGGCTGAGGGCCGAGTTGTGGACGGTAGCCGAACTGTTGTGGTTGCTGGCCAAGTTGTGGCCGATAACCAAATTGAGGTGGACGGTAACCTATCTGTTGCATTGGTTGAGGACGAAAGCCAGGTTGGGGCATCTTAAATTGGCTTTGATTTTGAATGCCGAAATTAAATTTTGGTGTAATATTATTTGGAAACACTGGTTTGTATCCGTATGGTTGCATTACCGCGTGGGGCGTACTACCGAATTTAAATCCTTGTGTTGGAACTGATGTTTGAGGCTGCCTTAAAGCTAAACCGCTACTACTGTGGATACGATTACGCATATTGTATTGGTCATGGAGTTGACTTCCTCTAGTACAATGCTCAGGGCGTCTTCTAAAGTCGCTGGCCTCTTTAATCTCACTATCCGAACCATATTCTCGGGAAGATTGTATAGGAATACGTTTAGAGCTGTATTGTTGTAAATTGCTAATTTAGCGCTTTTAAGATTACTATCATCCGATATGTTCACTTTCGAAATTAATAATGATCGAATACTTTGAATACGGTTACAAAAATCTTGAAAGTTTTCGCCAGATTTAATCTTTAAAGATTCTAATTCAATACTAATACACTCTTCGCTACGGGGGTCTCCGAAATGTTGCGTTAGCAAATCTTTCAACTGAGACCACGACACAACATCCTCCGTTCCGATAAGAGTGACGCCGCGTTATCTGTAAGCCTACTGGTTATAGAATGATAAACGTATAAATTTTGTTCTTCGTCACCCCTATACCTACGAATGACATATTCACATTTCCTCAAAAACAAATTTAACTGTCTTTTGTCGCCATTAAAAAGTGGAATAAGCCGTAGCATTTCTGTAGGAATGGGATTAATTACAACGGTCTGTCGTTCTGCTGCCATTGGTTGTTCCATCGTTATAGAGTAATGCACGAGTCAGAGGAGTCAGTTAGTATAGAGCGCTATTTTATGCAATAACACAAAATATAAGGTAGAACACACTAAAGCATATAAAAATATAATTTATAAAATAAAAGTTTATTTAAAGTATAAAATGTGTAAAAGTTGTAAATGTAATGAAAAATAAAATTAAATGAAAGAAAACTGTATTATATCTCTAGCCTTTATAAAACATATATTCTTTAATTATCAAGTAAAGCTTTAATTATATTTAATTTATTAATTTTATAAAAGTCTTATTTTTAAAACGTTTAATAATCTCTGTGTGAAAGGGCACTCTGTGTCCCGTATTCTTATCACTGTTATGTTACGCCTACACTAATAGAGTGTCTATTACTAAATATATTTAATTGAAAACCAGATACGTTATAATGAGAGAAGTCCGATCTCAATAATAACAAATTTAAATAAAAATGGAGGATAATAGTGGTATCAAGGATGGTGAAAAGTTTTACTCACCAACCAGCCGCTATTCCCATGTCTTCCGCTTCCCTCGATGACAAATTTCTTTGGTTCTTGGATTTGCCCAACAGCTATTCGCGCCGCTGTCACGAATTCAGGCGAATTTGGACACCTGAATATTTCGAGAGACGGTACAGCCTTCACGAACAAATCCTACCGGCTGCGCCAGTCAAATTTCGGAAGCGTCGAAAGGAGTTTTTAAAAACTAAAATACAATTAGATTACTATGTCCGACCGATTTGGAGGTGGCTTTAATAATGAACAATATTCAAAGAGTCCGTTTGTGCGCAGACATTCGACTCATCAATTAAGTACTAGGAACTTACATAGAAATGCTGACGCATTAGTTTTATTGCTTAGTCTAAATTATACGATATTATATATTTGAATATATTAATCTAAAACAGAGGGACGGGGTGTATCCATAACTATCTAACTTATCTTTGTTATTACAGATATTCCTAAGAGAATTGTTTGTTTTGAATGCAGTTTGTGACGAATGCCACGCCGTTTACGTGGGTCAGACTGGTCGCAACTTCAAGACACGCTACAAAGAGCATTTAGCAGCTTACAGGAATTGCAATCCTGATAAATCCCATTTCGCTAAACATCTCTTGGACACTGGACACAACCTAACCAACGACCACTCCTTTAAAGTCTTACATACTTATAATAAAGGGCTGCGACTGTGTGTGCTGGAACAGTTGGGGATATTAAAAAATAAAAATAGTAATGTTGCACTGCTGAATGAACAAACAAATGTTTCTAACTCACCTCTCTTAAACATCTTTAAACCTGCTCTCTAATAACGGACAGCCTCGCAATATGGTCGTTCGTCACCTCACGGTGATCAGCGATTGGTTGCGTGGTTGGAGGGTAGGCGGGCGTTTCGCAGCAGTTTGTTATTAATTGAATTAAAATATTAATTGAAGGCGGCTGCGTACGTCGGATGGTGATTGGTCGCATGTTTTATCGCATGACGCGGTCGCTCGCTACTTAAGTGGGGAGCGGTTGCATCAGCGAGTCTTATAAATAGCAGCTGTTTTTGGCTCGCCACTCACTTAGCGGTCAGCCACCGTAGAGTCTACTACACCTAAAGATGCCTCGTGTAGAGGCGAAACAGGTGTCGTATTGTCGTCGGTGGTGTGTCTTTCCTAGTGTAGTGGTGGTGGGAGTAGTTGTGCTGGGATTAGTGTTGACGGGGATAGTGCACGCAATTGAGGGAGGACGGGAGGTGCTCTTCAAACTAGGTAAGACACATCATTTTATTTTATTGAGCGGATATTGGCAAAGTAAATTTTTCCAACTTTAATGCAATGGATTTCCGCAAAGTAACGCCTGATTCTATTAATTATCTTATTAAGGCTAGCTGTAATGATGATGATGATGATTATAAAGTTTCTTTTTAATGTTGCGTGTAGGTTTTTTTAAACGGCTTGTTATTTTTCTCATTATAAAAATAAATTTATTTTTAATTTGCATTTACACTACCATGTGAAAGCGGTGCACATCCTTGTTGAGCAGAGTACGGGCCGGCTCCAGAAGTCCAGGTATTTGCTGACAGGTTCGATTGCACGTACTTGAACCACTGTTATATAGTTCATGTTATGTCAAGTTATTTTACCAACAAGTATGTTTAATGTCCTGGTATTACTAATGATCCATAATGGTCCAAATAAAATATTTTGTTTATTTTTATTTATTTATTCAATAAAATGTATCGTACTTCGTTGTTTAAATTGTACTGTGACATTATCATATATCTTTCAGCCGCGCTCACTATAGTCAACAATAAATACTTTTTTTGTGTGACAATACATATTTTATTTAACCGCAGAAATTTATACGCTACCGCATTTTGTTAATCATTACTTATTTTACGGAAAAAAACTACGTTGGCTTATAAAAGAGTCGAGGCCTGTCCACTTAATTCACCTGTCGTTACGCGACCGATTTAGCATGTGACTGGAATGCAAAACGTTTGTTTGCATGTTTTAAACAAAAGAAGTGACGTCCAAAGATAAAATTTAATCAAGTCATAACTCTGCTATCATTATAGAGACCTTCTATACTAATGCTTTTGTATCATAGACCTTACTATCATAAGTCCCTAATATAGGAGTATAGATTGTGCAACAGTACTATAGTAGTCAGGCTACCGACCAACCCATATATATGTACGACCTTGGGTATGCGTCTACGGCAACTCCCTCATTAACTTGAAAATTTTCGACCCACTTTTCAATTATATTACAAATGTTATTTATCTTTATTATTGCGATATAATCGACTTGTGTTTCTGCATGCATTTTGAATATTTTAAGCGGAGATGTAATAAATTTAAAGATTTTTAAAGACAATATTAAGCCTTTATTATACTATAATACTTAATATTCGTAAATTCAAATACATTCAGTATTTGAACGTTATGCTTATTAACGCATTTTAATTATTCAAAATATTATATCTATATTTTTGAATGTCTATATAATAAATTTAATCATTATTTATTGCATCGTCACACCATCTTCTGGTTTGATTATACAGTTGAATTTTTAACCTTCCCACCTTTTTTTGAAGAAGTCTAAAATAGTTTTTAATGTCCGTATGAAGAAAATTATTCTTTATCTTCTTTAACATTAGAATCAGCGTGTTTGTAGTTCGCGTACTACTTTTTAACACTACCTCTTATTCTGCTAGTGCTGAAATCACCAAATTAACTAATGCGAACAGCACAGACGACGGTTCACAAGTTCTTCAAATCGCTAATAGTTCGAATTGAGGAAATGCGGGATTTGCATCAAAACTTTTCGTTGTGCTTTATTACTTGTACCGCATTCTTAAGAAGCGAATCAGTATATTAACTTTTAGTTGAATAAGGAAAATGAAACTGATTAAGCCTCTAGATTAAAAAAGGATGAAAAATACCGTTATTTTATTTTTCTTCCTTTTTTTATGATTTCAGAATTCGCACAAAGACTTTATATAATTTAACTAGTTGCTTAAATTTGACAGGAACTCAACTCTGTATCGCTCAATAAAAGTGGGTCAACTTTTTGAATAGAGTCGAAATACGTCCGTTTTTAATCCGCGACGAAAACAAAGGGGTGTTATAATTGGAAACGTTTCTTTGTCCCCCGATTTATATACTGGAACTGCAATGGCTTTTTATAAACAATCTGAGAAAACTCTTTCAGAGAGGCAAATTCGAAAAATATGAGTTAATAATGGTGGTACTAGAATTAGTCTAAATTTTCTTAATATACTAGTGGGTGTGCCATCCCAAACAACCGCGCTTGTTTCTTTCAGTCCCATTATAATACTTTCTACTTCAGTAGCGTCCGTATCTAATAATGCAAACGAGCTTAATTAGCATTTTTTTGAGTATACAGGATTATTTTTCAAAGACCAGCCAAATTTAATAATTAAGTTCAAAATATAAATATTGACATACACTTTTTGCAGTTTTGAAAAATATGCGTAAATAAAGTTTCCACATTTATTTGAAAATATCTGAAATTGAATGTGATTTATGGGCAAAAAAACGCGCGCTCGTGTGTGTACGAGTCAATGCACGGAGATTTTGCCAACTATTTACTTCCTTAATGACATGCTCGCTACTAAGTAATAGTACATACTTTAAACGGGCTTAGGACCGTCATAATAAATAAATAAAAAATATGTTTCATTGACGACTGCAATAGATGTTATGCAAAAAAAAAGTTCAGCACACCTCAAATTAAACAATATTATTACACCCACACAAAAGCCAGTTCGAAATACAAGTTTAGACTACAGAGCGAGGGAAGAGGTGAAGAATAAATGTAAACAATTAGTTGTAGGAAAGATAGTTGAGCTGGAAGGCCAATGATAGGTTATGCGATTTAAATAATAGTTACTCAGGCGGCGCTAGCGCTGAAGGCGTTTAAAAGTTGACTAGCTGGCGTTGGCCGGTGAAAACAAAGTCACCCGGACGGCTACGAATGAATGGTGCCGAGCATTGTCGACCTCAACCGACACGAACATCGCGTCGGCGTGTAGGTACGCTGTTCAATAAACATATTCAAAACTGACAGAAATTGTGTGTTGTTGTATATCGTTGTATAAAGGTGCGTACATATTATATAACATAACATGTTATAAAACGTTGTTATATAACATGTTTCAGTAATGTGGAGACTGAATGTTATAAAACGTGTTATTTAACGTGACACAAATGTTATATAACTTATGCGTACACGTGTACTTTTTGAAGGATAAAAATAATGTTCGCTCTACAAAAGAGGTGGGTATTCCAGATGTAAAAAAAAAATGTTTTTATGATATTTTTAATATTACAAGCTTCATAATAAAATATCATAAAAACAAATTCACAACAATGTCATATAACATTGTTATATTGCATTGTTATTCTAATGCGTACAGTATTGTTATATGTTGCAATGTTGAAAAACAATGTAACATAATATGGACGTGTTATTAAACACAAGTTACACAACATGTTACTTAATCTGTACGCACCCTTACAGACGTAACCGATGACTAACTGGCGTATTTAAAAATTGGAATCAAGTATTTACAACATAGAATTTCTATGATTTACAACTATTAACAATTTTAAACGATTAACTATTTACAAAAACGAACTATTTACATCTTAAATATGCAATCACTTAAAATAAAACTAACTTACTGGTATTTTAATAGGTGTTCAAAATGAAGTCCGTTTCTCACGATGCAAAGTTGAGCAAGTTTCCTTAAATTATTTTTCACATTAATTACATGTGTCTGTCTTTACACTAAATCGCACTTGATGATAACTATCTTTTATAGCGTGTGTGTTGCATACTGCCCGCTAATGTTCGTTGCGACTATTATAAAACCCTACACGCGTAAATAGGGCTTCGTCAGTCCACATAATGTTAGTATTATCAATTTTTGACAACAACCATTCACAAAAATATTTTCGAGGTAGACCATCGTTATTATTCAGTGCTTGCACACGTTGGTAATGAAATGGGTGATATCCAGAAGAATCCAGTAGTTTTCACACGTAGTACTGACTGTGACAAGTAATACTACCTACGAAAATTTCAAAATAGGACACTCGTTACGTAATGAGGTCACGGTGAAGTCAACACTGTCGGCCAGCCAGGTGAACGCACCCAGCGGTGTAATGGAAGAGAAAGGGCGGGGGAGACGTGTTTGTTTTTACCGAGTCAAAAGAACTATTAGATACCGAATCTGTTACCGAGCGCGAGCGCCGAACAACACCAACTGTTTCCGAACTCAACACTCCCTTACGAATGTGTGCGTGCGTATTTATGAATCACAAGCAATTAAAATAATGCATTTCCACACATTTTGAATGTAAAGGATAAAAAGTATAACATGTTTCAGTTTTTTTCATTTTTTTTTCACCATTCGCTTATGTTATCTATTCTGAACCTCCTCTGCAAATTTGGCCGGTTATTGCAAAATAACCCTGTGTAGGGGGACCAAGGGAAGAAGTGCGTCGCCTCTATGTAGAAGTGATACGGTCCGTAGCTTTGTACGGGGCGCCTGTTTGGGCGAAAAGTCTGGGTATCCGACGCTGTAGAACTAAAATTTATAGTGTGCAGCGGAGGATGGCCATACGGATCGTGCGAGGATACCGCACGATATCCCTTGAGGCGGTGATAGTCATGGACTCGCTTTTCACTTCTGGACATACTGGCGGACATGGATGCGAGGGCTTACGACGGGACGCGTGTCCTCCAGTGGGAGTGAGTCAGATGAGATGATCGTAGGAGTTAAGCGGCAGGAAGCGTTATGCGCGCAAACGCGTTGTTGAAGCAATTCGAAGCCTGGATGGATCGACGAACCGGAAGACTCACCTACAGACTTACACAGATAATGACCGGCACGGGTGTTTCAGTGATTATTTGTGTAAGAGCGTGGCAACGGGAGCGAACGGTCCTGGTAAGCCGGATCGGTCAGAACCTCTCCCTGCCAGCAGTCGTGTTGGCGATGCTGAGCTGGGACTCGGCGTGGAGAGCCGTAGCCGCCTTCTGTGAATCCGTTGTGGTCCAGAAGAAGGCTGCTTCGTAGTGTCGGGAGATGACAGTTCCCACTCGGAGACGATATCGGCAAGGCCTTCTTCACGGTCCTTGATGATGGTGTTCCCCTACAAGAAACAGGGCCTCGGGGGTTACGCGCGCTCGGGGCGGGCGAACATCTAGTAATGTAACACCTCCGGAGGACGGTGACTCGTAAGTGCTCTCGAGCACCGTGATAGCACTGCGAGGGTGCTGAGGGCAATAAGGACTGCTCCCGAGACGTTCTTTAATAAAGCAAAGCGAGAAAGGGGAACACTCTTTTGTGCCCCGGGCTGGAGTTTGCGTGTACGTCAGAGAGGACATCTCTTTTCGACGCCTCGGCAGTCTTAAAGGTACGGACCTGTCCATCCTATCGCTGCGCGTAGACAGCGACGACAATCCCCGCGTCTACGGGTGCCTCTATAGGTCCCATAGCGGTAATACTGCCACAGACCGACTCATCGACCACGTCCAAATGGCTGCACACTCCGTACTACAACAGGTCCCATCCGCAGAGATCGTGATGCTAGGTGATTTTAACGCCCACCACGCTGAATGGCTTCGTTCCCGTTTAACCGATCTTGCGGTTAGATCTGTTTATGACTTTGCCTTGGCATATGATCTGACACAACTGGTTACTTCGCCTACGCGGATCCCAGATGTGGAGGATCATGTACCATCCCTATTGGACTTTCTGCTGACCTCTCATCTGGACGGATATCAGGTCTCCATCGATGCCCCTCTTGGCTCTTCGGACCCTTGTCTGATCCGGAGTACGGTGCCACTCACACTCCCATCGCAGTTGCGATCTGCAGCTTGCCGCTGCGTTTGGCACTGTAGGTCGGCCGATTGGGACGGGATGCGGTCTATTTTTGGAGGCGGGTTTGCTTCTCGCCGGATGATCCCACATTGTTGCTGATTCTGTCGCTGATGTGGTACTTCAGGGAATGGAATTATTTATTCCATTATCTGTGGTGCTTATCGGAGGAAGAACTCAGCCATGGTTTAGTCGTTCCTGTAAAATTACATTACGCTATAAGCAGGAGTGCTACCGGGCCTGGGCTGACGCATCAACGTCCCGGTATTTAATCACCAGCGCACTTAGAAAGAAGTATAATTCAAAGTCAGAGCACATCGGCAGAATTGACGAGAAACAAGTTCGCCTCGCTTCGGGAACACGTGCATTCTGGTCTCTCGCCAAGGCTGTCCAAAGGAACTTCTGTCAGCCATCTCTGCCATCTCTGCACAGGGTAGACGACTCACTGGCCCATGATGCAAAGGAGAAAGCCGATCTGGTAAGCTCTCTTTTTGCTTCCAACTCGACTCTCGATGTTGGGGGAACAAAACGCAGGCCATCCCGCGGTGTGAGTGATCCATGCAGGAAGTGCTGTTTACACAGCGCTCGGTATGCAAAGCATTCCTCTCCCTGGACGTCAACAAGTCGAGTGGGCCTGATGGAGTCCCACCTATTGTGCTGAAGACGTGTGCTCCGGAGTTGGCACCGATTTTAACGTGTCTTTTCCGGTACTCCTACTCCCAAGGCATAGTCCCGAATTAATGGAAGACAGCTATCGTACACCCGATCCCTAAAAAAGGTAACCGCTCTGATCCGTCCAACTATAGGCCTATCGCCATCACCTCCTTGTTCTTTAAAATAATGGAGTCCATTATCAACCACCAGCTCATGCGGTACCTTGAGGATCACCAGCTGATTAGTGACCGCCAGTACGGTTTAGGTTGAGGTCGCTCAGCTCTAGGTTCTTCAGTTCTAGGTTACCTAAATCATAGATGGGCGGAGGCAGTGGAGTCCAAGGGGGAGGCGTTGGCCGTTAGTTTGGACATAGCAAAGGTCTTCGATCGGGTTTGGCACAAAGCGCTTCTTTCCAAGCTTCCTTCCTATGGGTTTCCCGAGAAATTGTGCAATTGGATCACCAGTTTTCTTGCAGATCGGAGCATTAAGGTCGTTGTAGACGATGCATGCTCCGATTACAAGCCCATTAAGGCTGGTGTTCCACAAGGCTGCGTGCTATCACCAACGCTGCTTCTTCTGCATATCAATGATATGTTGCAAACTGGTAACTTTCATTGCTTTGCAGACGACAGCACTGGTGATGTTTTATACACCGGTCGTGCCAATATTTCTCGGGAAAACTTCACCGAGTACCAAAACAAACTTGTGTCTGAAGTCGAGTCTTTGTTGAACAAAGTCTCAGACTGGGAGCGACTAAATTTAGGTAAAATGGTGGTATCGACAAGACTCAGTTCCTCCCCATTTAAAATTACATTAGTATTTAATTGTCTGACATTTGGAGTCATGAACTTCATACATTTCGTTTTATTGTTATTTAAATGCAAGTTATTAACATTAAACCAATTTACTAATTTAGATATAGCATTATTTACTACGTCATATTTTAATAATTGTCGTTTTAATTTGAAAATTAATGAAGTGTCATCAGCAAATAATACTATATTATGGTTATCCCCTACTATGTAAGGTAAGTCATTAATATATACAAGAAATAGAAAGGGGCCGAGAACTGAGCCTTGAGGCACGCCCATTTGTACTATCGACCCGGAAGAGCTCATACTATTAATGACAACTTTTTGAGTTCTGTTACTTAAATATGAAACAATTAATTTAAGAGCATTACTTCTTACACCGTAGTGTTGTAGTTTCCTGATTAATGTTTCATGGTGAACACAATCGAAGGCTTTGGGTAGGTCACAGAATATACCCAAAGCATCCTGTGAATTCTCCCATGCATTGAAAATATATTTAATCAGCTCAACACCAGCATCAGTTGTCGAGCGACCCCTATACAGTCGACTGTACAGTCATGGTAATTTGTCCACAGAGTATCCAACCTAACGACGTAGCCTGAGCCTGAGCTAAAGTTAAATTTAGAATCAAAGTAGAAGTTCAAGTTAGTAGAATCAAAGTGGAACTTCAATCACGAGTTCAACTCGTGATTGAAGTTCCATTATAACCATAGCTTTGGAAGTTGTCTCGTGCTCGCCCAATCCGGATGTTTGTCCTAACATCTGAATTTTTCTCAATCCCAAGCGCTGTACGGTAGACTCTGTTATGAAAGAAAATTGCGAACCCTGATCAAGTAGAGCTCGTTTTCGACTTGACTCTTACAAGTGCAGTTGCTAGAAGAGCCTGATTGTATACTCTGCCTGAAGAAAAACAAGATACTGGCGTTTCTTGAACCTTTGAATCCACTACTTGTTTCGAAGAAGATGCAATTGCTTCTTCTGACACGCCCTGTTCCCTATCCTCGATGGTCTCAGAAATAGCTTTCCCACTAGGGTGCGAAAGTGAATGGTGTTTCCTTTTGCAAACGCGACACCTTACGTTGGTAAGGCAAAACTTGGCAGAATGATTGCTACCCAAGCAATTAAAACACGCTTTATTAGTTTGTACGAAGTTTCTACGCGCGTCCACAGTTTCTTTAGAAAACTCTTTACAAAATGCAAGTGCGTGTGCTTACGAACAATACAAACATGTAACATTAGTTACATGTAGGGCTTTCATTTTATTTACAGGAGGACTAATTTGAGTCTGACTTTTCTTGACTAAGTTGGATCCGGAATCCGAAAATTCCATAACGCGATATCTATTTGTTAAAAACTCTTTGAAGTTGGCATATGTTGGCAATTCATCTGCCGAGCTGTTATTGCTAAGTTAAAATTCCCACTGCCGTTTAGTTTCCGGGTCCAACTTAAGAGTTAAAATGTGTATAATAATAACGTCCCAACTTCCTACGTCAACTCTTATATTGGTCAAAGAAGCGAGGCAATCATTGGTGGTATCGATTAAATCCTTGAGACTACTGGCTGATTCGTTTAGTATGTTTTTCTGGCTAAATATTCTTTTTAAAGTTAAATGACAAAAATAAAAATGACAAATATATTTTTTGTTATTATATCTGTCCTCAAGTAATTTCGAACATCTATCATAATTTTCGTTCGCAATGGGAATATGCCTCAAATATTGTTCTCCCTCACCTGTCAAATAACTTTTTAAATATTGTTACTTTTGAACCTTACTCAAATCTCGATTCGAATGAATAAGCGCAGTATACAAATCTCTAAATGCTGTCCACTCATGGTATTTCCCAGAAAAGTTAGGTATATTGATTTTTGGCAACTTTATGTGTGACGATGAGTTTACATTCGATTGAGCAATGCTACTTTCTGAAGTACAAGGTGCATTTACAATATTAAACTTTTCTAAAGATGTTTTCAAGTCACATTTATAATTCAAATAACACTCTTCAGCCTTATCATAAATGTCTGCCTTTACATAATTAGTAGCCAGTAATAATTTTTGATCTGAATTACGCTTTAACTCCTTATGACCAGATAAAAATTCGAACCACATTTGCTCGATTAATTCTAATCTTCCCTCTAAATACTCTTTAGTAATTCGATCTTTTGGGCTCTTTTTGAAGTTAGTTTGCGCCTTAATATTGCACTCATATAGTTCAATTTGAAAGTTTAACAATGCTTCCATTTTTCAGTAAATAAACAAGAGCTTTCAAAAGTAAACAAACAAAATTACAAGTTTGTAAGTTCAAACAGCAAAATGTTCTAAGTAAAAACACCAAAATTTTATAAGTTTTAAAGTACTCAAATTTTTCTAAGTTTAAAAGTACTAATATTTTACTAAGTCTTTAAAGTTTACAATGTCTCTTAAAAATTGGGCATAGGTTCTCCGTACTAACCTTTTTATCGAAATTATTCGAAGTCTTAACTAAACATGCAAATTTACTCTAAGTTGAATTTAATTTTAAAGTCCAAATAATGATCAGTTAAAGTCTTCCTGGTAATAAGGTTCAAAATTACTCACGATTTTCACTTCCAACACACCACACTGACACAACTTGTCTCACTTGTACTTGCTCGCCTTGCCGTACCGCCGTACGTAATTATTTCTACCAACTGCAACCGCTGCAATGGGGATGGCTGCGCTCCGTGATGACGTATCCTGACGCGCACTGACGTCCACTGCAGCCAAGCGCCGTCCGAGGTCACAAACTATTGACCCCTGTAGTGTAGTTCACCACGTTTGCGACAGCGATCCACTGTCCGTAGTGACGGAGAATCCTAGACACGCCAATCCAATTCGAAGGACCATGTATAAACTGGTCGCTCCCTTGTGGCACTTCACTTTACTCACACACTCGAAGTATAGGTATTTGAAATAAAACCCAAGAACTCAGAGCTATACAAAGGTAGTTTATTTAATCGAATCAATGGTCTTATGTGGGCTTGAAATGGTCTTATATACGTGGATTTAAAACTGTACAACGCCATCTGTAGGTCGTCGTCTGAACTAATCTTAACACTTATCTTAACAGGTGTCGTTTTATGGTTTTTTGGGACGTTAATTACGAAAATAACATCGATTATGGTTTGAAACCAACATGGATGGAAGGATGGATGGATGTATGTTTGTAAGTAAAAATCATCATGGGTTGGGTGGGTGACTTGGGTGTCATTTTTAAGGTTTTTGGATCGTAAATAACGTAAATGATATTGATAAATATTTTAAACTTAATTTATTATAATAGAATAGAATATACTTTTATTGCACAAAAACATAAAACAAAATAGACAAGAAGATTTGTACAAAAAATTTGCACAAAATTACACCTGAACAAAAAATACTAATTTGAAAATGAAAAAACAATGAAAATAAACAACCAAACCAAATATATTTTTTTACAAATTAATAAAATGGCAAAACCAAAAGAAATACTTAGGTATCTACCTATTTTGTATTGATCTTCAAGTTCCAATCCCTACCAATAGATGGCGTTGGTATCGTTTTAGAACGCGGTAACGTTGTGTATTTTCGAACTAATATAAAGTGAATGGTGAATGAGCGCTTCAACCTGTACCACATACGGTACCTATTCACTGTTAACGGATATATGACTAGTCTTTGACTTTGTTGCATTTGACTTTGACTTTGTTGCACTTTATTGACTTTGAAGCAAATCTTAAACCGTAAGCAAGCAATGCTTACGATTTAAGATTTGCTTCGTATTTCGGATTATTTGCTTGATTTTGTCTTTCTTACAACCATTGTTCAAACTTGGAATTCGGTTTGCTTTGTGATTAGGTATTGTTGATAGAAATATTTTTTCTCACTGAAAAAATGACTACAGAAACTCTTAACATTAAAGGAAAAATGGAAGAACATACTGTCGTCCCCATTATAGGTGACGGCGCTTATTTGTTTCGAGCTCTTTCATTTTTAATGTACGGAACCCAAGAAAATGCGATGGTGGTGCGTTCACAAATTGTTAGATTTGTGGTAAATGATTGGCCTAGGTTTCCAGTTATGACCCACGACAGAAATGGCGATAATTATTCAACAGCAAATGAATATTCAGCTGATATGTTAAAAAATGAAACTTACGGTGGACTTTGTGAACTGAAAGCTGCAGGATTAATATTTTCGTTTCGGTTTGAAGTATATCGAAACGGTCTGCTATACACAGAGTCCGGAACAGATATCTGTCCAGTAAGGCGATAACGATTTAGCCATGATTTATCTAATAGACATTTTGACGCCTATCTGCATATTGTTGCTAAGAAAATTAGACAGCATCGCATGGATCTCCTCTTGTCTGATCCTGTCGAACAGCGTAATGCTTTTTCAGAGCTTGAACATTTAACTGTTACATCTTTTGTAAACAGTTAACTATCATCTCCAACCAGCGGAACAGATCGATCTGTATCGTCGACATTAAAATATGAAAAAAAGAAAAATAAACGATGGTCGTGATTTACTAATTACAAAAGAAAAAGTCAATTAAAAAGTGCACAATAAAGATATAGGCAGAACAAGCCAGATTCAAATCGTAAAGCTGTGTTCGCTTATCAGAAAAAAAATCCCGATGTACACAGGCAAGTTGTTGCAAATTACCAAACTGCGATCCACAAGTGCATAGAGCAATTCAGTGACGGTATGAGGAAAACATTACACTGCGTTTATGGAAAAACAAGGTCCAGCAGTGTAGCCTTAGATTCTATGACATACAAGTGTCAGTAGTGCAATGCGCTGAAATGGAAGGATGAGACACCTGGTATGTGTTGCAGCGCTGGAAAACTGCAACTTGATCGGTTGACACAACTGCCTGAACCACTCTTTAGTTTGATTAATGATCTACACCCAGATCATGACCATTTTATGGGTAATATTTGTAAATATAATGCCTGTTTCCAGATGACTTCCTTTGGTGATAAACAGGTAACAGCAGATGGTTTTTCACCGACTTTTAAAGTACAAGGCCAGGTCTACCATTTAATTGGAGGTATATTACCAGAAGCTGAACATGACGCTCAGTATAATCAAATATATTTTGTAGGTGAAGATGATCGAGAAGCAAAGATTCGATGTTCTAAATTTCCTAACTTAAAGCCAAATTTAATCAAACGATTGCAGAATATGCTGCATCAAGTGAACCCGTATACAATGTGTCCGGTTACCGGTGTCGGAGCTTTTAATGCTATAAAATATAATCAATTTTATCGACAAATCATGTCTCAAATCTCATTTAGACCTAGCTGTATTTAAATGGCAGCCATTTAAATTTTTCAGTGTCACCACCTCGACCACGCGCATTAAAATTACAATATTCACCGATGTAGAAGTCCTACATTCTTAAAACATGTCTCATTAGGTAGATATAGATACGCGTAATAAAATAAAAGCAAACTTTTAACTGCAAAATTGTATTTAGATCCTAAAAAGACTAAGAAAAGAAAAAAATGGTTAAAAAAAAACGGTTGTTTTTTCACATTTTCGACTTTAATGAAAAAAGTAGGTCATTTACCTATCAATTTTGTACATTTATTAGATAGAGCAAGATATTTCCTTAACATAAACGTTAAAATCTTAATTGTAAATTAAATAGTTTAAGAATTGTACTTTATCAAACACGACCTCTTAAAAGCGCAAGCTGCACGTGCAGGATCATTTATGATAGTTCAAGAGCAGGTAGAAAACCCAAAGCCCATTGTTTGATGTTCTAAACAAGTGTATTTGGGACAACAAAACAGTCGTCCTCGCCACGCGTTGTGATTACACTACTTTTGCCCTCAAGATCGCTTGTTGTTGTTATTGTTAAAAAACCGTTTTGTGGAACTTTTTAAGTTTGTGGTGAAGTTTCTAGTTATTTTGATATTTTCAAAAATGGCAGATGGTGAATACTCAAACCAGCATGTCGCTGATATCCACTTTGTGTATGGATTGTGCAACGGCAACGCAAACAGAGCTGTCACAGAGTACGCCAGAATGTTTCCCAACAGGCCTACACCAAATGCTCGCACTTTTGTAAGGATACATTTGCGGGATTTTACTTTTATTTTACTTACTTTTGTAAGGATACAAACTGCCCTTATAACATAATCAGGTTCGCGAATGTCTTGTACCCGCCGAAAATGGTAAGGATGCAAACCTTCCCTCTTTAAAACTCTCCACACTGACCATTTTGTTAAATTAAGCATATTGCTTATTCGTCTTACACTGAGTCTGGGATCTTGTGTAATTAAACGTAATATCTCTTCTTCCGGTGGGTGTTCTGATCCCAAGGTTAGCTATCCGCAAATGTATCCTTACAAAAGTGCGAGCATCTGAGAAGCAAAAGATCTGAAAAGTGCCATTGATAAAGCCCCTCATTCAGAGTCATACAAAGTTGTCATACATGCTGATAAAAAACCACCAGAAGAAGATAGAGGTAGGTACAATGCACCTATAAATGAAGTGGCTTTAGTGTTAGTGGATCAACAATTTGATCGAAGGGACATCATCCTTGAGAGTCGA
Organism: Parnassius orleans; assembly: GCA_029286625.1. Classification (NCBI taxonomy): domain Eukaryota; kingdom Metazoa; phylum Arthropoda; class Insecta; order Lepidoptera; family Papilionidae; genus Parnassius; species Parnassius orleans. The sequence goes on along the minus strand of JAGSMP010000494.1, from coordinate 285,689 downwards.
AGTAATTCACTTCAGCGTATTAGTGAGATACATCGAGCATATGATGCGCTACAGTATCCATTGATGTTTTGCTGGGGGGATGATGGGTATTCAATCAACATACCACAACGCAATCCCACAACTAAGTTTCCGCTTAATAAAACTGTCTCTTCTGCAAGTTTCTACTCGTATAGAATAATGATTAAAGAAGGAGAAGATAACTATTTAGTCAACTATCGTGCCCTTTTTACTCAATATTTGGTGGATGAATATGCCAAAATAGAAACAGAGAGATTAAATTATATCAAAAATAATCAAGCCAAATTACGTGCTGATAGTTATATCAATTTAAAAGATGCTATTGGACGACAAGACGCAGAAGCCAACCAACTAGGACAAAGGGTTTTCCTTCCATCATCTTTTACGGGGGGACCTAGATATATGCACGAAAGAACACAGGACGCTATGAACTATGTTAGAAATTACGGCCGGCCTGATCTTTTCATCACTTTCACATGCAATCATCGCTGGGACGAGATAAAAGAGCAATTGCTTCAAGGACAATAATCTCATGATAGACACGATATAATTTCGAGGGTAATTTGACTAAAGGTGAAAAAGATCATGAACTTATTGACAAAGTGCAAAATATTTGATGAAGTGCGATGCTATATGTACTCAATGGAATGGCAAAAGAGAGGTCTTTCACATATTCATATTCTTTTATGGCTTCACAAACGTATTACTCCGGATCAAATCGACCATATAATTTGTGCTGAAATACCGGAACCCAAACGTGACCCAGAGCTTCACGAAATCGTTAAATGTAATATAATACATGGTCCATGTGGAACTTTAAATCGAAAGTCACCATGTATGAAAGATAACATGTGCAGTAAACGATACCCCAGGGCTCCCATAAGAGAAACTCAAACTGGTTAAGACGGTTATCCGCAGTACAAAAGACGTTTACTAGATGACGGTGGGTTCTCTGTTGATATCAAAGGCACAACCATAGAAAATCGCTGGGTAGTCCCTTATAATCCAGTATTATTAATAACATTTAACGCTCACTTAAATGTGGAATATTGTCATTCGATGAAATCAATAAAATACGTCTGTAAATACGTAAATAAAGTTTCAGTATTATGGAGATTTTAGACAGGCTCTACCAGTAGTGCCAAAAGGAACTAGAGCAGAAGAAGTTAAGGCGTGTCTTAAGAGATCCTTTTTATGGCCTCTAATTAAAATCCTCAAGCTCTCGAAAAATATGGTACACTTAGGAGAAAAAGAGTCTGCTGGTGGATTGCTGGTGGATTTGCGAATCTCCTACTTGAAATCGGCAACTGTGATTACCCGATAAATGACGGAATGATAACCATCCCTGATAATTTGTGCACAGTTGTATTTACGTTACAGGAGTTAATATCCAAAATTTAGCCCGATATTGCTCATATCCACGATAAGCCAATGGAATGGTTGTGTGAACGTGCCATACTAACCCCGAAAAACTACCAAGCAGCGGCAATTAACGATATACTGTTAACGTCTTTTGAGGAGGAAGAAATGGTGTACACGTCAATAGACTCTGTGGTCAACACAGATGGCGCAATTAACTAACCTGTCAAATTTCTTAATTCACTGAAACTTATTACCGCACAATGGAAAACATGTAACAGTGCTGCAGAAACAGCTCGAAGGATTTATGATGTGTACGGCGCTGGTGTCGCGAAAGAAAGCACGGTACGTTTTTGGTTTCAACGTTTTCGTTCTGGAAATTTCGACCTTCAGAACCAACCCCGTGGGCGGCCGGAGACCAAAGTGGAAAATGAAGAATTAAAGGCTATTGTGAAAGCGGATCCATCACAAAGCACTTCAGAGATAGCTGCAGGCTTCGGGGTAAGTGATAAAACTGTATTAATCCACTTGAAGCAAATCGTGAAAGTAAAAAAACTTGAACGATGGGTACCTAATGAATTGAGTGAATCGAACTTGCAAACACGCGTCGACTGCTGTGTTACTTGGCACAACTGACACAATAATGAAGGGATTTTAAATCGAATCATTACTTGTGATGAAAAGTGGATACTGTACGATAATCGGAAGCGCTCGTCGCAATGGCTGAACCCTGGAGACCCAGCCAAATCCTGCCCTAAACGAAAATTGACTCAGAAAAAGTTACTTTCACAAGTAACTTTTTCTGAGTCAATTTTCTTCACTCACGTGTTTGGTGGACTAGCGCCGGTATCGTTCACTACAGCTTTCTAAAATCTGGCCAAACGATTACGGCAGATATCTATTGTCAGCAACTGCAAACCATGAAGGAAGAATTAGCTGCTAAACAACCGAGATTGGTCAATCGCTCTAGGCCACTGCTGCTTCACGACAACGCAAGACCACACACTGCACAATAAACAACCACTAAGTTAGATGAGCTACAATTGGAATGTCTGCGACATCCACCGTACTCCTCGGACCTTGCTCCAACAGATTACCATTTTTTCCGGAATTTGGACAACTTCTTACATGGAAAAAAATTCAACTCCGATACGGCAGTCTAAACCGCCTTCAAAGAGTTTATTTATTCTCGCCCCCCATGGTTTTTTTAGTAAAGGGATCAATGAACTACCTATGAGATGGCAAAAGTGCATAGATAACAACGGTGCATAATTTTATTAATTAAATATATTTTCCAAAAAAAAATTTTGACTATATTCCTTCTGTACAAAACGCCAATTTCATATGTAAGGACCTAATATTTCAATTCTAATAACTAATTCTCTCTAATCTTAATAAAAGAAAAGACGTTTTGATATCGTTCACGTCGAAAATCATGAAAATATGAAAACTGAAAAACAAAGCGTCAAAATTTCCTTATAATCCATTCTATGATTTGTGGTTGAATAGGCATACACATAGTATATAACGGTATAACCGAAACTGAAAACAAAAAATTATACCGAAATGAATAATGAGTTACGTCAAAGGGAACAATAATATAACAATAATAGTAAATACTTCTATTTCTGCTTCGAGCTTTTTATTACAGTACCGCGCAGAAGCTTGAGGCAAAGCTCTGTGTAAGATGACGTACTATGGCTTGTTCAAATTTCGGCATCATTAGTTTTTTTTTTTTCAAAATATTCAGTTGTAAAATTACAGATTATTTTTGTATATTTTTATTATTACAAAATTTAGAGGAAATTAAAAAGCGATGAGTCACGACGCTAAGGGCTGCGGGTTCGAATCCCGCACGGAACAAGTATTTATATGGCCTACAAGAAATTGTTTGGGTCTGGATTTTTGTCCTTGTGCAATATATGTATGTAAACTATCTCCACGATACAGGAGAAAATCCTAGTGTGGGAGTAACGTTTTCTTAACGAAAAAACAGTGCTAGGAGGTGAAAGGACAATGTCCTAAGAAAAGAATTGAGAACGTGTCAACCCTCAAAAGATAGTGTTGCAGCCAGCATAGCAGGATCCGAACCTACGAAGGTACCTGGACTACCATGCTTGATTACGATTTAAATATGTAGATCACCTACAGACTGACCGTGATCGTGCTCTGCGTGGAGATATCGTGAGACAACGTGTTGTAGCTGTCGGCTGACGGTCACGTGACCATCACCAATGTTTCGAGAGTTTTGTGCAACAACAACATCTTTAGTTACTGGGACGCTAGGTGTTTGCAGTTTTCATGTAGGTGAATCCATGCTATCATTAGGTTTAAGCTGTTAATTTTTAATATATAATTTTTATTTGATGGAAATTAATTTTAACTCACTTTTCCTCTTTTTTAATAGAATGAGGTTAACAAACGAGCACACAGTCCACCTGATGGTAGGTGGATACTGTGGCGCATAGACATCTACATCTATTATTGATTAAGAATCGAAATGCAGATGTGTTGTTACACCTGAGGATTAAGATGGAATGCCTCTTTTCCAGAAAAGGGTCTCCTGTTCTGTACACTCACCATCAAGCGGCTTTTCACACTGGTAATCTGTGAAAGCGTGGTTCTTCCTGATCGAGTTGACCCATTCGTGCTACAACCATCACATAACTGCTGAATAATTTTCACTATATATAAAAGATTAATCTTATTCTTAAATTTCCAGAGCAATGGTAACTCAGGGGCTTAAGTGCTTATTTACCACGTGCTCGTAAAAACTACATGTCTGGGAAATAAAAAAAAGCTAAAGACATGTGATGTGCGCCAACACGCATTGGTGCAACGCGGTAGACCACTTTCTTCAAATCCCTCTCAGAATGGGGAGGAAGCCTGTGCCCAGCTGTGGGATGAATATACGCTGTAATTTTAACATCACCTTTTTTGAGTAAAAAATAAGCTAGCAAGCACGCACTAAATTTCATCGTATAACTCTGGCTATCCATCTCCATATTTCCCTGTGTGTAGCGGTTCTTTAAAAATGGCTATTGAAACCCATCGGAAACGCGTTCCTCGCGCAAATCAACTTGTCAATGTTGCAGTTATAAATTTACAAATTTCAACCGCAAAGCGCAGCTGCCAAACTTATTAAATAAAATTCAAAATTTACCATAGGAAATGTAATTTATCGACTTTAGCTATTTCCGAAAATAGACGTTTAACACTTGTTTTACAGTACCTTCATTAATTATCAAAGAATGGAATAGAATAGGATGGAATATTTATAGTTCAATATAGATAACATGTGATTCTTATTGAAAATCATATTTTACTTTTACCACTGGTTCGGAAAAAAAACTCTGTCCTGGAAAGAACCAGCTAGAAACCCTACGGGACTTTTTTTTTCAAAATTAAATATACAATAAGAAAGGTCGTACAAACTATTTACAAAGTTTATTTTAGAAACAGCTTAGAAGCGACCACCTAATTCCCGGGGGTTATTATCAACAATGTCATTAGACCTAATCTATTAAATTATTAAGTCGGCTATTACATTTTTAAAGTTTAATTATTTGACCCTTTTAAGTGGACTAGGCATATCTCAACCTCAGTACAACAGCGTGAATATTCTTATATACCTCTTGTATAGCCTATTCAATAAAATAGTGTAACGGCTATGTGCCTTACACAGTATAGTAGGTATATAATCGACCGGCACAGTGAGCGCGTGTTGTGAATAAAGATATTTCAATTGCCAATATGAACTATTAATATTTATCATACACCAGCCCTATACAAATAGCATTACCCGTTAAAGCCTATTAAAGTCCACTGCTGAACATAGGCCTCCCCTATAGATTGCCTAATAGGGGGATAACATTACCCATTGGTTTTATAATTGGCGAAGATATCGCATGACATACAAAAAATATAGTCGAATTAAGAACCGTCCCAGTCGATTAAAATACGTGAAATTTTTCAACATTACGAAGAAACTGCAAATACTTCAAGCTCAACAGAGGGTGGCAATGTAAAGCTGACGTGACGTTTTGATACATACGTGTGAAAATTCAACACTGCCGCTACAGATGTTCATCGTGTATCGCACTTGATGGCAGCTCAGTTATGATAGGAAGAAATTTTATTTTGGAATTGACAAATTTTATTATAACTTATGTTGTAATTTCAATTTATAAGACTGAAGGGTGCGTTTGCAAATCGGGCAAAATTATGTTGTTTTTCGTTACATTTTGTGACAAAACTAAACCAAATCAAAAATAGCTAATAACTACCACGTATAGAATGGTTCTTCATCTTCAAATGGTAGTAACTGTTTTTTTGAAAATAATAGTTTTTTATATTGTAAAAACGATCTTCCCTAGCCATTTTCTACAAAATTAACGATACCGGCTCATGGTTAGGTACATTTTTGTTCTATTATCAACATATATTAATATTTATAAAAATACTATTGTTACGAGCTTGGGGTTCGAGAAAATTAAAAACTGCCGAGTGAATTACCAAAATTGACACTTTAATTACACAACACTAATTACAACTTAAAACCACACTAATAACAAAACACAATTGTACTGCAGATCACTTTAGTTCGCATTTGTATCGTTTCGAAGTTTTCGCTTGTATCGCCAATTCAATACTGACTTGGTCGTGGTCTATACCGGCCTTATATAGCGCCTCAGATACTTTCCAGAACCTTTTACTGTAGAAACATCTAGAATGTTCGAGTACATATCGGTCCCGAAATTTCTAGAAGGATCTTGATTCTCCTAGTTCTGCTACTCGATACTAGAGGGTGCTAGTGGTAACTAGTGTTACCATGTACAAGACATTAATAGTGGCTCGCAACACTAAAAATAGGCAGACATATTCAATAAAAAATAGTGGTGTTTACTTTTTTTCAAAATGTCACAAATAGTCGTAAAAAAAAAAACTGATGCTTATTTTTTCACATATTTTGCTAATACGGATGAATCATAAGGGATTGCAATAAGGGTTATTTTATTTTTGGTGCTTGTTTTGATTTGTTGTACAAAAATTTCGATGAAACCACAGTCCGCGCTCGGCCGTCGTCATGAGTGGATACTGTATCGCCTGCCTGATTGCAGCAGCTGAAAAATATCGCTGTACATACACAAAATATTCGAATTTGATACATAGGTACTTGACATGGTAAAATAACATTATTATTTTTATAATCACACATTTTTATTATAATATTTTGTTTCGCTAAAAGTAAGTGGGATTTATATATAAATATATATACAAATGCCTATTCGTCTTGCACTTTATGGAGTGATCTGAAAGTGTACATCGTTGACTGCTACTGGAACTCTTAGACGCGTAGACCTAGATGTGCCGAGTTTGGGCTCGAGGTTATCAAGGCTGAAGGTTAGGTATCATCGTAACTAACAAAACGAGCCCAAACTCGGCACACCTAGTACTACTCGTCGAGGAGTTCCAGTAGCTGTCACCGAAGTATACCTTCAAGTCACTTCACCAAGTCCGGAGCTAAAGTCTTATCATAACTAACAAAACCAGCCCAAAGTGCACAGCCACCATCTCACTGCTAGTAGAGGGCTTCTAGTGCCTAGCAGTCTCTGGAGCAGCTATTCGTATTTCGTATCTAAGTATATTTTTGTAGGTATAAGAAATGAGAAAAAAAATCAGTCTTTCAAGTTATCAAAATGTTTTTACTTGATTACGATTCCCGCACCCGCAGCTAACCATGCGTACACTTGTGTGTGTGACCCGTGTCAATGTAATAGTTCGATTCTATACCTATCAATTTTGCAAACGCTTCCTTAATATAAACATAAGAGCAAACCGTTACTCCACCATTGATTACCACATATTAGCGACACTTGGCAGGCGGGATGGCAACCGTAGTAGTTTTGTTATTTAGTTGTTATTCGGAAGAAGCTCCTGCCTATCTCCCCGGTTTTTTGCTCTGCCGACTCTTACGATATAGGGTAGTGCATTTTCTTATATCGTCACTACAAGGTGGATATATGGTGTTTTAACTTTTACTGAAGAAACACAACACACAACTTGTATACAAATTAAATTAAAACATAAATTCTTTTAATAAAATATTAAACAAATTAAAGGGAAAAAAAATACAAAATTATACTGTATCTAAAATTTAAGTAAGAAATACTTGCTTAATCGCCGCCGTCTGTTTGTAATGTGCTCAGAAGACCGATTGAGATGCCTCGCTGTATTGCGAGGCTAATCCGCTGACCAAAGTATCTGCCAGCTTTTAGGCCACCAGAGGCATTGACAAGGCGTGACGAGATATCCCTGCACAAACCTCTTGCTTCAGGACCCCACGGCCCTAGCGTTTCTACACCAAACGGCACAAACATGTATCCCTCTCTGATGGCTACATATTTGCGCCGCTTGTTAGACTCGGAAACAGGAGCAGTCGCGCCTGCCTTGTGTGTAGTCGCCGCAAGATGTGATGGAGATAATGTGTCAAAAAATCGCATCCCATACTAAGGAGCACCCATCTTTCCATGGAATAAGCGTTATTAAATCAGGCCACTTGCAATCATCCCGCAATATACCATTTGGCTCTAAAATTGCAGATACGTTGGCACTGGTTAAGGCCCGTCGAACGACGTCATTAATGGCTGCATGGCGAGGGATGCGTCTAGTGCTCCGCTGACACGCCAGGCCGTGATGACCGAGAATGTCGACCTCTTTAACATAGAGGCAGCGATGGAGCTCATTAGTTTTTAAACCTAATCTCGGGCTGATAGTAAGAAAAAACGAAGAACTGTCCAAAAGTGTTCCGATATTCGATGAGGACAGTGCATTTAACCAGCAGCCCGACTCCCTCTCCATAGATGCTAGGAGATGAGCTCGCTCTGTAGAGTTTCCGCAGTAATCTTACAGTTTACGTTTTTCTAAAACTGGATACTCAGCGGTAAGATTTTTGCTTAGTACAAGTTTCGCTTTTGAAAAACAAATTCTATCCAATAAAATAATGTTTTTCTTTCATACAAACTAAAAAAAATATCCAATTTTAATTGGTAAAGATCTTATTATAATTTTTTTATAATCTGCTTAAATAGTCACAAAATATTTTATCAAAACTGTGATATCTATATCGTAGGATATAAAAAATTTATTTTAGATCGAATTCTATTAGTACATTTCACTTATTTCTTATGTAATTCTTGATATATTTTGTCATCAATTTTAGATGCAATAAATAATACAGATTAAAATGGACTTCGCCTGCCGGTACGAGGCTGCCACTCGAGAACCTTTCTTCCCCATCGGTTGTCTATTCTTCGAGCTATATGGCCGGCCCATTGCCACTTCAGCTAACTAATCCTTTGGGTTATGTCGGTTACTCTGGTTCGAAGTGTAGGGCGTCCGCCCACTAGAGGAGTGACGACCTGGTAAGACATGCAGGAAGTCAATGGATGCAGTTGGCTCGGGACCGTGCTTTGTGGCATTCTTTGGGGGAGGCCTATGTACAACAATGGACGTGTGAAGAGTTGTAATGATGATGATGATGAAAATGAACTTCAGTGACTAGCATTATTTTAAGAAACAATTTCTAATAAATTAAATCTCAGGTAAATTTATGAGCAGTAACTGTAAATCCCCCGTGTAGTGGCGGGTAAGAATACCCACTACCCCATATCTTCCCGTGGGTGTCGTAAGAGGCGACAAAGGGAAACTGATACAGAAGATGGGCAGCAGCATCTTTCTGATAAAAGCCAAAAAACAATAAAAAACTGCGGTTGCCAACCCGCTCGCCAAGCGTGGCAACTATGGCAATATACCCCCCATGAGCGACGACACAAAGAAACGGCCCCCAGTCCCCGGCGGCCCCGCTATTCCTGGCTACGGTGGCGACCATGATAACGGCGGGGCAGGGGGTGCTAAGAATCTCCGGTGGAGGTTCGGTTGCCACCTACGACGACTCGACCTGGCAACATATAACGCACGCACCCTGAGGACTGACGAGAAGATCCTGGAGCTGGAAGAAGAGATAGATAAGTTACGCTGGAATATAATAGGACTATCCGAGGTCCGAAGAGAGGGGGAGGACACGGTAATCCTCGAATCCGGCAACTTATTCTATCACCGGGAGGGCGACCATCTGTCCCAAGGAGGTGTCGGATTTATCGTCCACAAGTCTCTCGTTAACAACGTTGTAAAGATCGGGAGTGTGTCGACGAGGGTTGCGTACCTTATACTCAGAATCACCAAACGGTATTCGCTGAAGGTCATACAGGTTTACGCACCAACCTCGGCACACCCCGATGAGGAGGTGGAGGAAATGTATGAGGATATCTCTAGAGCCATGCATTCCTCCAAAACCCACTATACGGTGTTAATGGGAGACTTCAACGCAAACTAGGCACAAGAGAGAGCGGTGAGCTGAAAGTAGGAAATTCGGAATAGGGCAACGGAACCCATACAGCAGCTGGCCGACTTTATGGAGAAAGAGGGAATCTTTATGATGAACTCTTTCTTCCAAAAGCGGCCCCACAGAAAGTGGACCTGGTCGAGCCCCGACGGTTCGACAAAAAATGAGATTGACTTCATTATGACGACCAGACGACAATTGTTCAGTGATGTCTCAGTGATCGCGAGGGTGAAAACTGGCAGCGATCACCGAATGGTGAGAGGCACACTGAACCTAAACGTTAAGTTGGAGAGGTCACGTCTAATGAAGTCAACGCTCCGTCCCCCTCGTGCTCTAATCCAAAGTCCCGAAAACTTTCAGCTCGAGTTACAAAATCGTTTTCAGTGCCTAGAATTTTGCAATGAAGTGGACGATATGAATGACAAGCTTGTGGAAAATGTCCATGCGGTCGGAGCTAAGTTCTGTAAGACCCGTCGCAGAAGAACACAAAAACTCTCCGATCACACTCTTAATCTCATGGTTGTTAGACGGGAGATGAAGCTGCAGTCTTCAGCAGATTTGACAGCATACAGGCAACTGAACAGACATATCTCCAAATGCATGCGGCGGGACTTGCGCAACTTCAATACAGCTCGTATTGAAGAAGCAATCGAGCGGAACCAGGGCTCCAAAGTCTTTGCCAGAGATCTGTCTGCCAGAAAGAGCCAACTGTCGAAGCTGAAGACCGATTGTGGCAGCATCGTTTCCGGGACACCTGAGATTTTGAGTGAGATTGAGAGGTTCTATGGGCAGCTGTACACGTCATCGTTGGAGCCACGCGCAAGTGTGAGTAACGATCCAAGAGCAAGTCTTATCCGACACTATTCCGATGATATCCCGGACGTCAGTCTGAGCGAGATTAGAATGGCTCTCCAGCACCTTAAAAACGGTAAGGCCCCAGGCGAGGATGGAATTACAGCGGAGCTTCTGAAAGCGGGTGGAAACCGGTACTTGAAGTCCTTCAGAAGCTCTTTAATTCCGTCCTTCATGGTGGCATTACACCGGAGGCGTGGAGCAGAAGTGCGGTGGTCTTGTTCTTCAAGAAAGGCGACAACGCTCTCTTGAAGAACTACAGACCGATTTCCCTTCTGAGCCGCGTCTACGTGCTGTTTTCGAGAGTCATTACGAATCGTCTCGCATGCAGACTCGACGACTTCCAGCCTCCCGATCAAGCCGGTTTCCGAAAAGGCTTTAGCACCATAGACCACATACATACTCTTCGGCAAATTGTACAGAAGACCGACGAGTACAATCTGCCACTTTGCCTTGCGTATGTGGACTATGAGAAAGCCTTTGATTCCGTCGAAATTTGGCGGTGCTGCAGTCCTTCAGCGGTGCCAAGTTGACTGTCGGTATATCGAGGTGCTGAAGTGTTTGTACAGTAGGGCTACGATGGCTATCCGAGTACAGAACCAGAGTACGAAACCTATCCAACTGCAGAGAGGTGTAAGACAGGGTGACGTAATATCCCCGAAACTCTTCACCGCTGCATTGGAAGACGTTTTCAAGCTACTGGACTGGAAAGGATACGGTATTAACATCAATGGCGAGTACATCACTCACCTCCGATTTGCCGACGATATAGTCCTTATGGCAGAATCGCTGGAGGATCTAAGCACTATGCTCAATGACCTCAATAGTGTCTCCCAACGGATAGGTCTCAAGATGAACATGGACAAAACAAAATCATGTTTAATGTCCATGTCACACCTATGCCGGTAGTTGTTGGGAGCACTAAGCTCGAAGTTGTTGACGAATATGTTTACCTGGGACAAATAGTCCGACTAGGTAAGTCCAACTTCGACCGAGAGGTCAATCGACGGATTCAACTCGGCTGGGCAGCGTTCGGGAGATTACGACCCATCTTCTCTTCAGGCATACCTCAAAACCTCAAAACTAAATTGTACAACCAGTGCGTGTTGCCAGTGATGACATACGGAACTGAGACGTGGTCCTTCACTGCTGGCCGTATGAGGAAGCTCAAGGTCGCTCAGCGAGCTATGGAGAGGGCTATGCTCGGGGTTTCTCTGCGTGATAAACTTAGAAATGAGGATATCCGCAGTAAAACCAGAGTAACCGACATAGCCCAAAGGATTAGTAAGCTGAAGTGGCAATGGGCCGGCCATATAGCTCGAAGAACCGACAACCGATGGGGAAGAAAGGTTCTCGAGTGGCAGCCTCGTACCGGCAGGCGAAGTGTAGGGCGTCCCCCCACTAGATGGAGTGACGACCTGGTAAGACATGCAGGAAGTCAATGGATGCAGGTGGCTCGGGATCGTGCTTTGTGGCATTCCGTGGGGGAGGCCTATGTTCAGCAGTGGACTTGTGAAGGGCTGTAATGATGATGATGATGATGATGAACTGTAAATTATGGAAAGCAATTAAGAGTGAAGGAAATTAAAAGTCGTTAGTGCTGTTCGCAACCACTGGTATTGAAAATGCTATATATATATATATATATATATATATGTATATATAATTAGGTATATAATAGTAATGTAGGTATATAATTCGGGAATTATTATTGTATATAACAAATCATCATCATCGTCATCATTACAGTCTGCTGCACATAGGCCTCCTCCATAGAAAGCCTCATAGAGTGGATATTTGCCAAGATTGCCACGCTGTGCAGACAGGTTGGCAACTAGTTTTTTTTAAATTATTTAAAGTCTAAGCAAGAAGATGCCGCTGCCCATCTGCCGTTTCAGTTCCGCTCTGCCGCCTCTTGTTAAATTCACGGAATGTAATGAGGTAGTCGATTCTCTTCGGGTAGATCTGGTCACTATATCTATATATCTACGGCCGCAAATCTGCCGGACGAACGTGACGATTAAGGCAAATCTGACTATGACTAGTTTTGGACTTTTGTGAACTGATGAAGAAGTTCAATGTTTAATCACAATCATGCCTGATTGAAATCGAAAATGTCACGCAACAAATCTGGCCGTTCAACAAAGAATAAATAAAATAAAATAAAATGAATATAATTAATATTTTTTTACATAATATTGAAATATATACAACATTAAAAAACTGAAACTAATAACTTAATTATTAAGGATTTTAATTTATATTTATTTAAGCGTAACCTTACTTTTTGTCATAAAATTTATGTAACCAACTTACTGTTCACCTGTTAGTGAGCGACTGATATTCGTGGACGTAATCAATGAAAACTACTAACTACTAAACAAATTAACAATTTCATTGGTGCCGGTGGTTATTGAACCCGGGTTGCTCGCTTACTATAATAGTTAAGGCGAGCGTTTGGCACATGAGCTACATTTAAAAACTGCGTTTTCAATGTTTATAATAAATGTGATGGAGCTTGCTTACTTAGAGCAATCTCTTATCTATTGTACGGGAACAAAGTGTTGCAAATTGTGGATTACGTTATTGCGGTCATTTTGTTGTTTATTTACAATTTGAAACAAAAACAAAGTTTGCTCAATTCGTTTCTTGGTTCGTTCGTGGGTCCGTCCACTAGTTCGTTTGGGGCCACGTCTATTTGATCGTTCGTTAGTTTGTCTGATTAACTGACTAACTGAATGTTTCGATCCAGTTTAGTGTCTTTTTAGATTTTCACGATAGTTAAAAGTGCAAAAAATATGACTAGTCATCGTGCTTTGGCATTTCTGGCAATCCATCTAAATTTCTAGAAATGCTTGTTGGCAGCTCAAGAATGCTGGCAAAAATTAACGTCAGTTACTTGCGATCCGCATTTTATAATGATAATTTGATCCCGTTCCCTGTCTGGGTAAAAAACTTGGGTCTAATCATGGATAAACTTTGAACTAGGAAAAACAAGTCACTTAGGTCAGCCGTAAAGTCACTGCTACCTTAAGATCTCTCTACCGTCTGAAAAATTTTTACCTATACAAAACTAAGCATAATATGCTTGTTCAAACACTCGTCTTGCCTGTCATTGATTATGCAGATGTTTGTTACCTTGACTTGAACCAAAATCTTCTCAATAAGCTTGAGCGCCTTCTTAAAAACTGCATCAGGTTTATTTTCGGCCGTCGAAAATATGACCATATCTCTCAATTTCGTATTCGCCTTAAATGGCTAACTATCCAAGAAAAGTGCACTTCCAGAATATTGTGGGTTCTCTACTCCATTTTAAATTATTTGTCCTTCCCTTCCTACTTTCAAGATAAATTTCAATACCTTTCCTCCAGCCACGACAGGGTACTCCGTTCTTCAACTAATCTGAAGATTTCAGTTTCACTCCATTTTACTGGCTTTATCGGCAATTCCTTTAATGCATCTGTGCGGTACCAAACCACAATTATTTTGCCAAAAGGCAGCGTAGTCAGATTCAGCTTCAGAAAAAGTTGCAGATTTATGGCACAGTTGATTGTGGTGGCGGCGTAAGTGAATCCATGTGACTAAAGGATTTGCTAGAAAACTTAACTAAAGGATATGCCAGAAAAATTAATGTCTTCGGATAAATTAATGGAAAAGGAAAAACAATTAAAAATAATTTTAATCTGTTTAACAAAACGCGTATTAACAATAGTAGATGATACTTGTAAATTGTAATAACAGCCTTACTTTTAATATTATGTTGCATTTAGTTTTAGGCTCATTACTATATATATATATATATATATATATATATATATATATATATATAAAGACGTTTAGAATTAAAAATAAAAGAGATAAGCAAAAGGCAGATCAATCAACTAGTTAACAGTACTTTAAAGTTAAAAACTATATTTTGAATATTTTAATAATTAGGATAAAGATTTTTAAGCAAAATATTCACTGGTAAAAAGTACGAGTACCTTACTTTTGGCCACATTCGGGGAAACATTAAATGAATCAATATCTAAGTTAAGCGAATTTATAAATTTAGCGGTTCTAATCATGAAATAATTACGTCTATAGTTCGTATGAGCTCTGTTTATGTAAAGAAGTTTGCGTTTCCTCATATTTGCTATTAGAAAATTTAATAACACCATATTATAATATAATTTTAGTTTTTTATGAGTGTATTATATAAGATTGTAACTAATTTTTAGCAGATAAGTCAAAATTTGTACATTACGGATATAATATATAGTTTTTAGTAGTTATAATAGTTATATATATATTTTTTTAAATCTATATTAACTATAAATCAAATCGCAGCAGTAAAATACGTCCTCCTAAAACAAGTTACTAAATTAAAAAAGAGATTGTGTACAAAAAGCAATTGTGTGGAAATTTATTATACACTCCCATCAATAGTGGTGTAACCTTTGGCGGAAAAAATACAAGACTGCTTTAATATTTCATGCACTCTAGTGCGATGGTGCCCTCACTCAAAGTTTGGCTTATAATGTAAAAGTAAAAAAAAGTATTTGAGACCGGGTGTGAACGACGATAAAGAAAGATTCTTTAAGTTTAAATATCTTGGTCACATTCTGACTTCCCATCTCAAGGATAATGATGACAGAGAGAGATAATGGAGGATGTTGTCAGTAAGAGCGAACATGATGGCTCGCAGGCTTGCAAGCTATTCAAGGAAAGTTAAAATAACCTTATTCAGAGCTGTATGCACGTTATTTTAAGCTTGCAGCTCGTGGACTATATATACCCAAAAAGCTTACTACGCCCTCCGAGTACAATACAATAACGTTTTGAGGGTGCTGATGTGGTTACCTCGCATCAGGTATGTTCGTGGAAGCGGGAGAGGGCTGCTTTTACGCTACTATGCTAAAGAGGTGCGCGTCTCTGGTGCGCAGGGTGCGGTGGGAGCAACAATAGCATACCGAAAACGATCGCGACCAGACTGGACTGCTTATATACTACATGTACCATTGTAGTGCCATATCGGGTGGAGTGGTGAGAACACGGCGCATATAAATGTAATTTTCTGCAATATATTGTAATAAATAATATACCTACGAACCTAGTTATAAGTAATACTAACAAAATATGAGTCTTATTTACTTAAATAAATGAATTCTTCTACTTCTTTATGATAATGAAAGAAAACTTTTTTTTTTTTATAGGAATGGGTGACAAACGAGCACACAGTCCACCTGATGGTAAGTGGTTGCTGTGACCCATAGACATCTACATCTATCTTCAATAAAGAATCAAAATGCAGATGCGTTGTCACCCGTGAGGACTAAGATGGAATGCCTCTTTTCCAGTAAAAAGGGTCTCCGGTTCTCTACACTCACCATACGAAACACAGCAGTGTTATGCTGCTATTTTACGCTGGTATTCTGTGAGAGCGTGGTCCTTCCCCGGTCGAGCCGACCCATTCGGGCTACAACTATACTACTAATATAGCTGCAGCATGGCTCTACCACGATGATTTAACTGCGTTAAAGTTTATTAAACAATTTTAAGACAACGTGTTTTATGTTTATATTAATAAAAAATTGACATTACAACATATGACATTACAAAATTTGTCAATCCAAAAATAAAATTTCTTCCTATCATAACTGAACTGTCATCAAGTGCTGTAAGGTAGGAACGATGAACATCTGTAGCGGCAGTGATAAATTTCCACACGTACGTATTAAAACGTCACGTCAGCTTTACATTGCCACCCTGTGTTGAGTTTGAAGTATTTGCAATTTCTTTTTAATGTTGAAAATTTTCAAGTATATTTAGTCGACTTCTTAAAGGAAACGGTTCGGAGTTCGACTGTATTCTTTTGTATGTATATCACGCGATATCTTTACCAATTGTAAATCAATGTATATAGGCTTATACCTCAAGCATGCTCTCTATTAAATTTTATGAAAAAATTGCACTCCTACCAATGGAAAAATATGGGATTAGAGTCCACTCAAAAGGAATCTTTAACTCTAATAGTAAAACTTAAAAAGGTAATAATCTTTATTATTTAATAGCTTAGGTGTATGTACAACGGACTTTGATAGGCTGTAATGATGTTGATGATACGAATAACAATGACACTGAAAAGCAAGCACTTGTAACGCCATTTTATAAAACCGCTACACGCACGTAAATATGGAGATGGATAGCCAGAGTTATTCGATGAAATTTATTACGTGCGTTGCTTGTTAGCTTAATTTTTTTAGCATGTTAACATTTGACAATCTGAAAAATATGTTTTATTTCTCAGATTGTCAAATCTGTGTAAGTTTCCTTACTTTATTTTCCTTCACCGCCAATTGTCAAAAATTTCGTTGGTGCCGGTGGGGATCGAACGTGGGCTGCTCGGTTACGTATCCTTACTCTGGAAATTCTAGAATAAGATATTTTTTTTATATATAAATGAAAATTATTCCAGAAAATATTTTAACGTGATGGAGCAATGCTGCATTATGGTTGTAGCAAATTTTTTGTTGTATAGGTTGGAGCAGCTTTATTACGTTTGTTGCACAAATGCACTCTCACGGAATATCAGCGTGAAACAGCAGCTTAATGGTGCTATGTATCGTATGGTGAGTGTAGAGAACTGCAGACGTTTTTTGCTGGAAACGAGGCGTTTCAACTTAGTATACAGGGGAGACAACGCATTTGAAATTAATTTTAATCGATGATAGACATAGCTATCTATGAGCCACAGTAACCACTTACCAACAGGTGGACGGTGTGCTCGTTTGTCTCCCTTATTCTATAAAAAAATGAGATGAAAATCATTTGCATGAGATAAAAATAATATACTGAAAATTAACAGTTTAAACATAATGTTAGCATGGATTTACCGAAAACTTTAAACACCTCAATGCCTCAGTAACTAAGGCTGTTATTGTTGTACAACACTTTCGAAACATTGAAGATGGTCACATGACTGTCCGCCAACAACTACAACACGCTGTCTCACGATATCTCCACGGAGATCACGATTCATATTAGTGACGGTGGGATGGGAATCGAACTAAAAATTTTCACGTCGTAATGCAATTTAAGCGGGAGGGACGCCTTCTTTATTCTTATTGAACTGTAGTTCTATTTTGTTGTCAGCATATAGGTAATCGACATATCTTAATCGTAATCAAGCATGGTAGTCATGGTAGCTTCGCAGGTTCGGATCGCACTATGCTGGCGGTGACACTATTATTACGATGTTGTCCTTTCTAGGCGGTGGAAGGCACTTGGTAAATCAGCAATTAAAATTGACTTTAATAATTTAATTGGCGCCCACAGGTATCCAACTCGAGCTACTCGCGTATTATATAAGTTACTTAGCTCCTGAGCTATCGCAGCCCTTTCTTAGTTCACGAACGCGACAAAATTCAATTTTCCTATTCCACACTTTCTACGTTCTGTCTTCCTTATGAATACTTCATTCGACGATGATTCGCCATTTTATGTTTTACTGTGTTGAAATTTAATAAAGAGCGTCGTAAAAGGCAAAAATTAAAAGGGGTAAAAAAGTAAGGACGTACAACTCAACGAAGAAGTATTTTCTATTTATATTTTATGATTTGAAAAAGTTATGTATTAAATTGAAGAAAAAAATCGTAATTTGGTGGCATCATTGAATTCCCCATTCACGTTTCCTGAATGACGTAAAGAATCAGGAATCAAATGGTAATATAGAAAAATTCTAAGGCATATCTAATGGCTTTGGAATTATCTTAGCACACTGTTTATAATAGATAATTGATTTTGGAACTTTACTGTGTACTGGAACATTTAAAACATTAATCTAGCGAAGATTTGATTTTTTTATTATAACACAAGTGACCCGCCCCGGCTTTGCCTGGATAGGATCTATTAATGTAGTGTTATTTTATATGTTTTTAATTTTTCAAAAATACTTTCAAGTTTTTCCTATAAAATATAGCCTAGATCCCTTATGGCATTCCTCTCTTTCTGCTCGTAAAGTTATATCACCATTGTTTCAGCCATTCCAAAGATTATACCGAACAGACAGACAAACACACTGGCAGACAAAAAAATTAAGAATGGTTATTCACGTCTTAATAACATGCAAATAACTCCCGGAGCTTATTAGAAGCCAGTTATTTCAACATTATGACAGACACTTCAATTTTATTTACATGTATAGATTATATTACAATCACTATAACAAACAAACATCACAACTTGTAAGACATTATTAGACGCATTTTAAATTTTCTTACCTTTACTAATATAACTATATTTTGTTAAATAATTTTTTTGAATTTCACATAATCCATTCTTAGTGCTTACGTTATTTCTGGGCCTCCTGTGATAGGTGTAACAAGTAAAAAATCATCATTTTACAAACAAGATTTAGAAATTCTTGTTCGTGAACTAAGTGGGCTAGGTTAAATTTGAGTATCTTCTTTTGTAGAGTAAAATGTTCTCTTTCACTCTATATTTTAGTTTTTTGGTAAATATATTTAATTTTTAAGCTAATTCATGGAAACCTGTGAGTAGTACCTTTTCTTATGTTTATTATGTGCTAAAATTATGTGATAAATGATACTTGTACAGTTAAATTAGTTGCACATATAAGTTGTCTTTGTGTAAACTGTTATACACAAAGTTAAAACATATAATAACTCATTAGAATAATGATCCTAGCACAATTTTCTTCGAACAATAGATAAAGATATAACCGTTTAGATTTTATTTTTTTACTTATCAGTCGCCTATTTACATAATTTACCTGAATTGTATCAGTTTACTAAAATCCTAGTCTTTTAGAAGATGTGTTAAATGATAAAAGTCGAGATATACCCCTCAGCAAAAAAGATATGGATTGTGTAAATAAATAAAAGTTTTAGGAAAATAATCAACCTTTATTAAACTTTTTCAAAATGAATAATTCACTCATATTCAAGGCACAAGTTTATCAAAATTCTTAAAAAAGTAAATTGAGATCAAATCATCACGATTTAACAATATGAATGTAGCTTAACTATTCTCAATAGGAACTTATCATTTGCTCAAAAGTTGGCAAGTAATTTTAAATTTAAAAACTAAAAAATGGCACAGATCTATTTTTAGGTATCACAGTAAGCAATATTTACCTACTAAGTACAATACAAAGTATCACAATCATATTATCTTAATTTAATATCTAGGAAAATAACAAGCAGACAAAATTCTAACACGTCAAACTTTAACCGCTGTTCTATAGGGGTAGATAATAAATTCCACTATATGAGATGGATAATTCGTCGTAAATGATTATAATGTTAACTAAAAAATACGTATACCCAAATCAGAAATGAACCTTTTTAAATTATTATAATATGCCCACCTGTAGGTAGAGTAACGTTAACAAAGCAATAAAAAAATAACAAAGTCTTTCGATCTATAAGTTAGATGAACCAGAACCTATTCATCATCGGAATCATCGTCATTATCCGCTGGACTGTCTTTGAAATCATTTTGGCAGCTCAGACTTCTGTAAAACTCATGAATAAAACATAAAAAAATTAATAGATCCTTCTTCTTATCGGTTGAAATAGGAAGTTTAGAGTGGTAAGCTTTCGGTACCGTATTAATCGTAAACGTATATACTATCATAAGTTTTCCCCCGTTTCGAACAGTCCATGGTCATGTACTCAATATCTTTGAACTCTTTTTTGTAAGAAAAACAGGACATGTTCTCTTCGTTACAACGGATAGATCTAACGTTCAACCACAAAAACTTTTCATTGGCTGTATTCGTTTTCCTAAAAGTAAAATATTGCTTTACGAAAATGTTGAAATCATAAAATATTTCATGAGTCATTTCGATAACAGTAAACTTGGCTGTATTGTTTGAAACTTATGCAATAGTTGGTACCAATCTCTTGGCAAGTGTATATCCATATTCGTGTGATTTTTTTACGCTCAATCAACGCATGGTCGGTGTTAGCCTCCATGTGTGTATGGCCGGGTAAGAGAAATTTATGTTCAATAGATTGCAATTGTGGGGACAGTCTAGCAACTAACATCAACATTGTTACTCAAATCAAATTCTTGTTTTGGCCAGAACAAGAGTCCGAAAACATAATCAGCTTCTTAGCGTTTGGGGTGTAAGTTTGGTAGTTGATTTATGATAAAATCGTATAAACACGAAGCAATGTCGTTAGCATCTCTATTACCCTCTCACTCCGGCCAAATGTAACAGAAAGCCTTGTTTGTTTTCAAACAATGTATGGTCAAGTTAAATGTTTACAATTGTCGCTTATAAAATACAACATTCGTTTGTAGTCTTCGCATGACTGAATCAGTTGTTTATCTGCTTTTTTCTCTTCGTAAGCAGCCTTAAATTCCTTTTGGTGCTCCTTGAGCGTCTCTGTCAGATTTTCAGCCTGATCCACGGATGCGTACTTGAGTTTCATATTTATGCGGTCACATTTTGAACAAGTGTCTACAGATGGCTTTTTGAAGGATAAATTAATGGTTTCAAAGATTTTTTTCAAAATGGTTTTGCTTACTGGAGCATCAGTCTTCAGTTTGTATAAGTTATAAAGAACTTGAAGGTTGAGCTCGGAATTCAAAAACTTTTTTAGTGGTTTTGTTGTGGCCGTAGTGGCTTTCTGTGCAAGGGAAACAAGCAATATGAGCTTTTATTTCCTCTAGTTTGAAATCAGGAATTGACTTACCAACTCGACGTTTACGCTGTGGAAGATGACCGCCATTGTCCGTAGTTTCTCGCATACCTTTTGTGACTTTCATCGAAAGTCTTCAAAAACATCCTTTGTAAATTAGATGTTTTGTATCATCAAAACCATGAACAAAGTAACGAAAGCTGACGTTACGTTTTTCTTAGGAGAAGACTTCGATGTTTTTTTCGGCAAACTTCAAAACATTTCGCAATGTATTTAGTTCTATTTTCGTAACTACCTAAACTCCAGTACTGTTCAAAAAGTTTTTCCCTTAAATCCTGTGGTAGTCTCTCCTTGCATTTTTGACGACAGTTTTCAAGTTCATGAAGTTGCTGACGTTTCTTTGTTTTCCATGATGTCGTTGTATATTCTAAGCCAGTATTAGAATAGAGTAGAATAGAATAGAATAATTTTTATTCAATATAAATTATTACATAATACTTATTGAAAGTAATTTTTTTATTTACCACTGGTTCGGAAAATACTTCTGTCCTGGGAAGAACCAGCAAGAAACCCAGCGGGATTTTTTTAAACATATTTCTCTTTACTATAATTTGGTTTTTTGTTTGTACAAATTATAAAAGGAGTTTTAATAGAACCAGCATGGTGGCGATCACCTCATTCCCAGGGTTTTTTTAACTTATGTATTCTTTGATATTATAATACCCTTTTTGTACAATTTTTCTTCAATAAAACATTTAAATTTATTTATTGACAAATTTTGTCAATAAATAATTAGTAATTCAAAATAAGTTTAATTTTGAATTACTAATTCTGTGGAGTCTAGTAACTGGTCTAGTTACAAGCTTATGTTTGTCTAGTTGTCCTAGTGTTTCCAGTATGAACATCTTTATTCTTATCAAATCAATTTATGTTTTAGTGTACATACATTACATTTTCATAAATATATTGCGATGTCTAGGTTAATATGTTTATTTCTTTAAAATTTTCTCGACACCTGCGTCAATCGTCGAGCGACCCCTTGTGAAACCAAATAGATTATATGGAGTAATTTATTTTTATTAAAAAAAAAGCAATTGGTCTAAAGCCGGGCGGCATCAGAGGCAGCTGAACCGAGTAAGTGGCGCAAATATGAGTCTCTGAGAGATGACTACATATTTGTGCCATTTGCTGTAGAGACTATCGGTCCGGTCCACGTGGTGAAGTTCCTAGGAACTCCATCCGCGACTGGTCGTTGCTGCTGGTGATAAGAGGGCTGGTTTTTTCTCGCTCAAAGGCTAAGTATAGCCATTCAGCGGGAAACGCAGCCAGCGTTCTTGGCACGATACCGCGGGAGTAGGACTGTATGATAATTAAGTTACTAGTATTTTTTTAAATTATAGTTTTTAATATTGTATTCATAACAATTGTAAAATAAAAATATTTAAGTAACATTTATTAATTTTCAATTGATAATTTATGTTAAGAGGTTTGTCTTTACCGGTTTCGCTATTAATTTTACTCCACGTCATTTTAATTTTATTTTAGCGGTCTTAATTTTGTTGCTAATATGTAAAGATTTGGCTGTGGAGCACACTCTTTAAACATTTTAGAATAATTTTTGACATATTCTAAAAGTATCGGAAATATTATATTATGATATTTCATGGTAAAGTTCATATAATCTTCGTCTGCTCTTATGAACTCCTACTGTCGCCCACTCATTAAATGCCTTGCGACTGTTACTGGAGAATGTTTTAGAAGTAAATGTTTTATTAAATCCATTGCTTATAAGGGTAAATAGTACTCCATATAAATAGTCTGAATTGTTCTTGTGAGAAAGCGATGGGAGGTTTTTTACCATATTACTTCTAAATCTTTCCAGGCGTTTTGCGTTAATCGGAACAAAGACAATTTTCTCAATTTCCTGTTATTGTGCATATATCGTAATTAAACCAGTTGTCCACAGTAATCTAAACTTAGTTTTTGAATTATGTATTTCTTGATTGGTACAACATCTTTAAAAATATTATCAATACAAATTGCACTCCACCCTGCAATACGTGTTGCTTCAAAAAATTAATTATCAATTTTCAAGAGATTGATATTAAAATTATCAATTTTAATATCAATCTCCTGGAAGAAGCTTCCAGGAGATTGATATTAAATATTTTCTTGCGGCCCTGTTGATTTGTTGCCTTCTTCCTGGGTATCACTAGTTTTTTCTTTTTCAATAACTGTTTCTGCAACTATTGGACTCTGGTGCCATGACCCTTCAACTTCTTTTCGTTTTACGTTTTTCTTGTTTCTTGCTCCTCTCTTTGATTCGTAGCTATCTTCCTGGGTATTACAATATTTTTCTTCAATTTCTACTTCAGTGGCCAATTCCAATATTTTATCAATTCGAGATTTTAAGAAGAGGGATAAATAACAAGCGTGAAGGATAATTATCTAAAATATGTTTTCTTAGGTTCCCTTATTTTATTTTATTAAAAATATCCAAGTTTTTCCTAATTATACGAACGCGATCTTTTGTGAACAATCTATTAAGGTTATTTAATCTTTTATTGCGCCTTGCATCTGATCGCTTTTTTATTTCCTCCAAAAGTGGTGACAATAATATACAAAAATAATCTACAATTTTCCAACTAGATATTTTTAAGTAAATCCTAATGGTGCTGAAATTAGAACAAGCTGTAGGACGTCAACTTACACAGAGCTTTGCTCAAGTTTTTGCGCCGTACGTAATAAAAGGCTCAAAACAGAAATAGAAGCATTTACACCCGTTCCCTTTGACGTAGCTCATTATTCTGTATTTCGGTAAAAGAAGCTAGCGCGCTTTATATTCCATAAGTTAGTCTAGTATTTAATAAATACAAGAAGTATCATTTAATATATCGGTTGAGGTTTTAATTTTTTTTAATTAATGAAATACGGTGGGTTGAATGACTTTTAAATCTTTACGACTCAAATCATCATTATTACAGATCATCACAGATCAACTACCGAATATAGGCCTCCAGCTCCTTCATTCGTCGACTTCCTGCGTGTCTTATCAGGTCGTCACTCCAACTAGTGGGGAGCCGCCCTACACTTCGCTTACTGGTATGAGTTTGAGAACCCTTCTAGTACTTAATTGTTGTTAATTCAAAACCTTATTCTAAAAACACGAGTGGTAATAATGTACGAGTATGTAATAATATCTTTTGTTGATCTTGAGATATTTATTAGATGTAGCCAAAGTCAGAACAGTTAGTTAACACTTACATGAAAAATTTAAATAATACCGAGTTCCAAACATTTATTGGACGTATCGTACAATTAAAAACAAGTTAATAAATATAAACTAAACTTTCATACATGATAGAGCAGATACAACATTCATAATATAGTAGCAGCATAGTTACTATATTATGAATGTTGCACGAATGGGTCCGATCGACCGGGGAAGAACCACGCTCTCACTGAATACTACTTAACGTAAAATAGCAACTTAATGCTGTTGTGCTTCATATGGTGAGTGTAGAGATCAAGGGACCTTTTTTACTGGAAACGAGGCATTCCATCTTTGTACTTAGTGAAAACTCTCTGCATTTTCATTCTTAATAGAAGATAGATGTAGATGTCTATGGGCTACGGCGTCTACTTATCATTAGGCACCGTGTACTCATTTGTCACCTTTATTCTATAAAAAAAGATAATAATACGCAGCAGACAAATTATTTTATATTTTTTATCCGGCCATTAGGATTTCGTCACCTACAACTAAGCTTTTCTTTTCCGAAAAAATATTACTGTAAAAATTTCATATCTCAAAATTGATATTACCTATACTTATTAAGAGAAATTACTTCAAATTTCTATCTAATTCCATCAAAAACACCTAAAACTATAACTCTATGACATACTGAAGAACAAAACGAAATAATAAAAATTCATTGTTTGGGAGTAGAACCCTAAAAAGTACTCTTATTATAGACTCTTACAATAACGAGAGTTGTCGCTAAGTGTCGTTGGTTGGTTTAATGAAAATGTGAAAAGGCATTATTAAATTTCCGCACGTACGCACATGTGTATTAAAGCTGCGTTTAACTTAAAGATGTGTTCCCTGTAGAAGTATATATCCATTTCTTTTACCCGACATATCTACATATTATATAACTATGATTCGCCCTGTTTTGCACGGGTGATTTCTGGATCTCGACAACAGCGCCGTGTGCAAATGTCTAAAGTATCTAGGAACCATTCAAACACACTCAAAAGTTTCATCAAAATCGCTTGAGCCGTTTTGAATTTTAGCGAGACTAACGGACAGCAATTGATTTTTGTATATAGAGATATTATAATCGTTGATGTGTGATAATGTTTGTTTTGTCAAGACGATGGTTACATAGCAATGCAACGATTCGATAGACACACTAAGATTTTCGGTGAGGCAATTTATATACATAAATTCCACAAGGACAAACATCCAGACTCGGAAAAATTATTTGTAGACCATAGAAAAACTTGTTCCGTGTGATTCGAAACCGAAGCTCTCAGCACCGCTAACTCATTCCTAAGCCACTGCGCCACGGAGCCACGCGTATGAGTAATGACTCATATACACAAAATAATATGTTGGTTTAGATTCAAAAAAGAAAATCAAGAAATCTGAACCCGATAGATAGCGCTGTGGTGGTGGTCTCCCCTACGAGATGGAGAATTGACCAGCTAAGAAATGCAGGAATTCAATTTTGCAGGATCCTAACCCTGCTATGTGGCAATCATTGGGGAAGGCCAATATTCAGAAGTGGACTTGTGAAGAGCTGTAACAATGTTTCAGATGAACATCTAACAACCAAATCTATTAGAATTCCGCAAAGAATTTGTAAGCTACGAGTATACAAATACGTGATTTTTATGATCTACAAATATTGTTTTAGGTCTGGATTTTTGTTTATGTGCAATTTGTATTTAACGCCCCCACGATACAAGAGAAAATACTAGTGTAAATGTTACCATTACCGTTACAACCTATTAAAGTCAACTGTTGAACATAGGCCTCCCCCATAGATTGCCTCATGGGGGGAATATCTGCCATAGTTGCCACGCTTGGCAATCCGGTTGACAACTACTGTTTTGTTTTTGTTTTAGTAGTTATTAGAAAGACTCTGCCGCCCATCTCCTGATTTGTATGTCTCAATCGCCTCTTACTACAACCGCGGGATGATATGGAGTACTAAATATTCACACGGTCAGTGTAAATGTATTTTTTAAATTTTAAAGTAGGAATGATTTCTTATAATAGGTCGGGGAAAAAGTTTCTTCGTATATTGTTTGGTAGTACTGTTTGTATCTGGCTTGTTTCAATATCAATACATATAGGACATTAGAAAAAAGCAAAATATAAAGTAAAAAACACTTTTCCGTAATTTTTCAATTGTTTTTCTGTCCGTCAAAATGAGTGAATCTAAGGCGCGGCACCCACCTAAGTAACGTAACGCGTGATATGATGCGTGATTTGACGCGTAACTTGTCACTCGCCTCAACATTCAAAGCGATTGTATGTAGTAGCGTCCATTCGCGTGGCGTGGCTCTGCATGACCTGACGTGCCATTCAGCTTGCCATTAGTGACGCATTGAAGTGGCGCGTAACACGTAACACGTTGTAGTGACTTGTCTACAACTTGAAAGACGACCTAGCTTTTAATATAAAATTCATTGAGTTAGTTCTAAAAGACCATGTTTATATGATTATACTAGACCCGATTACAGTAACAGGAACTGGCAAGATGCTTCTTTAGAAATAGCGAAAACTGTAATTAAAACTAATATACTAATTCCTTCATAACATTGAAAGTACCACCACTTTTCAATTTTTTTTCCACAAAGGATATACCCTTTGTACGTGGTAGAGCCAAGCTGCAGCTATATTTATAGTATAGTTGTGGCACGAATGGGTCGGCTCGACCGGGAAGGACCACGCTCTCACAGAATACCAGCGTAAAATAGCAGCTTAATGCTGCTGTGTTTCGTAAGGTGAGTGTAGAGAACCGGAGACCCTTTTACTGAAAAGAGGCATTCCATCTTAGTCCTCAAGGCTGACAACGCATCTGCATTTTGATTCACAAGCGAGCATAGATGTAGATGTCTTTGCCACAGCAACCACTTACCATCAGGTGGACTGTGTGCTCGTTTGTCACCCTATTTCTATAAAAAAAATACCCAAAATCTTCTGCTGGCACTTTGAATGTTTGTAATCTGTAGCAAAGCAAGGCATGTTCATCCTCTTCAGACGACATTTTGGCTCAAACTGAATTCTGCGATATGCTATATTTGCACAGGTCGGTGCAAGCAGTGTCACCCGTGGTCACATCAGAGCTTCATCAGAATCATGCTACAAGCCATGTCGAAATCATGTAGCTTAGGTGGGCGCCGCGGTTAACGAACAAATTTGATACACTCTGAAGTTTTATTACAAAAAGGGAACAATGCGACTCAAGCCGCGAACAAAATTTGTGACGTTTATGGACCTAATGCAATGTCAGTAAGAGTAGCACAAAGTTGGTTCAAGCGTTTTCAGTCTGGGAATTTTGAAGAGAAAGATGCAGCTTGCTCTGGTTGCCCTCATACAGATAAAGTCGATGCCATTTTTGAAAAAGTGGAGTGAGATCGGCATATTAGTAATAACAACATAGCCGAGGAATTGAGGATTGACCACAAAACAGTTTTGATTCATTTGAAAAAGTTTGGCTATAAAAAAATTCGGTATTTAGGTACCACACGAGCTTACTGAAAGAAATCTAATGAATCGTGTACTCATTTGCGATTCTCTATTGAAACGTAATGAAACCGAACCATTTTTGAAAAGGATGATCACTGATGATTAAGACAAGAACGTGCGAAAAAGATCATGGTCAAAAGGTAGTCAAGTTCCACAGAATGTAGTGGAACCCGGATATACTCGCAATAAGGTGATGCTGTGTGTATGGTGGGATTGGAAGAGCATCGTTTATTATGAGCTTTTACCGCCGAGCTAAACCATCGATTCGGATCTCTACTGCCAACAACTAATGAGACCCAAGCAAGAAATTGAGAAAAAACGGCCGGAAGTGATCAACAGAAAGAGAGTGGTCTTCCGTCATGATAACGCCAGACCACACACATCTTTGGCCACTCTGCAAAAATTGAGCGAGTTTGGTTGAGAAATGTTAATGCATCCACCATATTATAGTCTTGACCTTGCACCCTCAGATTTTTACCTGATTTGGTCTCTTCAGATGTCTTTGAATAGTATTAGGTTAACATCAAGAGAGGACTGTCAAAACTACTTGTCGCATTTTTTTTTTGCCCAAGATTTCTACAGCAACGGGATTGTCATTACCTACAAGATGACAACAAGTTATCACACAAAATGTTATATTATAATTATATATTATATATAATATATTATAATTAAGTGTAATTAAACTTTGAAAAAAGATGTCTTGTATTATTATATCAAATACGAAGAAACTTTTTCTCCGAACTATTATTTACGCGAACACTACACATTGAATAAAACTACGTTTACGGATTTTATCGCGATTAATTTACTTATTTTAATTCCTGACGTTTTCGGTGTACAGCAACCCATGGTCGTGGGGACTGAGATGTTTGACGTCCTGATGTCATAGTTAGCCCGGGTACCTTCAGTTTTTGAATATTAATTTTTGGTTCGATCTACGCAGAATGAGCTTACAGTATCTTGAAGCCTTGCAGTGGTATGCTTGGGTTTGGATTTAATTTTGTTAATTATAGGATCCCAATCAGAAGCCCCCATCCATATTCTCTATTGAAATAAGTATGTTTTTTAATTTCAATAGCCTCGCAAATCATCTTTGGTAGGACTTGGTGTTCTTTGCGAGGATTTGTGGTCTATCAAATCTGATCTGGTGGGGACGATCTTGAACATGTTCACAGACTGCAGACTCCCCAGAGCGTCGGTGCCTCACGTCAGCTATATTTTCTTTCACGCGGGTTTTAATAGATCTTTATGTTAGTCCTATATAAGAGAGACCACATTCACAATCAAGCTTGTACACTCCTGCATCTTGTAGAGGGATATTACACTTGACGGATGGTAAAAATTGAGTAATCTTCTTCGGCGGCTTGAAGTATGTTTTAATGGACGCTCGCTTCAAGATTTAGTCAACCTTGTCTGTGACTACTGTGACATAGGGTAGAACAGCAGGCACACTCGACTGTGGCCGGCTTCACTCGGTCACTGTGACGTAGACGCGGGACCCAAAGCTTGTTGTCTTGCTCGACATGCGGAAGCTCGGCGACCAGATTTCTGTCACAGATCCTCTTGCTCTGGAAACGAAGAACTTCCCACGGTAGCTAACCGTGATGGATGATTATTAGATTCACCATTTAAATATTTATATTTGATTTTTAGAGGCCAATTCTGGCTTACAAATTTCAACAAATAGATCAGTAAATATAAAAGACAGTTATTATAATAATTATTTTCTGATTTCAGACATAATACTCATTTATTAAGGAAAAAATAAATTGGTAAATCCAATTGGGCATGCCCTAAGCGCATTAAAAAAATTACGTATAACATGATTATACGGAATTTTTTAAAGTAGTTTAAATACACACAAGTTTTCACTAATAATCTTATTATACTTCCAATTTTCCGATAATTTTATGTCAAACTTCAATTTAAAAAAAAGTTTGGAAAATCCAAAAGTGCACGACTCATAATGCTCACATGATCATCATATTATCATTTAGGTCACTCCATAAAGTCCAAGACGTATTTAAGTATAAATATTATATCCTACTTACTTTTAGTACGTACTACTATTATTTATTCTGTGCTTTTAAAATATTGTAATAAAAAGCTCTGATTATTATTATAATCAAGTATGTAAGAAATTTGGTTTTTCGAATATTGTGTATTTGTACAGCGATTTTTTTGAGCCGCTGCGAACAACCAATACAGTGTCCACTCACGACGGCAATTGACGCCGAACTAACTGAGTGAGTGACGCAGTCTCTATTTAGTAAAAAATAAATTCATACGAGGCTGCTAAAACACCCAATATTTCGACATTTCGCAGCCGAAATTTTTTTATTATAACTAAACTAAACATTTTTTTCAATTTACATTCAATGGCTTCCCACATGATAGATGAAGAGTTTTAAAAATAGATTGAGTTGAACAATTGATATTTTCAAAAGTTATCGTGTTTACGCCTCCATGCGGACTTGATAAATTTACACCTTTTGTCACTAAACCGCTTTTTTAATGTAAAAATAGCAATTGATCAATTTAAAAAAAAAAAATAAGTTCAACAATCATTTATCTTTCTGACAATGTGTTTTTTATATCACTTATATGTACAATATGATTCATGCGACAAAACGTTGGAATCTTAATTTTTAGGCCCTAGTAGAACATACCTGCGCGCTTAACGCTTACGGCATGCAATATTTCTGCTGCGTCGTTGTCGACTGTCCAAACATAACGACTACATACAATTTTTATCAATATGGGATAAATCCAGGGAAGTAATGAGATAAAATTTCATTTATAGAGTAAAGTGCTTTTATTTAGGCCGTAAATGATTGTGTTTCAGGGAAAGATGCGGGGTACAGCACATTTCAAGTCAATATGAAGCTATGTAATATAAAGACTTTTGAGTGCTGTAGAGATCTGTTTAGATTTTTTTAATGAATATCTCCGCTCCGCTATATTCACAGCCGGAGTTCCTACAGTGTCAAAATAGTACCGACGGTAGGCTGTTTAAAGGTAAAAGGGGATTAAATATACATATTAAACGATGTCATAGTAAAAGTATTTCGGCTTCACAGCCTACCGTAGAAATTCATAACCCTATTAGTAATTCCTCTAATAACACAATTTTTTCCCTTTTTTCGGAGCAAATTTACAATTATCATCATAATGTACCAGTGGTTAAAAGAATTCCTAGAGGTGCGAGGATGCAGCCTAAAGCATTGTCATGCACTATTCAAAATTGTTTCAATAATAGTAAAAAGAGTCGGCAAAATTATTTACTTGCGTTCCCATTTCCATTTTCATAAAACAATAAATAAATCAATTACGTCTCAACTAAAAGAGACATCTTTGCAAAATTTAGATTACCCAATTAATACTCATTTATCTCGACCACGTCCTAAATGTGATTTAAAAAGTAGTTGAGTCGAAAGTAATGGATGGCGAATTAAAAATGCATCCCGTATTTTATTCTCAGCACGACATCCTGGCCTCGTAGTGTCGAAACTCTTGAAAACCTTCGTCAGGAGCATCCTTTGGTCAGTCCTTCTCAATGTTTACCGCTGCCTTCCAAGACTTCT
Organism: Parnassius orleans; assembly: GCA_029286625.1. NCBI lineage: Eukaryota > Metazoa > Arthropoda > Insecta > Lepidoptera > Papilionidae > Parnassius > Parnassius orleans. Next base: position 254,054 of record JAGSMP010000494.1, on the reverse strand, counting down.
ATGCAACCTTTAAAAAATTTCTGAAAAAGACACTTTGGAAGCAATTATGTCATTTTCGAATGGCTCTGGTGGCGGCATTGACGGAATTACGCCTCAACATCTTAAAGATCTTGTAAGCGCTTCTACCGGTGACTTACGGTACTTCTTAATGATATTACAAAATTATGTAACTTTATGCTTTCTGGTAATGTTAATCCAAATTTCATTGCATTCTTATATGGGGCAAGATTATGTGCTTTCAAAAAAGGATAACGGTAACCGTCCTATTGCCGTTGGTTCCACATTTCGACGCTTAACTTAAAATTAGCTTGCGCACATAATCTCTAACCTTAAGACAAAATTTCAGCCTACTCAACTAGGCTTTGGCACTTAGTGGCTGTGAGGTGGCGGTACATTCAGTGCGTACATTTTAACAAATTCTGATGCACATGTCCTTGTGCAGGTTGACCTGAATGCTTTTAACTTTATCGATAGGTTAACCCTGCTGAAAGAAGTGGCTAACATACCCCGAATTGAATAAAACTACTTTTACGGATTATATCGCGTTTAATTAACTTATTTTTATTAATTCCAGACGTTTCGGGTGCCTTACAGCACCCATGGTCACGGGGGACTGAGGTGATTGACTTCCCGATGTCAGAGTTAATCCGGAGTACCTTCAGCTTTTTTAATTAAGTTTGGTCCGATCTACGCAGAATGAATAACTGTGTCTTGAAGTCTTGCAGTGGTATGTGCTTGGGTTTAGTTTAATTTTATTAATTACAGGATCCCAAGCAGGTGGTAGTACCCAGCCTCCCTCTCTATTGAAATTAGGATGTTTCAATAGAGAGGGAATTAATAAAATAAGTTAATTAAACGCGATATAATCCGTAAAAGTAGTTTTATTCAATGTGGTGTTCTGTAAATATAAGATATCATTATGTAATACCTCCGAAATTTATCATTACGTTTGGAAATGTTACTACACTAGGTCCAGCACTTTTCAGTTTGGGAATTCAACTCATTATTTCAAATTTGAAATCCAAGCTGAATGTATAGTACCTGGACGACGGTACACTGGGAGGTAGAGCAGAAGTCCTCAATGATCTTACTCATATATTTTCGAAATTTTAAAAATATTGCTCTTGAAACAAATAGCAATAAATCTGAAATATTTTTTCCATAATTTATCTACTTCTCACAGAGACACTTTAATTCAGAATTTTAATCATATTTCTCCAGGAATAAAACTGTAAGTACGGAATCACTATACCTGCTAGGTGCACCGTTGTTTTTCGAAGGCATTAAACCTGTTTTAAGAACAAAATTTGATCAGTTTTTCAACCACGTTGATAAATTGTATAAATTAAACCCCCACATTGCTCTTACTATTTTAAAATATTGTCTCCTTGTACCTAGATTTACATACTTACTCCGCTCGAGTCCAGTCTGAAAATGTTCGGATATTTTAAAAGATTTTGAAAATAATCTTAAAATAGCTATAGAAAAAATTCTAAATTTAATTTAAAATACTCTCAACTACTCAAGCTACTTTGTCTATAAAATTTGGTGATATTGGTTTGAGAAATCTTTCTAGCGTTGCATTGCCTGCTTTCCTTGCATCCGTGCATTGTGTGTTATGTAACATAATTTAAAAAAATAAAGTAGACCTGTGCTTTGCTATAGAGGCAGGGCAGACATGGCAAACGCTCTGTCCCGGCGAAAATGTTCCACCGAAGTTAACCAACAAAAACAGGGATATTCCTTTGGTACAGAGCGTGCAGAAATATTTGTTTCATAATTTCCACAGTGACCAAGATAAGGCACGCCTTCTATCTGATTTGACTAGGAATCTAGTCACTGGTTACATTGCTTTACCATCAAGTAATTTGGCACATTACTTGATGGGAAAGCGTGCGCATCGCCGTAGGAATCCGACTAGAGCGGCGATTTGTCATCCTATCAGTGTTCTTTAAACGATGTCATCCGAAGGGCTCTTGTCTCTATAAATGTTTCCTCGATTTAAGAGCCTTGTGGAATATTCAGAGACGATGGCAAGAGACCCGACGGTATGATATTGGTCCCTTGGGAGAAAGGTAAAGCCCTAGTGTAGGATGCTACTTGCGTAGACACTTTGGCGGCCTCTCATCTCAGGGGTACCTCGTTTAGGACCGGGGCGGCATCAGAGGCAGCTGAACTGAGTAGTGGCGCAAATATGAGTCTCTGAGATGACTACATATTTGTGCCATTTGCTGTGGAGACTATCGGTCTGTGGGGTCCACGTGCGGTGAAGTTCCTGAACTCCATCCGCGGCTGGTCGTTGCTGCTGATGATAAGAGGGCTGGTTCTATTCTCGCTCAAAGGCTAAGTATAGCCATTCAGCGGGAAACGCAGCCAGCGTTCCTGGCACGATACCGCGGGAGTAGGACTGTATGATAATTAAGTTACTAGTTTTAGTTCTTTTTTATTATAGTTTTTAATATTGTATATAATAAAATATTGTATTTTAAATATCGGTTGGTATGGGTCTTTTTCCTATACACAGTGTGACCAATAGTGTTATAAGGATTTCGGATGACTCAAACATCTAGGAAAGCTAAATAATTGTTTACCTCTAACTCCATTGTGAATTGTATTTTAGAGTTTATGGAATTAAGGTGGTCTAAAAATGCAGTTACTTTGTCAGATGTTAAAATTGTAAGTGTCTTCTACGTATCGCTTTTATTCAAAATAAAAATAATATATTATAAAGTATAAAGTAGGAATATGTACGGTGGTACCTATTTCTCGGAACCCTTTCAGAAGTGAAAGGAGGCCTATGCCCAGCAGTGGGACGTATATAGGCTGTAACTTTGGCTTATTTCTGCTGCCAAGTAGCAACAACCGCTGCTATGTTCCATTTTAAAATGTAAGAGTGCCAGTGCAATTAAAAGCTCAGTCAGGTATTTTATCTTAGTCCTTAGGAGTACTCTCAACGCATACATTCCTGTGTCACTGCCACACAAATAAAAGCGGCAAATTTACAAGCACACGCACACATAGCGACGCGCGCCTAGATCAGTTGAAGTATCTATAACGAGGCACTCCATTTTAGGCCTTAAGAGTAACAATGCATCAGTATTTTGATTCTCAAAAAATTATTGATATAGATGACTATGGACCACAGTATCGATTTACCATCAGGTGGATGTGTTTGTTTGTCACCCTAAAGGCAGATTTTTCAATTGTCAGATAAAATATAGCCTTATGATGAAAATACAACATAAGCAAAAAATTATGTTGTGTAAATAAAATGTTTGAATTGTTTGACTTTTATATCCAATCATATCATAATTTATTCGATGGATTACTTTCAACTGACAGAGGGAAAATCCATATTTAGTCTATAAAAAAATTCAATAACAATAGTTTAAAATATTATTTTAATTTTTTTATTTATTTAACAAAGCTTCCTATTTTGGTGATAGCGATTCCATAAATACTCTTCATTTATTCACAAACCGTATATACCCAACGTTTTTATTCCGAACACGTATGAGTTGCATTTCATGGACACTGTGAACAAGTTCTCAACATTTCTGCAACATGAAAATTTGTTATCAAATACAAACTAAAGCTGTATAGTACATAAATATTATGATTATTATACGTGGTAGAGTCCTGTTGTAATTGTATGTAGCACGAACGGATGGACTCGAACGGGGAAGGAACATGCTCTCACGAATAGCGTACAATATTAGCTTAATGCTGCTGCGATTCGTATTGTAGGCAGACAAACTGCAAGTGACAAAGAAGTACACACTTCATCTTATGTTAAGTGAATGCTGTGGCCAATGGACACCTATAGCTATCCTCTATTAAGAATAAAAATGCAGATGCAACCCCTGAGGACTAAGATAGAATGCCTCGTTACCAGTAAGAAGGCTCTCCGATTCTCTATACTCACCATACAGCAGCATATCAGCTGCTGTTTATTAAACATAAACATAATTTATTTACATAACATAATATACAATATTTTATTATATACAATATTAAAACTATAATTTAAAAAACTAAAACTAGTAATTTAATTATCAAACAGTCCTACTCCACGCGGTATCGTGCCAAGAACGCTGGCTGCGTTTCCCCGCTGAATGGCTATACTTAGCCTTTGAGCGAGAAAAGAGCCATTTATATGTAAAAGCGTAGTCTTTCCAGGTCCAGACGATCCATTCGTGCTCCAACCGTAATGTAGCTGCGGGGGTCGGATTAAACGTCGACATCGCACTAGTCCAGCAGCTCATCGTCGCCCTCTGGCGGCCATATATTAAAAATAATAACTACTTATTTTGCAAGTAAACAATAATATAAATAATAATATAATTTATTTACAAAATTATTAGGTGAGCCAGGACACTTGTACCCTTAGCAGGTGGGCGTGAATGAAAAATGTGATGAGTGACAGCGATGTAGAAGTCATCAAGTAGACGGAGCGTGCTTTTGAAGCTCTACATCTCTATAGAAAGTATGATTTTTTTAATGTAAATTAGTAAATACTTGCTTTTTTTTTCGTTTTAAAATTTCCGCGTGCACCCTTAGACACGTGCCTTGTTTTCCTTAGAATTATCCACCTCTGAGCTGCAGCATGGGTTTATCTCGTATATATAATCATAAAAAGCTTAATATTTTATTTACGCAATGTCTTATTGCTTCATGATACGATACATGTAGAACTTTACTCATAAAATATGTTAAACTGACGCTTCACATTTCGCTCACGTTCCGTGTGCATCACGTGGGCACTGAGAACATATCCTCGACTTTCCTATGAAATATCATTTTTTTCTTTGTTTTCTATATTCTTATATGTCACTATTTCAGAAATGGGAAATGGGACTTCTTCTGGAAATTTAATTTTACTTTATTACCTACGTATTTTTTCATAGAATAAGGGTGACAAATGATAAACGTTATTTGCTTAATTTATTAACAGACTTTAAAAGAGAAATTCTATATTCGACGTGGGTGTGTGTGTTTTTGTAAGTTCACCAATGTTCCTGGAACGGCAAAACCAATATAATTTTTTTTTAATTAAATGATATTTTTTTTAATATAGCTGATTATAAATTTAAAGAAATAAATGATGTCCAAGGGATGAAGATCTTAATTTATCGATTTAGACGACATTCTAGTTGTTACCACTTGAGTCGTTTTTAAAAAAGTGGAAAGTTCTGTTCTATATTCAACACGTGTGTTTATGTATGTTCGGCGATTCCTCGAAACGGCTGCATTTTAGCTAAATGGGTTATACTTCAGCGGTTCCACATATTAAACAAAACTTTCAAAAATAGCGCAAGAAAATTTTAATGTAATTCACCCACATTCTAGTTGTTGCCTCTTGAAGGTTGCACCCTGTTTGCACTTTTTATTGAAAGTTAATTTATAAAAATATAAATGTTTTCGATAAATTTTGAATTTGATCTAATATTTTTTTAGTTGTATAAAATTACTTATTAAACAATTGTAAAATGCGCTGTAGTAGCGGTATAGCGGTTATAGGTTATCATTTACCGTTAAAGTATTAAAAGTCCATTGCTGAACATAGGCCTCCACCATAAATTGGCTCATAAGGATATTTGCCATCCATAGTCGCTAAGTCTGACAAGCGGGTGTGCAAGTACGAGTACAGTTTTTTTTTTAATTCAGCTGTTATCAGAAATTCAGCCGGTTCAGCTTCCCTCTCCGGCTTCTTACGACACCCACGGGATGATATAGTATAGATTCTGTGATGTTAATGCTGTTAATGCGGCTCTTACAGCTTCATCGGACTCAGGGCTATAAAAGGGGGATAATATTGTGTTCAGTTCTGTGATCACAATAACATAACATGGATGAGTTGTCTAACGGCCGTCCGAACAGGAGGTGACGGCCCCGGCTCTGACGGCTAACTCTGACTCTGACGATGTTCTAGGTGGTGAGAACCACCCAGGGACACGTGTACGGTGTACGCGGTGTGGAGGGTGTGCGGCGCGCCCGTCTGCGGACTCACTACGTCCCATCCGTTGCTGTCTAACAGTGTGGACCGGTGCCGGCCAAGTGCGAGTCTCGCGCATGAAGGGTTCCGTACCATCGTAATACACGTTTCTAGTAGGGAGCCCCTTTAATTTTTAATTTTCAAAACAATTTTTAATTGGCAACAGAAATACACTTGTGAAAATTCAACTGTCTACCTATTACGGATCATGCGATACAGCCCGCTGACAGAGGGACGGACGGACGGACGGATGGACAGCGGAGGCTTAGTAATAAGCCAAATTAAACTTTCTCGATACCGCGGGAGTAGGCTATATGATAATTAAGTTACTAGTTTTTATTACAGTTTTAATATTGTATTATAATAAAATATTGTATATTATGAGACGTAATTGTATATCCTGTATAAATTCGTCTCTTTTAATGCATTTGCAATCATTTTCTAAATTTCTATGTTACAACAGACTGATGTGTTAGCAAGACACTGGGCGGTTTTATTGTAAGCAATCCATAAATTTACTAAATTTGGATGTTTGTCTTAACTTCATTTGATATTGTTTTATGCCAAGTTTTATTCCAATGAATTTGTTGTTCTTTTAGACACTCCGAATGATTTCCAAACAGCTATATAATTTTCGTTCTTGAGCCATATCTTTCATAGTAATTCACAAACGCCATATTATCATCATTATTCAATGACATAAATTATGTCACGTCGAATGATATGTACTCGTAATTGAACGATTAAAAGTATTTTTTTGAATTTTAAACAAGAAGTGTTTATGTATTTTTTTATAAGTATGCTAACGTCTACTAAGTTATCTTAGGCCAGTTTCTATCATGTTTTATAAACGACTGTACACAGCCGAGAGAAAATCGGAAAAAATTATATATTTTCGATTATCCACCCCGTCTGGGGTGGATAAAAATATAAAATTAGCCGGTGCGTTGTCTTGGTGAAACAGCACTCCAGCTCGCAGTTTGCCGCGTCTTTTCCTTAATGGCCTCCCTAATCTTCTTATTTGGTCTGCGTAGTAAGAGCCCGTAATAGTGGCTCCTTTTCCAAATATTCCACCATAATTATGCCTTGAGCGTCCCAAAACAGATGCCATAACCTTTCCCGCCGAACTTGAAACTTTGAATTTCTTTGGCGTCGGTGAGGAGGCTCGCTTCCAAGTCATCGATTGTTGTTTCGTTTCAGGATCAAATGGTGGATCCAGGTCTCGTCCATAGTCACAAAACGGAACAAAACATTTTCTTGATCTGCTTGGAACTTTTCGAGATTGACCCTCGAAATGTCAACTCGATTTTCTTTAGCTCGTCGGTTAACATTCTGGGTACCCAACGCGCAGAGACCTTTTCATATGCAACTCGTTCGCAAGGATTTTTGAACGCTGCCATATGAGATCCTGTGACCTCAGCTACATGCCTGATGGTCACTTCGATCTGCCAACACAACATCTTCGACTTTTTCACGTTGTCTTCAGTGAGGGACGTGGATGGGCGTCCTTCGCGATGTTCATCTTCAGTGGATGTTCTGCCCAGTTTAAACTCCTTGGCCCAGCGTGCAACTGTAGAATATGGGAGCAGAGTCCCCAATGTTTCCACTAAGTCACTGTGTATGTCTTTGAAGACATTTTTCAAACAGAGGTACTTGATGACAGCTCATTTCGTTTTTCTCCATGTTGATGTTATCTCTTTGACAGTTCGTATTCAAATGAATGTATCTCCCGGAAATCGTGATCTATTTATATGATTTTTGGCTGACGTAGTGAGTATATAAGCAAAAATATTTTTTGATTTTTATGCGGACCTGAAGTAACCGATTATCATTACTTTTGGATCACCCTCGTAGGATGCGTATGCACTATAATTTTCTTTGCACTGTCATACCGTTTATCAAATTGCGCTGAAACTTTGTCAACTTATTACTGGCACTTGAGCGAATTTTAGGCATAGTAAAATTAACTTTCCGTGGGGTTCGCGTATCATATCGACAAATTTATTTGAAAGTTATATATCATTCAACTTAAATAAATGTTATCATTCCTAACTAAACAACAATTATATCTTCTGCGGCAGCAACTCGTCGGGACCAGCCAATATATGTATAAATAAATTGTATTCAAAACTGGTCTTTACCAATTTTAAAGTCGAAATAGTCACGTCATCGTTTCAACACGGTCCTACTGCGGGAGACCCTGTGAGAAGATGGGAGAAGAAAGTCACAAATAGATAACCGTTATTATACAAAGTGAAGAAAATCTAAAAAAGTACATTATGTCCGAACATTCTTATCTCATAAATATTCATTTAATGTATTCTTTACACAAGTCAAGAAAATCTAAGGAAGTACGATATGTCCGAACATTCTTATCTCATAAATATTCATTTAATTTATTATTTTTTCATCAGAATGCTTTTTACATGTACCTTGAATTTATGCAAAGACGATTCGGTAGTATTACAGGGAATTTTGTATACATCTACTCAAAAATGATCCGCTACTTTGAGCAAGCTTATGTTTAGTAGTGTTATGGATATTACCTACTTATTCTATCAAAGGTTTTAAAGTCGTTTCACATAAATAATATATTCCAAATGAACTACCAAGCAACAGATAAGATATTAATCCATCTTTGATAAGAGAAGATCTTAGTTAACAGTGGACTCGATTACTGACAAAGATCAATGAAAATAATTATTTCCTGTATATTTTAGGTATTTTATTATATTGCTAAATTATCTCATACATTTATGTTCAAAGATTGAAAGCAAATTGACTAAGTTTCATTTTCATTCAGTACACTATCTAGTTGATTAGGTACTATACCAATTTGACTGGAACATGAAATGATCAGCGACTGTAATCCTATCGAATACTAATGTCGACCAAGAAATCGCAAAACTATAAACTTATAAAACAATAATACATTTATTTCAAAATAGAAAGAAAACATGCACAAAATGAAAGAAATTTGTGTATTGCTTGAATTTTTATAAAATATATCGTCACATATAGATCCGAACTCAGCATATTATGCTTGTTGTAAACCTGCGCTGGTATTCCGTTTGAACCGCTGATAATATTATCATCCGGATCTACATCAGCCTATTAATGAAATACTTTAGTTGAACTTAATTTGTTTGTTACATAAAAGAAGAAAAGTAATAAAAAGTATATAAGTATAATAAAGAAAATTAAAAATAAACAAATAAAAGAATTATATTATCATTAATAATAAATTTATGTTTTTAAAATGTAGGAACTTTAACTATGTTACTATTAATCTTACTATGGGCATATTATGAGAAGGGAAGTTAACCTGTTGGCTATGAAAGTGGATGGATATAAGAGTAGAGGGAGGCCTGGGAAAAGATGTATGGACTGTATTAGGATGATATGTAAGAAAGAGTGAATGAAAAGATGACGGCTAATAGAGGAGAATGGAAGAGGAAGAATGCTATGCTAACCACAAATAATAAATAGTTTGTAATCATTTATATTGTAAAAATTTATTTAAAAAAAAGTCCCGCTGGGTTTCTTGCTGGTTTTTCCCAGGACAGAGGATTTTTTTCGAACCAGTGGTAAAGTAAAAAAATGACTTTCAATAAGAATTACTTGAGATCAATATTGAATAAAAATTATTCTATTCTATTCTATAACTTGAGATAAGGGCAGGAAAAAGAAGAAGAGTTTTAAAACCGCTAATGTATTTCAGGTTCCCTAACGCCGGAAGTATGTTATTTCAACACTTGAATGCGGCTTAGCGGAAACTACCTCTAAAGGCAGCTAAGCTACGTCATTGCGTAGCGAGTTGCATTGCGCACTGTCAATACCCTAATGATCTATGTCTTGTGTTACCTAGGATACATTTTTGTATTAATGTTTAAGTACTTTATGTTTTATGGCGACAAAAATACAAAAACATTATAAGTGAAACTTATGATTTTGCTTCATTTTTAAAACAGTTCAAAATACAGACTCACGTGCACTTATTTATTTATTTATTTAACAATTTATTAACACACAAACAACGGAAAGGACACAGCATGATAAAGAGTTTGTACAAGGGCGCTACTTATATCGTAATGAAATTCTTCCAGTAGGCCAGTTACAAAGATATGTGAAAATAAAAGATAATAAGGTGTGCTTTGTATATATATATATATATATATATATCATAAAACTGCAGACTGATCACATATACTACACTGACATCATATCCTAGACGGCCTCCGCCATTACGTTAGATTTGATAAACCATAGATACTCGCGAAGAACATCGATTCCTGCCAAGGATGATACGTGAGGCTATTGAAATTAAAAACATCCTAATTTCAATAGAGAGGAGGCTGGTTACCACCTGCTTGGGATGCTGTAATTAATAAAATTAAACTAAACCCAAGCATACCACTGCAAGACTTCAAGACACAGTTAGTTCATTTTGCGTAGATAGGACCAAAATTAATAATTAAAAAGCTAAAGGTACCCGGATTAACTCTGACATCGGGTCAATCACCTCAGTCCCCGTGACCATGGGTGTTAAAGCACCCGAAACGTCGGGAATTAATAAAATAAGTTAATTAAACGCGATATAATCCGTAAAAGTAGTTTTATTCAATGTGTAGTGTTCGCGTAAATATAAGAAATCATTACGAAAGGAATTTCATTCCAACCGAGTTTTCCACGACACTCACGCATGTTTTTTATGACTTGTTATGATTTTTAAAAAGTTACAGCAGTTGTTTTCGGTGTATCGCATTTTTATTCGCTCACTGTTTTATGTTTAAAGCACGCTAACATACGTTTTGCATTCCAGTCACGTGCTGGATCCATCGCGTAGCGACAGGTGAATAAAGTGGACAGACCCTCGACTCTTTTATAAGGCTACGTTGCTTTTTGTCGTAAAATAAGCAATGTTTACCAAAATGCGGTGGCGTATATTTATACGGTTAAATCAAAAGTGTATTATTACGCAAATATTTTATCAAAAATGAAGATATTTAAATGAAGTTGCATTTATAAATTAAAATATAAATTTAATTCAATACATAAATATTTATGTTGCAAAATGAATATATACTATATAAAAACGTCTTCCAATGAGACGGTGAAGAATTTAATAGAGTATCTCTTAAACCGCCACCCTATCTTACAACACTCTGCAGTTGGATTGGTTCCGTACTCTGGTTCTGTACTCGGATAGCTATCGTAGCCCTACTGTACAAACACTTTAGCACTTGATATACCACTTCGGTACTACAGATTCGGTACTACGGATTGTAGTACGGCTTAAATTTCGGCAGAATCAAAGGCTTTCTTATAGTCCACACACGCAAGACAAAGTGGCACTTTGTACTCTTCGGTATTCTGTACAATTTTCTGAAAGGTATGTATGTGGTCTGTGGTACTAAAACCTTTTCGAAAACCGGCTTGTTCAGGGACTGGAAGTCGTCGGTCGAGTTTGCGTGCGAAACGATTTCGTAATGACTCTCGAAAACAGCACGTAGATGCGGTTCATAAGAGAAATCAGTCTGTAGTACTTCAACTGAGCGTTGTCGCCTTTTTTGAAGAACAAGACCACCCCACTTCTGCTCCACGCTTCCGGAGGACTTCAAGTACTGGTTTTCATCCGCTTCAGAAGTTCCGCTGTAATGCCATCCTCGCCCGGCCTTGCCGTTTTCAAGGTGCTGGAGAGCCATTCTAATCTCGCTTGAACTGACGACCGGCAACCGGCTCGTTCGGGAACCTGGAAGTCGTTGATACGGCGAGCGAGACGAATTGTTATAACTCGTTATTCATAAATTAACCTGTAGAACCTGTGGCGGCATAAATAACACACTAACTCATTTCGTCCCGTGGGAGTTATAAGTGGTGCCAGGGGGGGAAAAACCAGGAGATGGGCAGCAGCGTTTTCTAATTATAATTAGAAAATAAAAAACTGGGGTTGCCAACCCGCCTGTCAAGCGTAAAAACTATTGCAAATATCTCACTTATAAGACAATGTTGGGGGTTGTTAAATATTAAAAAAAATTAAGGGTGGATTCTACCAAATGAGAGTCAATTTTATTCTAAGAGTAAATCGCCATTTAAAGTTAAAGTTTAAAGTTACAGTCTATATACGTCCCACTGCTGGGCTCATTTCTTAGAGGGTTTTAGGGAAAGGAAATGTCCGCCGCGCTGCCCCAATGTGTGTTGGCGCACTTCATATGTCTTCGAAATATTTTTTTTCACGTTTCACCATTTATAACTCTTAGAATTGCGAGTAGAATTGAGAGATTTGGGAATATTTACTAAACCGCCCATACGCACTAAATAGCAGTTATTCCAATAATATTTTAATGGAGTTATATGTGTATTCGCTGGTATTACTGTCTGTTGGCGACGCGAGATAATATTTCATAAAATTATTCATTGTTTTTAAGAATAAAGTCAAATTTATATTAACAATAAATTATGCTAATTAAAAGTGCTCAGAGTTGTTCACCTTTGAATTAAATGGTTGTATTGTTTGAGATATTCATGTTTATTGCTGAAAATAATTGTTTAATGTATGTTCATTAGATATTTAAGATTTATGACTCTAAGAATAGCTTATAAATTTGCAACATTTTATTGAATATTTTACTATTCTTTTATCTGACATTAATGTATTTAATTATTATTGTAATGTGTCTTTGTTGTGTTTTATGCGAAATGTAATTGTGTAATATTGTGATGGGCACTAAATTTATGGGGTCATAAATGGAAATGTGATAATGAAAATTAGTGATTAGTTTATGTCGAAATGGCGTTTGGCGCGCGGTTCTCCTTACGTTTTTGCTTTTTTTTATAGGAGAGGGGGAAACGATCATTCGGCTCACCTGACGGTAAGTGACAACCACCGCCCATGAATAACTGTAACACCAGGGGAATAGCAGATGCGTTGCCGGCCTTTTAAAAAGGAGTAGGCTATCTTCTTGAATGTCCCTAAGACGTATCGGTCCGGAAAAATCGCTGATGGTAATCGATACCACAAGGAAGTTGTGCGAGTAAGAAAACTTCTTCTAAATCGCACAGTGGTGGATCGCCAATTATCCAGATGGTATGGATGGTATCGCAAGTTTTGTCGCGATGTGCGATAGTGAAATTGAGCGGCTGGAATTAGTCCGAACAATTCCTCAGGGCACTCCCCGTGATAGATGCGATAAAATACGCAAAGAGATGCAACATCTCTACGCAGTGCCAGTGAGTCAAGCTGATCGGAAAGAACTCGTTCGTCGACGATTCGAACCGCTCTGCGCTGGATGTGGTCAAGTGGAAGGAGCTGGCATTGGGGAGCCCCTGCCCAGAGATGGGAACAGTATTCCATGTGAGGCCAAACCTGCGCCTTGTAAAATTTCAAGCGGTGTGCCGGCATGAAATACTGTCCCGCTCTGCTGAGCACGCCAAGCTCTTTAGAGGCCAATTTGGCCTCCTCTTCCAAGTGACCACGAAACTACACATCACTTGATATGTCAACACCGAAGATTCCGATACTGGCTGAGGCAACAAGAGGAGTGCCTTGAAACTGAGGAGATACGTCAAAGGGGTTCTTTTTAGCGGTAAACGCGCAAACTTGTGTCTTCTGGGGATTGAACTGGACTAGATTTAGTCGCCCCCAGTCTGAGACTTTGTTCAACAAGGTCTCGACTTGAGACACAAGTTTGTTTTGGTACTCGGTGACGTTGTCCCGAGAAATATTGGCACGGCCGGTGTATAAAGCATCACCAGTGCTGTCGTCTGCAAAGCAATGAAAGTTACCAGTTTGCAACATATCATTGATATGCAGAAGGAACAGCGTTGGTGATAGCACGCAGCCTTGTGGAACACCAGTGTTAATGGGCTTGTAATCGGAGCATGCACCGTCTACTACAATCTTGATGCTTCGATCTGCAAGAAAATTGTTTTTTTTTTATAGGATAGGGTGACAAACGAGCACACAGTCCACCTGATGGTAAGTGGTTGCTGTGACCCATAGAAATCTACATCTATCCTCAATAAAGAATCAAAATGCAGATGCGTTGTCACCCGTGAGGACTAAGATGGAATGCCTCTTTTCCAGTAAAAAGGGTCTCCGGTTCTCTACACTCACCATAAGGAACATAGCAGCATTAAGCTGCTTTTTTGCGCTGGTATTCTGTGAGAGCGTGGTCCTTCCCCGGTCGAGCCGACCCATTCGTGCTACAACTATAATACTAATATAGCTGCAGCATGGCTCTACCACGTATAAAAGTAGTGATCCAATTGCATAATTTCTCGGGAAGCCCATAGGAAGGGAGCTTTTTTTTCTTATGGTGAGTGTAGAGAACCGGAGACCCTTTTTACTGGAAAAGAGGCATTCCATCTTAGTCCTCACGGGTGACAACGCATCTGCATTTTGATTCTTTATTGAGGATAGATGTAGATTTCTATGGGTCACAGCAACCACTTACCATCAGGTGGACTGTGTGCTCGTTTGTCACCCTTATTCTATAAAAAAAGAAGCTTCGAAAGAAGCGCTTTGTGCGAAACCCGATCGAAGGCCTTCGCTATGTCCAAACTAACGGCCAACGCCTCCCCCTTGGACTCCACTGCCTCCGCCTATTTATGAGTTAGGTAACCTAGAAGATCACTAGCTGAGCGAACTCGACGGAAACCATACTGGCGGTCACTAATCAGCTGGTGATCCTCAAGATACCGCATGAGCTGGCAGTTAATAACAGTTTCCATTTCTTTGGAGAAAAAGGAGGTGATAGCGATAGGCCTGTAGTTAGACGGATCTGAGCGATCGCGTTTTTTAGGGATTGGGTGCACCAAAGCTGTCTTCCATGAGTTTGGGACTACCCCTAGGGAGTAGAAGTACCGGAAAAGACGCGTTAAAACCGGGACCAACTCCGGAGCACACGTCTTCAGCACAATAGGTGGGACTCCATCAGGCCCACTCGAATTGTTGACGTCCAGGGAGAGGAGTGCTTTGCGCACAGAGCGCTGTGTAAACAGCACTTCCTGCATGGAGCACTCACACCGCGTGATAGTCGGCGGTGTGTTCCCCCCGTCATCAAGAGTCGAGTTGGAAGCAAAAAAAGAGCCTAGCAGATCGGCTTTCTCCTTTGCGTCATGGGCCAGTGAGTCGTCCAACCTGTGCAGAGATGGCTGACAGAAGTTCCCTTGGACAGCCTTGGCGAGAGACCAGAATGCACGTTCCCGAAGGGAGGCGAACTAACAATTCCCTGCTGATGTGCTCTGACTTTGCCTCAATAACATTTTGAAGGACCTGGAGGCGGAATTATACTTCTTTTTAAGAGCGCTGGTGTTTACATCCCGGGACGTTGATGCGTCAGCCCAGGCCCGGTAGCACTCCTGCTTATAGCGTGATGCAATTTTACAAGAGTGACCAAACCATGGCTGAGTTCTGCTTCCTAGCTTTGTTAGGATTTTAGGTAGGCTGTAATCAATGAAATAAATGGGCTGCAGCGTCCTTTTACCAGCATCGTGTTGGTTTAAATCTTACATTTTTTTTTATAAAACTGAAGGAATAAACGAACTTACAGTCTACCTAATAGTAGGTGACTACTGCAATGCATGGACACCAGCAGCCAACTTCAATCAAAGAAGCCTACAGATGCGTTGTCACCTGTATACGTATATACTTAAATTATATATACGTATGCATCTATATGAAAATGAAAATAATGAAAAATTGTTTATTTATTTGTGTGATTGTGTGCGTATGTAAAATTTATTAAATAACTTTTAATAATGCCTCGACCTCATCACGCTTAAGTTTGAGGAGCTATTCTGTGACTGACTTTTTGGACACATTAGAGTTCAGTGAATACATTTTTAGTGTTTTGTTCATTTCATTGCAAAATTTGTCTCGACTAGAGTTAATTCAAAAGCTATTCTCATCTATTACTATTTTTGCAGTCGTAGAAATTTGTTTTTGGGTAAAGTTCTTCTGTGGGGGGATCTATATGATTTATTGTACATGACCTTTATTAATGGTCGTTGACCACGTTTCAGTTGTAGGAGTTTCGTTTTCGTAGCAGCAACCCAAACTGGCAAACAATATGTCAAAATCGATTGGGCTAGTGCAACATAATATATTTGATTTAAAAGTTTATGAGTTGCGACATGCCTGACGGTTTTAAAGATCCAAACAAGTTTTCGTAATCTGTTATTAGTTGCTTCTATATGTGAATACCATGTAAGTGTTTGGCTATTTTCTCTAACGCCGAACTTCACTGTTCAGAAGTAGTAGTAAGTTAAATGCGATAAAATCTGTTAAATGTGTTACATTCCAACAAACCATTTAGGAAATACTTAATAATAAAAGAAAACTTTTGTTTAGATTGTATTAATGGGATAGATGTGGAATATATCGTTAGAATCTTTTGTAACCTCCACTACAACCAATCAAAGGTGAATTCACTATCAAAAAAATAGGTTAAGTCACCCTTATTCTATAAAAAAATATTTTACGATACCTACGATTAAATTATAAATTATACAGCGCGAACAAGTGAATTAACTTCAAGCGGAGTACTTAAACAGAGGCACGAGATGGATATGAAATAGCACTTTTGAATTTTCACACGAAGGTAATAAAACGATCTTTCATGATATTATTTTTCCTTTTGTTGGCATTTTATTGCTTACTTAATATTATTTTCATTCATACTTCGCCTTCTTAATCTTACTTTTCAAAGCTGTAATAACCGTGATGTAATTGAAAATACCGAGTATATCTCACGGCCAGTGATGGATTTATAATAAGGCACACTGGCACAAGCCTAGGGCATCACTGCAGAGAAACTTCTGATAAAAATTATATGTTTTATTATGAAAAATAAAAAAAATGTTACTAAACAATTAAATTAGAAATGAACCTCTGTCTGTTATAAACGCACTAAATGAATTTAGATTTGATTTATTGTAGAACATAATTCAAAACGGAACAAAAACTATTTTTTTTGATAATGTATTTTTCCGTAAATTTGTATGTAATATCAATATTTGCCATGTTTTTTTCTCATATAAAAATTAAAATATAGGAATATAATAGCGATTTCGCTATTTAAAAGTCAAGGAAACAGTATTTCAGCCACTAAATTGAACCTTAAAATTTTTACTATTTTACTTTAAATAAAAACCCAATATAAAATGAAAAACTAGGGCACCATTGGCTATAAAAACCTAGGACACCAAAAAGTTAAATCCGGCGTTGCTCTCTCCTCTCCTCTCCATGTTAATTTTGTGTATTTTTACTTAATTATACTATACATTAAATAGACGAGTTTTAATGATTAAAAACGCTCACCCTGTAATAAATTTAACCTCTACATATGTACTAGCGAACCCGAATGGGGCCGTCGCCTAGGTAGGATCTATTAATGTGGCGTTATTTTGGTTTATTCGTTATATTCGTTTGTTTTTAAAAAAGTAATCTTCAAGCTCTTCGTATATCCTAGATCCCTCCTAGCATTGCTCTCTATCTGTTCATACAGACAGACAAAAAGATACAAAAATTATAAAAATGTTTATTTATTCCGCTTAATAAAAGCTACCTATTTCAATATTACAGACATAAACTTTAATTTTATATAAATTATGCCTATGTATTGATTTAGTTTAACAAGAGTGTAGGAGAGTGTGGAAGCTATAAACAAGTGTCTGGCAACGCACGCAAACAAGCACTGCGTTCATATACAGTAGCACACAGAGAAAATAACACGACATTAAGTACTACTGACGCATGCACATATTGCGAGACGCTTAATTATAAGTATTTTGCGATATGCTAAATAGCGCAAGACGTCTGGTACTACTTATGTTTATCAATGGATTAAACAGGCCGATGATGATGATGATGATTTAAAGTCTGTGTAATTCCAATTATTTTAATTGTAAATCTAGAAAAAAGTTAATTTTATTGTTTGAAAATACTATAATATCGATGCTTGTGTTTTTTTCACAATATTAAGTTCGGCTGGGATTAAAAGCCAGAATCCGCCACACCGAATAAATAAAACGTATGTTATCGCGACTACACGCTTACCAAGAGAGTGTATAGAATAAGGAACTTGGAAACTGAGCGGTTAGGGTTGTCATTAATAACGTGAGGTTATGTTGTATAGCAACTACTTTAATTAGACGCCTCCTCAACTTACCAACTAATATAACTTACTGTTGCGTAAGCAACAGTCCTAATTAAGTAAAATATTTTGATAAACTATGTAAAATTAGATTTCAAACTTATATTTAATTAACCCCATATGTAACAAAAAGTAATTATTTTTAAACAATAAGATTGACAAACGGGCACATACTCCATCTGATTGTATTAGATGCTGTGGCCCATAGACATCTACACCGGTTTTCCAATTAATAATCAAAATGCAGATGCGTTGTAACCTCTGAGGTATAAATGGAATTTCTCGTTTCCAGTTAAATAGCCCCAATTCTCTCCAGTAGAGGTTCCACTTTATCGTTAAAATGCAATGTGGTACAAAAAATACCAGTTACTTTAATAATACTAATCGTTACTGGTCTGAAACTATTTTTTTTCCTCTCCTTGAACACAAAAGTAGTTTAAATTAAAAGGTGAAGTTTTTATTTACAATATATTTTATTGAAAATCAAACAATCACTTTGTTTTCAAAACACCATTTCTTAATACATAAAACATTTTTTAACGCACAGATTTTCTTATGAGTAAAACAGTTATACAGTTAAGTATCTTCACAATAAAGTTCACAAAGAGTATTTAAATTTGGAGCTCCTAAGCAACTTATATCTATTTATTATATATTTATTCACATCCTTTTAAAGAAATGTTTTTATCTTCCAAATATGTCTTGATAATTCTGTTAAACTCTCTATAATCAACAAAGCCCTCACTCCATCGATACCCTCTGTGCTTTTCAATCCAGCAAATTTGGTTTTTCTCTTCAAGAGTTAGTGAAGTTAACGGGTAAGGAGGTTTAATTAGGAATATTTTGGTGTACTATAGAGTGGCTATAGTAAATTATTTTACTATAAATTAATTTTTGTTATTTTTGAATCCTTGAAGATCTATGATTATTGTATTCGTATTCATGATATTTTCTTAACGATATTACTTAGTGGTTTGTACTCGAATATACAATCGTTTAAAATCAAGCAATAAGCAGCTGTCTGATCTGGTATTTCTTGGTCTGTTTCGATGTCAACTCTCACGTCGATCGAACCTTTTAAAGTTTCATGTTATCTTGAACAATCAATTACAAATAATGGCGCCACATGAGTAAACAAAATGTAACGGTTTATTTACTCATGTGATGGCGCTACGTCTCTGAATTCCTTTAAACCGATCAACGGCTCTGACCGACGTCCGTGATACGACTGTTGAAATCTCGCATACTGTTTGTATAATAAAGAAAACTTATCTTCTGAAAAACTGACATTCAGTCCCTCATAAGGATAATATGATGAATTTAAAAATACTCTTACATCACGTACGTGACAATGGTCAAACTCTGTCATTGACAAAGCTGCGTTATGTTCTCTATTTGCGATGAAATTTTTATAGACCAAAGTGTGTTTATGTGTTTTGGGTAGCAATGAATACTCATATAAGTCCCAGGAACGGAACGCTAATGGAATAGCTCTATCTTTCTCTAAATATTTTAATAGATCGATTCTTTCACTATCTGATACTTTGATGTGTGGAACTCGACAAAACATTTTATATATTATAATATCATCTACGACTTCACCTGTTTTTAACTTGATCGCATTAAGATTCGTATTGCTTCGTAATAATACTAACTCATGTTTACAATTAATTATAATTTTTTCATAATCTTCTGTAAATCCTAATATCTTGTTCAATGGTATATAACGCGGAAAACGCTCCACCATTAGTATTGCTTGTTCCTGCAGTTGACCAGCCCCAAACTCGTGCATATTTGGATTCATTTTCGTTTAAGGATAGAAAAGATTTTATTGTAGTAGTGATACCCGCATTCTTAATTTCATCTATTTCTACTCCATTAAGTTCATATCGTACGAGTATGTCTTGAAATAGAAATAGTGCTGGATTATTAACGAAATGTACGTTTGATACCTTTTCTTTTGTGGTGCTGTTATAAACGTTCACTTTTCCCTCGATATTTAAACCACTGAGTGAAGGTAGCACGTACAGGTCTTGCTGATTAATATGAATACGTATTTCGTCATTCTTGTTAAAACTAGTTACATATGGTTTGTGTGAATGATACTCGAAACTTTCAATGCTGTTATCGTATGATGTTTGTTGCGATATGTTTAAAATATTCATTTTATCAAGCCAACTAGCTTAATAAATTCTCTGTTAGTCTTAGTAAGCTTCTTTTTTAGCTGAAGAAGTATGCCTTTGAGATTTTCTTTTAGAACTGACTTAGATACACGACGTAGGTGGGCTTTTTTTGAAATTTATAATTTTTTCAGAAATGTAAATACAGTTGTACTTCTTCACCTCGTAAATTTATCTCTTTATTCTCAGCGTTCAAAAGCTTTATATTGATAGCACTTATGGAACATTGGTTAACAGGAAAATAAATCAAGTTTTTAGGTATTTCAATTATTCGATAACCAGGTACATTAGGTACAAATTCATAAATTATAAGGCTTGCTTTTTCGTTGACAAATGAACCACTAACTACATCGCATTCAATCCGCATGATGGATAATTTAATTTAGTACTTATATTTGCTTTTATTTTTTCCATACCAAAGCCCATAATTTTACCCAGTGATTCGCTTTAATTAAAGTGAACATCTTCTGAGCAAAAAATATTTGTTTTCAATGTATTATTGTTACAAATTAGTTTTAATACAGTGTTCTTAATGTTATTTTTTATATAATCACAAATATCTTGAAGCTCGTAAGACCCTTCAGGAATTTCGATCATTTCTTTTTCACCATAATAAAATTTATTGTTTCTTTCATCTATATTGGGAATAGAATAAAAAGTTGAAAAATGCAAAAGACCACTTTCGTAGTCTCCTCGTTACAATGTCGGTGAATAGTTTGTTAATAAAGAGGCTCCTGTCCCAGTTATAGACACAGTGAAAGATATTTTAATACTGATACGTTCATTTATTTCATACACTATATAAATGCTTTTTTCAATTTTAGACAAAGATGATCACAGTTTGTAGCGCCAAACGCTTGATGTCGTGCATAATTATAGTTGATAGGTAAGTTATGCATATATTTAACTAATTCTAACGGTGGCTTTAAATTACCAAAACTATCATAATATTCTACGTATTTATTGTGCTTTACAAAGACTACCCAATGCGTTCCAGGATTTCTGTAGCTATCCAAATTCAATATTCCGCATTCTATCTTTCTCGGTTTCAAAGGTGATTTATTTCTCATGGAAACGCCGCGAAAGTATGGAATGTCACTTGTCACTTGCGTGTTCTAAGATGTCTAGATTAGTGAGCGCACATCTGGGTAGCCATCTAATTAGTTTTTTGAGGGGTTAAGATACAAACCTGCTCCTTGTTTATGAGGTTTAATATATAATCCTTTTCCTAGAGCAACCGCTTCCACCATTCTGTTGTGTCTTTCAGATTCCAGAAGACTCTTTTGTGCTGCTTTTGAATCATTAACAGCTTCCTCCAGTCCTCCAGACTTTGGAAGAGGAATACAACGAGGTAAACTTATTCCTTTTTTATTACTAAATATTTTCTTTGCAGCTGCATAGGCATATTTTATAGCCGCGTGGCTGTCTTTGGATTTTAGTTTTTTTTTTTAACTGAGACGGTTTTTTTTATTCCCTTCTTAAATTATTTTATACCACTCCCCGCCCGGATTTTTGCTTTCATCGCATTTTTGACTATCCATGAGGCAATTTTTTCTCCTTTCCCAGCATCTTTCAATTTCAACCTCCTCTTAGCCATATTCAAAAGTTCTAAATCCACTTTTTGTCGAGCGCTCGAATCTTTGTTAATGTAAGCAATATCATGGAGCATGCAAGCTTCATTCATTTTGTTTACCCCTCGATCGCCTTTGAGAAACCGTTTTTGAAGTTTCGTTCCGAGGCCACAAAATTGATAGCCGGGTAAATGTTACTCAAACGGTAAATTATCTATCACGTTATTAATTATACCACTGCCTTCTTTCATCGATAAGTATAAAATGAGATAATTAAGTAATAATGTGTTATTTATATACCTACACTGCTAATTCACTTTTGTCCACAATTCACTTTTGACGGCTCCGTAGCGCAGTGGCTTAACAATGAGTTACTGCGCTAAGGGCCGCGGGTTCGAATCCCGCAAGTATTTGTATAACCTGCAAGTAATTGTTCCGGGTCTGGATGTTTGTTCTTGTGCAATTTATGTTTGTAAACTGCCTCCACGATACAGGAGAAAATCCTAGTGTGGGGGTAACGTTTAAAAAAAACTATTTTCTTCATCACTCAAGCCTAACCATTTTACTAAAAGCTTATTTCCTTTTCTTTTAATAACTTTTTAAATAAGACAAAGGTCTGAAAATTTAGTTTTTTGTAATTCGTAACCATAAAAAGAGCTTAGAATATTTTGATTGTTTTTGTATTCTATTTGATAAGTTTGAGAATTGGTTTGGTTGACTTTAATGATACGAAATATTCTGTAGATCAATTAGGGGTATAACTTTTATAAAAATCTCCTTTGTATTTGCTTATACGAACATAATCGCCATGATGTTTGTTTTATGACGTTTATTCATTTAATCCGCAAAGAAAAAATACAGGGTGACAGAAGAGGATTTAATAAATGTTTTTAATTGAATAAAATTGTATCTTTGTAATATTTTTGCAAAATTTCTCCAAAATAGCACAACATCTTTAAATAGTTTTAACACAAAAAAAGTCTTAAAAATATTAATATTTTCAATTGAGAGTTTTATTTTTATTCCCCGTTTTACTCGCGAAAACATATTTTTTCCCCGAAATTGAATATATTCGTATACCTGTTCCGTCGTAAACGTAGTGATTATATTCTCTTTGCGCCTAGTAATCCCCCGCGAGCTCTGTCGCAGTCAGTTTTCGGACATCGTCGAGGGTGGACCGCGCTACGGTGTTGGAGCGACTTTGTTCAAATATATTTTAGTTTTTAGAGTTTATACTCAATTATAAATATTTTTATGAACAGAAATACTTAATTTAGTTAATATTTGTACATTGGTAACTGCAAATATTGTTTTCTAAATAAATTAATTTTTAAAGTGCCCAAAGAAGTAGAAATTTTTGCGGCGACGTTGATTAGTGAAATTGAAAAATGTATTTTTATATAATTTAGATGTGGAACGAACAACATGCTCTCGTTACTTAGATTTCGATAGTTTTTAATACCTATGTAATTTTATTGTTGCATATTTTAATTAATTAGGTGATACTGAATTTTATAATTGTGTATTACAATAAAACGCTCTTTTTAAGAGTATGACTTTAATAAAACATTATTGGGGAGGGAAATCTAGATACAGATGCATATATTTAGGTACATTATTATAAAATTAAATCAAACAATTTAAATAAAATAAAAATGGTGTTTCCCTCAGTGCATAAAAAAAAAAGAAATTGTTGGGTTTATGTTTTCTTTAAATGTTAGACAAACCATCATCTGAAAAATATAAAAAAATTTAATTGGGGAGGAGTTTTTCTGCATGATAAAGTTAGAAATGAGGATATCCGTAATAGAAATAATGTAACTGACATAGCCCAACGGATTATTAAATTGAAAAGGCAATGGGCTGACCATATAGCTTGGAAAACCGATAAACAATAGGAAGAAAGGTTCTCGAGTGGCAACCTCGTACCAGTAAGCGAAGTGCAGAGCAGCCTCCCACTATATGGAGGCAAGACATGGTAAGATATGCAGGAAGTCGATAGATGCAGGTGGCTTAGGACATGCTTTGTGGCATTCCTTGGGTAGGCCTATATCTATATATATAGGCATTGTGAAGGGCTGCAATGATGATGATAATGAAGCCAAATGTACTTACAACGAATCATCATCATCATCATCCTTATTACAGCCCTTCGCAATCCACTGCTGAACATGGGCCTCCACCAAGGAATGCCACAAAGCACGGTCCTGAGCCACCTGCATTAATCGACTTCCTGCATGTCTCACCAGGTCGTCACTCCATCTAGTGGGGGTTCGCCCTACACTTCGCCTACCGGTACGAAGCTGCCACTCGAGAAACTTTTTTCCCCATCGGTTGTCGGTCCTTCGAGCTATATGGCCGGCCCATTGCTACTTCAGCTTACTAATCCGTTGGGCTATGTCGGTTACTCTGGTTCTACTGCGGATATCCTCATTTCTAAGTTTATCACGCAGAGAAACCCCGAACATAGCCCTCTCCATAGCTCGCTGAGCAACCTTGAGCGTCCTCATACGGCAAGCAGTGAAGGACCACGTCTCAGATCTATAAGTCATCACTGGCACGCACTGGTTGTACAATCTCGTTTTCAGGTTTTGAGGTATATCTGATGAGAAGATGTGTCGTAGTTTCCCGAACGCTGCCCAGCCGCGTTGAATCCGTCCATTGACCTCTCGGTCGAAGTTGGACTTACCTAGTCAGACTATTTGTCCCAGGTATACATACTCGTCAACAACTTCGAGCTTAGTGCTCCCAACAAATACCGGCATAGGTGTGACATGGACATTAAACATGATCTTTGCTTTGTCCATGTTCATCTTAAGACCTATCCGTTGGGAGACACTATTGAGGTCATTGGGCATAGTGCTGAGGTCCTCCAGCGATTCTGCTATAAGGACTATATCGTCGGCAAATCGAAGGTGAGTGATGTACTCGCCATTGATGTTAATACCGTATCCTTTCCGGTCCAAAAGCTTGAAAACGTCTTCCAATGCAGTGGTCAAGATTTTCGGGGATACAACGTCACCCTGTCTTACACCTCTCTGTAGTTGGATAGGTTTAGTACTCTGATTCTGTACTCGGATAGCCATCGTAGCCCTACTGTACAAACACTTCAGCACCTCGATATACTGACAGTCAACTTGGCACCGCTGAAGGGACTGCAGCACCGCTCAAATTTCGACGGAATCAAAGGCTTTCTCATAGTCCACATACGCAAGGCAAAGTGGCTGATTGTACTTTTCTGTCTTCTGTACAATTTTCCGAAGGGTGTGTATGTGGTCTATGGTACTAAAGCCTTTTCGGAAACTGGCTTGTTCGGGAGGCAGGAAGTCGTCAAGTCTGCGTGCGAGGCGATTCGTAATGACTCTCGAAAACAGCACGTAGACGCGGCTCAGAAGGGAAATCGGTCTGTAACTCTTCAAGAGAGCGTTGTCGCCTTTCTTGAAGAACAAGACCACCGCACTTCTGCTCCACGCCTCCGGAGTAGTCCCTCCATCGAGGATGGAATTAAAGAGCTTCTGAAGGACTTCAAGTACCGGTTTTCCACCGGCTTTCATAAGCTCCGCTGTAATTCTATCCTCACCTGGGGCCTTGCCGTTTTTATGGCGCTGGAAAGTCATTCTAATCTCGCTCAGACTGACGGCCGGGATATCATCGGAATAGTGTCGGATAAGACTCGCTCTTGGATCGTTACTCACACTTGCGTGTGGCTCCAACGATGACGTGTACAGCTGCCCATAGAACCTCTCAATCTCACTCAAAATCTCAGGTGTCCCGGAAACGATGCTGCTACACTCGGTCTTCAGCTTCGCTTTTTCTTGACTGTTGGCTCTTTCTGGCAGACAGATGTCTGGTAAAGACTTTGTAGCCATGGTTCCGCTCGATCGCTTCTTCAATACAAGCTGTATTGAAGTTGCGTAAGTCCCGCCGCGTGCATTTGGAGATCTGTCTGTTCAGTTGCCTGTATGCTGTCAAATCTGTTGAGACTGCAGCTTCATTTCCCGTCTAACAGCCATGAGTTGAAGAGTGTGATCGGAGAGTTTTTGTGTTCTTCTGCGGCGGGTCTTGCAAAACTTAGCTCTGACCGCATAGACAGTTTCTACGAGCTTATCATTCATATTGTCCACATCATTGCAGTCTTCTAGGCACTGAAAACGGTTTTGTAACTTGAGCTGAAAGGTTTCGGGACTTTGGACTAGAGCACGAGGGGGACGGATCGTTGACTCCATTAGACGAGTCCTCTCCAACTTAACGTTTAGTTTCAGTGTGCCTCTAACCATTCGGTGATTGCTACCAGTTTTCACCCTCGCGATCACTGAGACATCACTGAATAGTTGTCGTTTGGTCGTCATAATGAAGTCAATCTCATTTTGTTGTCGAACCGTCGGGGTTCGACCAGGTCCACTTCCTGTGGGGCCGCTTCTGGAAGAAAGAGTTCATCATAAAGAGTCCCCCTTTCTCCATAAAGTCGGCCAGCTTCTAGCCCCTTGGTTTCCTTTGCCCTATTCCAAATTTCCCTACCTTCAGCTCACCGTTCCCTCTTGTGCCTAGTTTTGCATTGAAGTCTCCCATTAACACCGTATAGTGGGTTTTGGAGGAATGCATGGCTTTAGAGATATCCTCATACATTTCCTCCACCTCCTCATCGGGGTGTGCCGAGGTTGGTGCGTAAACCTGTATGACCTTCAACGAATACCGTTTGGTGATTCTGAGTATAAGGTACGCAACCCTCGTCGACACACTCCCAATCTTTACAACGTTGTTAACAAGAGACTTGTGGACGATAAATCCGACACCTCCTTGGGACAGATGGTCGCCCTCCCGGCGATAGAACAAGTTGCCGGATTCAAGAATTACCGTGTCCTTCCCCTCTCTTTGGACCTCGGATAATCCTATTGTGGCGGCGCTGTCGTCGCGCCACAAGCGAAAATACATCGAAGCCTAAATCGCGCTATCAATCTTCCGAATTAAAAACAGTATATATACAATAGCTCCGAACTACCACTCGGAGCGTTGGCCACTCCCGGACACTACCTTGCCCGGCGGGAGCTCTCCCCTTTTCCTTCCACCCGCCACAGTGGTGACCAACCGACGTGATATGAACACGCAACCAACAACCTTCGGAAAAACTACCTTCAAATCTTCGTCATCGTCCTCAAGTACCCCATTCATTCGCTCCCGAGCAGATATTGTCTGCAGTTTTCACATTCTGCAAGCCACCTAGCTTTACAAAGGTTCATCGCAGCACTGGAATAAAAATGCTTCCTGTTCTTTCAAGCTACTCTCTGCGCTACAGTGTTCGGCACGGCTCTGAGCCTTACTGCTCGCCTCTGCTTCACAGCACTCTCGCAGATTACTTGCCTTCTTCTCGACTCACCGCAGACTACAAGGCAATTCCCTGGCATTTGCACATTCGTCGACATCTAGACTGCACTATTGACCTCCGGTTGGAGCAGGGGGGTGATGTGGCGGCGCTGTCATCGCGTCACAAGCGAAAATACATCGAAGCCTAAATCGCGCTATCAAAGTTCCGAATTAAAAACAGAATATATAGAATAGCTCCGAACTACCACTCGGAGCGTTGGCCGCTCCCGGGCAGAAAACCTTGCCCGGCGGGAGATCTCCCCTTTTCCTTCCAGCTTCTTCCAGCCCCAGGATCTTCTCGTAATTCCTTGGGGTGCGTGCGTTGATGTTGCCAAGTCGAGTCGTCTTAGGTAGCAACCGAACCTCCACCGGAGATTTTTAGCACCCCCTGCCCCGCCGTTACCATGGTCTCCACCATAGCCAGGAATAGCGGGGCCGCCGGGGACTGGGAGCCGTCTCTTTGTAACTTTCATCATATGATCATATGAAACCACCTTAACCGCCACTACACGGAAACTCAATCTTTATTCCTCTTCACGTATACTCATACGATTTTCTCACTCACACACACACACACACACACACACACACACACACACACACACAAATAGGTCGCAAATAATACTTGCCTAATACTATTAGGCAAGAGTGAATTGGCTTTTGTTAAGTCAGTGCGCTTCACCATCTTAGGCTACATAACCACTAACCTTGGTGTGATTGTAGTTAGCACTGGCTAAGAATAGTAAAAAAGAAAAGAAATTTACCCTGTGAAAGTTTGCATGCAGATATTATTTTTTTAACTAACCATAAAAATGTAGTACGTGTGATGGGAGTATGTAAATAAGAATAAAGGTTTTCTCACACGGGACAGTAATAATATAACATTATATTTTCCAGTATCTGTGCATAGAATTTTAAAATCTCTGAATCCCGAGGTATGTCCATATTAAGAGGCTGAATAGACCCAAATTGATCTGCATGGGGACCGTTTTGTGATTTCACATCTTTATCGAAAAAAATTGTACTTACAATTTAAGGTATTCCAGGTGGCGGTTTTCAAAACACGATTCCACAAAATTCACGCAATAGAAAATAATTTTAAAGTAGCTTCTGAAAATACTTAAATTTTCAACTTTTTCAGCTTTCCATAATATAATGTTGAGTATAATAAGTACAATTATATGTCACATGTTAATAAAACTATTGGGCTATTTTGATTTTTAATAAAAAGATTTCACTTTAATTTAAATAATTTATTTTGCTCTTCTATACCAAGTAGCGTTTTTTCTGTCACTCCTATTGAATTTGAGAGTGCTCGCTGAAATCGGATCCGGCTGTTAAGGTATTGCAAAAATAATCGTAATTATTTGTTTTTACTTTCATGCCGAAGACAATCTTGTTCTATTTTATTACGGTTAAATGTTGTAAAGCAAGTACTTACAAATGTTTTCATTATTTTGTTATTCAATTATTTACAGTTATTATCACATTTTAGCTTACATTATAAAGAGCCATTAACGGGACATTTTGCAAAAATGAAACCTATCCTAACCTACCTAATTTTTACGTAGATTCATCAGCATCATTCTTAGTTTTGGATAAAACAAATTAAAAGAAATGCACGTCATAAAAGATTTCTATGTAAAACGAAGTCTACCGATGGGACTTATTAAAGAGTTAAAATTTTTATTTTGTTTATTCGACACAAAAATAAACGTGAAAGGCCTTTTATCTGCATTAATAATTTTCATCAAAAATAGCATAGACTTATAAAATTCATACACACTTACATCATACTGAAGATGATTAATTGCATTATAAAATATTTAATAGACTATTTCCAGTATACTAACCCAAATATCATCATTAATGTATGACTGGCACACTTAAAAATTTTATCAGATGGCTAAATATTAACTATAATTTTATGATAAGGTCATGCTTTTCTATAAAAAACTGCAAGAAATTTTAAATCACGGACCTCTTTGTTTGTTTTACTAAGTAGGTAGGTGCGCCTAAAAAGGGCCGGTTCCATATAAGGTCCATCTTTTCAAACTTCCGGCACTTAATACTTAAATCAAAACTGATATCGCGCGGCTCCTCACAGTATGCAATCACAAAAGCGCACCAACGTTCATTGTTTTTGCGGTAGCCATTTTGTCAGTGGCTCTGTGTGTAACCTCAGGGGCGGTCGAAGTGACTCAATATTCTGATTTAATTTTGCGTTGTTTTAGTAATAAAACCCGTCGATATGTAATAATTCTGCAATAGTAATGTTAAAATACTTTCAGAACGTGGATTGACGGGGTAAGTTACCAAAATTATAGCTTTTTTAACTCGATTTATTTTGGTTTTCTCAGGACATATCTAAGTACCTAACAAGGTCCACTTGTTGTCTCCAAATAAGGTCTGGACCTTATTAGGGTGTACGAAGTCTTAAAATAAGCACGATTACTTAATTAAATGACTTATATAGTAGCTTTTGATGTAAGTATTGTTCATACATTAATATAAGTATATTGTAAGAAAAAAAAATAGAGTAAAAAAAAAATAACCTTCGCAAAAAAAAACGGGGCTCAGGATGGTCTCAAGCTGATCTTCAGGATGCTCTAGCTTTAGATGATATAAAAAAACTACCAAATGTCTGAGCGTGCAGCAGCTTTAAAATAAAATATACCACGGCTAACGTTGAAAAATCACATAAAAGCTGGAAGCGTGGTGAAGAGGATGGGAAGAAAAGCTGTTTTTACCGACACATAGGAAAAGGAATCGTTAGAGAGAATCAAGAAGTTTTCAAATATAGGCATGCCTATAACACCAAAAATAATACGTTAACAAGCTTACTTATTTTGTGAAAGAAACAATATAAAAATCCTTTTAAAGACATAAAATCGTCTATGACTACAGAAGTGTCCATACCTAATAAGTTCCAAGAACTAAGATTGAAAAAATTACTGATATTTACATTTTGTGATTTTCTTTACTTGAGTTAATAAAAATCAGCATAAAACTACAATTTGTTTCATTTATAACTAGAAAATAGATTATAATGGCCACGACACTAATTTATATGAATTTCTGTTTCATTATTCGAAAGTCACAAACTTAATAGTAGTATAAAGCCATTGCTTTCTAAATATGCAATTTATCGGGTATACAACGCCTAAAATCTTGCAGTTCAATTATATACCTTATTTAGAGCCCTAGTGCCCAATAAGGAGACAAGCTTTTAAAGAACTTTTTTTGTAAGTAACTGGACATTGGTGCCTTGTTTTTGTACAATATTTTCTCGTCAAATAAAACCAGTTTATGTGATCATAATGTCTTACAAATTAACACACTTACCAAAATTGATTTATAAGGATTTACAAAAACCCGGCCCTTATTAGATGCAATTACTTTTGGAAACCACGCCAGCTGTAAACAAAACTTCTGTTAAAAATGGTATAGAAGAGAATTAAGAACAGACAAAATGTTTCTATTCAAATTTCCGCCGAGTTGTAAGTGGAAGGCCAAATACGCCATGTGCCAATTTAATTAAATATATTTTATATAAAGTGATCTTGACTACTTTTCATCAATTCACCATTGATAAAAATGAGAACAGAAATTTTACAATTGTGTTTACAGGAAACGCTATCAGTTGAACTTTGCAGCTTGTTCATTATTTTTATTATAAATACCTATAAATGTATATATTATTAATAAATCATTACCGTAATATTTTGTATTAATTTTTATTTTGCCCTATCTGAAACGTTCTAAAGTCTATAGAAAATGTGGCGATGACTGACAATCACTAGAACATTCTATCTAGGTACAAAGATGTTTTACGTTTTCGTGGCCTCCACATGATATTTTTCTCAGCATTAGGTACCCTTCTGTATCTGATACGAATATGAATATTGCATATGTATACGATACAAAAGTAAAGTAACAGGCTATGTAAGTCCCTCTGCTGGGCACAGGACTCCTCCGCCGCACAGAAATGTCCGCCGCGCTGCCCCAGAGCGTGATGGCGAACTTCACATGTCTTAGACATTTTTTTTCTTATCCCTCAGACATACAGGTTTCCTCACGATATTTTCCTTCACCACTGAGCACGTGCTAAATCAGCACTTAAAATTGCAATTAAAAATGTCATTGGTGCTGCCGGGGATCAAAACCGGGTGAAATTTACAGCGAGCGCTTAGACACAGAGCTACTAATACGACACAAATAAATACGATTCAACGAATATAATAAAAACTCTTACGTACTTAAAACTTAAATCCTTGATAGCTCGTGATGCTTACCAGACGAAGCTACAGCACCACACCGTGCAATATAATTGAAGATGTTTAACCGCGACATTCACTGGACTCTCAGTGATGCGCAAGCATAATAGGCAGTACATCACTTATATACTTGTCACCTCTGCAGTCTATTAATCTTTGCACTTTTCTAAGTAATACTACGATACGGTTTCTTTACTCATGTGGTGATACAGAACGTAGTCGCTAGACAGTGTTGACGTCGGCTAAAATATCTGCGGTCGCCGTGTTGTTAAGGTCATACAGGCTTCTTAAAGCCTTAACGTTGATAGGCTTGAATTTTGTAATGCGATGCAAAGTATTATTTTACCGCTTTACTACAAAATCTAAATTATTTTGGAGCCATTGATATCGTCCGCATAGACTGAATATTTTGTAAAGGCGAGTTTTTAAAGTTCTTATTACTCGTTCTACAATGGTGGCGATTTTAACGCAGTACGTGGAATAATGATTTATGTTATAATTTTTCATTAAATTTTTAAAAGGATCATTATAAAACTATGTACCAAGATCTGTTTGTAAATTTTTAGGATTTCGTTTCGATTCAGATAATTAACTTGGCATCGCATTTTTGACACAATTTTTATGTTTCGATTTCAATGGTCTAACCCACACGTATTTTGATAAAGTATCGATTACTACTAGAACATATTTATATACTTTATTAGATGTTGAATAGTTTTGAAAATCAATCAGGTCAGCTTGCCATAAATCATCTGTTCCTTTAATAATCGTATGTTGACGAGAAAAATTTCTTCTTGCTGCTTTGTGAAGCTCATTGACAATATCTTGTTTACTCATTTTGTGTAGGTTTTGTTGCAATCATGAGGTCGATTTCCTTTTTCGTGTAATACAATGTACTGAAATTGATAGAAGTCAATTTTTCTAAATTGTTAAGGTACTTTTTGATATTATTCTGAATTGTTTTCATTTCATTTTTTAATTTTCTTGAACACATTTATCCACATATTCTTTATTTACAGCCTCATCGTCTTTTTCAGGAGATTACAGTCCTTTTAATCTTGTTGGTTTCAAATCAAAGTCACCTGCGTCTGTTCTTACTAAAGTATCACTGAGAATATCAGTGCATTCGGATAGTCGCAAACGCTTATGAACGTGATGATCAAATTTGTCTATATTCATTGCCTTCTTGTCAGCTTCTGTAATGAAATGGTACTGCATAATCCTCCTGTAGGCAGCTTAATATATTAAATGTCTTTTATGATGTCAGCTTCACGCATTTCTTCGATTATTGCATAAATTTCATTATAAACCCCAGTGTTACCAGCTGCCCATGATTCGAGTAGTAATTTTAATCTTTCCACTAACTTCCAGTAAGTTCCAGTAAACCAAATCAGTATCTTTTTTAACTTCTTTTAAAATATCAACTCCTTTTCCCTTTGGAAGATTTTCTACACTACTTTCATGATTTCTCGAGTACTTAAACAATGGTTTGATCACTCGCATATATTTAAATCTGTTGTTATTAAGTCCTTACATATGAAATTGGCGTTTTGTACGGGAGGAATATAAAGTCAATTTTTTTTTGTAAAATATATTTAATTAATCAAAGTATGCACCGTTGGTATGTATGCACTTTTGCCATCTCATAGGTAGTTTATTGATCCCTTTACTAAAAAAAAAACTATGGGGGCGAGAATCAATAAACTCCTTGAAGGTGGTTTGGACTGCCGCATCGGAGTTGAATTTTTTTCCTTGTAAGAAGTTGTCCAAATTCCGGAAAAAATGGTAATCTGTTGGAACAAGGTCCGGGGAGTACGGTGGATGTCGCAGACATTCCAAATGTAGCTCATCTAACTTAGTAGTTGTTTGTTGTGCAGTGTGTGGTCTTGCGTTGTCGTGAAGCAGCAGTGGCCTAGAGCGATTGACCAATCTCGGTTGTTTAGCAGCTAGTTCTTCCTTCATGGTTTGTAGTTGCTGACAATAGACATCTGCCGTAATCGTTTGGCCAGATTTTAGAAAGCTGTAGTGAACGATACCAGCGCTAGTCCACCAAACACTCACAAGTAATATTAAAGTTGTAAATATTTACTTTGCAAATATCCGCTTAATAAAATAAAATAATGTGTCTTACCTAATTTGAAGAGCTTGAAAAGCACCTTCCGCCCTCCCTCAATTGCGTGCACTATCCCCGTCACCACTAATCCCAGCACCACTACTCCCACCACCACTACACTAGGAAAGACACACCACCGATAACAATACGACACGTGTTTCGCCTCTACACGAGGCATCTTCAGGTGTAGTAGACTCTACGGTGGCTAACCGCTAAATGAGCGGCGAGCCAAAAACAGCTGCTATTTATAAGACGTTGCGTCGGCGAGCGCTCCCTACTTAAGTAGCGAGTGACCGCGTCATGCGATAAAACATGCGACCAATCACCACCTGACGTACGCAGCCGCCTGCTATTAAATTAATAACAAACCGCTGCAAAACGATCGCCCACCCATCCAACCACGCAACCAATCGCTGATCACCGTAAAGGTGACGAACGACCATATTGCGATGCTGTCCGTTATTAGAGAGCAGGTTTAAAGATGTTTAAGAAAGGTGAGTGGAAAACATTTGTTTGTTCATTCAGCAGTGCAACATTACTATTTTTATTTTTTAATATCTCTAACTGTTCCAGCACACACACAGTTATTAATTTAATAGCAGGCGGCTGCGTACGTCAGGTGGTGATTAGTCGCATGTTTTATCGCATGACGTGGTCGCTCGCTACTTAAGTGGGGAGCGGTTGCGTCGGCGAGTCTTATAAATAGCAGCTGTTTTTGGCTCGCCGCTCACTTAGCGGTCAGCCACCGTAGAGTCTACTACACCTGAAGATGCCTCGTGTAGTGGTGCTGGGATTAGTGGTGACGGGGATAGTGCACGCAATTAAGGGAGGGCGGGAGGTGCTCTTCAAACTAGGTAAGACATCATTTTATTTTATCAAGCGGATATTTGCAAAGTAAATATTTACAACTTTAATATAATGGATTTCCGCAAAGTAACGCCTGATTCTATTAGTTAACTCACAAGTAACTTTTTCTGAGTCAATTTTCGTTTAGGGCAGGATTTGGCTGGGTCGTTCGGGTCGATGGTACAAATGGGCGTGCCTCAAGGCTCAATTCTCGGTCCCTTTCTATTTCTTGTATACATTGATGACTTACCTTACATAGCAGGGGATAACCATGATATAGTATTATTTGCTGATGACACTACTTTAATTTTCAAATTAAGACGACAATTAATAAAATATGACGAAGTAAGTAATGCTATATCTAAATTAGTAAATTGGTTCAATGTTAATAATTTGCATTGAAATGGCACTAAAATGAAATGTATAAAATTCATGACTCCAAATGTCAAACAATTAAATACTAATGTGATTTTAAATGGGGAGGAACTGAGTCTTGTACATACCACCATTTTTCTTGGAATCACACTAGACGCGAAGCTTAAATTAAGCCCCCATATTTCAAAACTAGTAAGCAGACTTAGTTCTGAAGCATATGCTGTAAAAAAGATTAGAAATCTTACCAGTGTTGAAACAGCTTGACTAGTTTACTTAAGCTATTTCCATAGCATAATGTCGTATCGTATTTTGCTATGGGGACACGCAGCTGACACTCAAATTATATTTGTTTTACAGAAGAGGACCATAAGAGCAATTTATGATTTAAAGCCTAAAGAGTCGCTGCGACAAAAATTTAAGGAAATTAATATATTAACTTTGGCCTCTCAATACATTTATGAAAATGTAATGTACGTACACAAAAATAAAAGTATTTTTACAAAAATAAGTGATATTCATTCTGTAAATACTAGGAACAGACACAAGCTAGTAGTACCAGTTACTCGACTCCATCGAGTCAGTAATTCATTCTTGGGGCGATGTATACGCTTTTACAAAAAAATCCCAGAAAATATGCAAAATTTGACATGCTCAAAGTTCAAAAACTTTATTAAACAAAGTTTGTATAAAAAGGGTTATTATAATATTAAGGAATTTATACCAAGCTATTTCTAATTTGTTTTGTGATGTTAATTGTGTAACATACATGATTGTAAGCTGTTATTTAAAAAAAAGTCCCGCTGGGTTTCTTGCTGGTTCTTCCCAGGACAGAGGTTTTTTCGAACCAGTGGTAATTAAACAAAAGAGTGACTTTCAATAAGTATTATTTATAACCTATATTGAATAAAAAAAATCTGTTTCTGTTTCTGTTTTTCCAGGGTTCAGCCATTGCGACTAGCGCTTCCGATTATCGTACAATATCAACTTTTCGTAACAAGTAATGATTCTATTTAAAATCCTTTCATTATTGTGTCGGTTGAGCAAAGTAACACAGCAGTCGACGCGTGTTTGCAAGTTCGATTCACTCAATTCATGAGGTACCCATCGTTCAAGTTTTTTTACTTTCCCGATTTGCTTCAAGTGGATTAATACATTTTTATCACTTACCGCGAAGCCTGCAGCTATTTCTAAAGTGCTTTGTGATGGATCCACTTCCATAATAGCCTTTAATTCATAATTTTTCACTTTGGTCTCCGGCCGTCCACGGGGTTGGTTCTGAAGGTTGAAATTTCCAGAACGAAAACGTTGAAACGAAAAACGTACCGTGCTTTCTTTTGCGACACCAGCGCCGTACACATCATTAATCCTTCGAACTGTTTCTGCAGCACTGGTGCCACGGTAGAACTCGTACTCGTAAATATACCGATATTTCATGTTTTCCATTGTGCGGTAATAAGCGACGCCAAAGAATAAAATAATAAGGAAAAAACAAATGAATGACTGTTTTCAAAACTCAAATGTACCACCTAAATGAGTTTATAAATTTGAATTTGGAATTGTTAACCAAAGAAGAGATATTTCAGATCAAAGTGGTCAGTACGACAAAACGCTAATTTTATATGTAAGGACCTAATATTTTTAATTGGTTTGGATGGATCACAACTACGTCTATGTGCATTAGTATTCAAAAGTAACAATTTATAATTTTGTAAGTCTTCCTTTGTTACAATATCTAAATTTGGTAGCTTTTAAACAATAACTCTTTTAAGCCTGGAGTTTTTTTCAAACTATGATTTCCAATTTTTAAAATGCGACCATCGTCATAGACGCGAGTTGTGCCAAGCATTAGTTTCCTACGTTCATTCTAACGCTATAAGGTACATCTTTTAGTACTTCAGATGACGTAGACCATGATAAAGAATTATTTGCAATACTTGGTGTTGATTGAAGTGATTTAAACGAAATTTCATTCGCATCATTATCACCCGCAGGAAGCGAGTGAGTAAGGGTTTTGTGGGATGTTGTATAAATATCGTTATCTGAGTTTTCTTCATTATTAACAGACACAAACTCATCACTTGAAGAAATCGATGACTCACTTTCACTGTACTTAGTTTTTTTTATAAGGTGAGTTTGCTCTGTATCTTCATTTAAATGTTTCTTTTCTTCAGATTTTCTGGTGAGAGTATTAAGCGGATCAACGATAGGTTTAAGTATTGTTTCCAAAGCCAGATTGTTTTTATTTTTTGCATCTTTTATCATTTCTACCTTTCTTTTTACAGCTGTAGCAAATTTTACAATTTGTTTCTTGAGGTCTTGTTCCATTGTAAAGGATTTTACTCTGTTTGACTACCCAAATGAAACTGATTGCTTTGTGACATAGCAGCTATTTAAACGTTTAGTCTAATGGAATGAATGTATCAAACTACAGTCTGTAACAGCCTTTATTTCGTTCAGTCTTTATTTATAATAACATAATTGAAAGGTTTACTCCACACAGTTGAGCACATTTCACGGAACTAAGACCATGTCATATCAGACCCTACATGTTCATCATAAATGTGTCTCAGATTTATGTCGTCTTTTTTAAACAATATGATCAGGTTAGCGTTACCTCTTACTAGTTGCTTAGATATCTTACTTTACGTTTGATTAATATAAAAACATTCAATGATTTTATGTCGACCCATGGCGTAATAATCGCGTATGTTGTTCTGATTTTCACAAGCTACATGTCAAATATTATAATTGAGTTAAGGGAAGCTTCGTGTGGTCTCAAAATTTCACTATTATGATTATACTTATAATAAGATGTGCCTGCTACCTTCTGCAGTACTTTTTTTAAAAATAAGTATTTAGGTTGATATAAAGACTTTGAATATACATAAAGGTTGCGGAAACGTGGTCAATTCTGGTGTAACAATAAACTGATAACTAAGTTAGTTATTCCGCAATTCGATGGACCGCAGACAATACTACGTATAATGTTTGGCAATAAGTTTCCATGACGTTTAACCTCATTTTTTGGTGCATGACAGATATATTCTAATTTAAGTGATTCTTTTTGTTTGAGACATTTCATAACAGGTTTGTTAACTTGACCGTATCAGTTGATAGGTTTCAATGAACTAATGTTATTTCAATCGCGTTAATAATTTAAACTTGAAAGCGATACTGATGAAGAATGATAAAGATGAAGATAATGTTATCTTAACCACCAGCTTTAGTTCAAATGCATTCACTCACTCTCGCTTTGCTCGAGCTACGTGCCGCTGAAGGCCCCAATTGCCATTACTACAAGTCAATTACACTACAAAGTATCCATAAAAATAATATCTACTACATATTCCCTTAACAAAGAAAACAATTAGTTTGACTACTTGTTAGTAGGATAGAATTGGGGCTTCTGCGTCACTTGGCCCCAATTTTCTCCAGTAGAGGTCCAAATTTTTAGTCTAACCAAATTAGTGCCTACATGTTCGCAAGTTTCTATATTATATACACACGGATATAAGCACGGATCAATGCTATAGCTACCAAATGAAATAATTCTTTATTTTAAAATATGAAAAATTAAAATACTTTCAGGTGGTCATAGTCTTATAATTTAGGAGTATAAAATAGGCTGTTAGGAGGTGTTTCACCATTAGTTACAGTGTGTTTCCCACAGTCTACTAGACTTGGAAGTGTTCATCATCATCAAGGCGGCAAGTATGTACGTAACATTTAGGCTCCTCACTCATTAAATACAATAGAATAATAATTAATTTGTTATATGTTACAGTAAAGTAATATGTTTCGCTTTATAAGTTTTCATATGAGTGTTTCTGCACAGTGATTTATTTTTCTTGTAAGAACTTTGTGTTACATTTTAGGTATTCTAATCCCTTCGAGTCAGACGCTGAAGTACACTCGACTTCGCAATAGAAAAAAGCGGCTAAGAAACCAACTAATGTATCAAAGACAAAAACAGCAGCTCCTAAGTCCAAGAAACGAATTGAACTATTCGGAAGCGATTCGGAATCTGATTCTGATACATCGCCATCGCTCGCCCCAGCTTCGACCAGCAAGAAACGAAAATTAAACGCTTTCTGAGGTAAGCATATCCTATTTAATTTTAATAATTTGAGTTACCATTCACATGATGAAAAGTTAGGTTCTATTTGATTGGATGTCTACTTTGTATATATAATAATAAAAATGTAGTACTACATTTTTATTATTGGTTGCAGTAACTTGGAGGGGGCTTTGAAACCGTCGGAGTCAATTATTGTTTGTATGATGAGTGCAAAGATTTATATTTTTATCTTTGTATACAATGTCAGTGACAGCTTTTTATAAAACGTATTTAATTATATTTTTAGATGATTGGTGTGATTGATACAATAGTTAGTGAACCGCACTACTAAGTCATGAGCATTGTATAAAAATATATTTATGTAGGTAGGAGGGAATATAACTATTGTTCATTGCTTATCAGTATGCTTTTGTTGAAGTAGTATTTTTATTGTTTCCAGGATGAAGATTTTGAACCTATCTGATCGGGGATTTTAAAAGGCTACTTATCACGCCGAACAGGTTCAGGATATACGCACCAGAGCGAGCCTACGAAGCGAGGAGAATATTACGTCGAGGTCCGCATCTCTAACTTCCGCGAGCTGGAGGCTATTCCATCGGTCGACCGCTGGCAGCATTCTCTGATCAACTTTAAATCAGCTCTCGACGAGAAAACCCCAACGTGGAAGGCTGTTACCAGTTCGTCCAGTTTTGTATCCAACTAAACGTTACTTTTATCGTGTTACTTATCTACCAGATTAAATTCACCGATTTCTTTCAGAAATCTGTAAATCAAAACTCAAATACAAAGTCTAAAGCCGCAATTTAATAAAACATAAAAATGATGACTACCAAAAAATATTTGAGTTTTGAGTATTTCATTATATTAAATATAGCTTATTTATTTACTGACTGTTTAGTGTAGTAATATATTGAGTATTTAATCATTTCTAGGAATATTTAGTACCTGCCTTAATTCTTTGAATAATGTGTTGTTGCTTTCAGATAAAATCGAAAATCGAAATAAAAAAAATAATAATAAAATTCTAAATCTGAAAACTAAATACTATATTTTATTATAATAAATTGATCTATTTTTATGTCATAATAATAAAAAAGTTTTTCCGCAAGCGCTTATTTAATTACTGACTGAGTATTTAATCATTTATTTTAGAAATATTTAGTACCTGGCTTAATACTTTTAATAACGTGTTGTTGCTTTCAGATAAAATCGAAAATCGAAATAAAACTATAAATAAAAATTCTAAATCTAATAAATAAAACTATATTTATAAGAATAAACTGATCTATATTCATAATAAAAAAAAATATTTTCTGCAGGCCCTGCGGCGTACATGTTAAACATTATTCCTCTCACCAAAAGTCCTATATTCACAAGTCTAACTGCTTACTACAAACCAAGTTTGACAATGTATCTATAGTAGTAATAATCTTTCAAGAACAGAATTTTCAGTTACAAAATTAGTCCTGAAAAATTAACCATTTCACCTGAAATTTTCTTATCTGACATTTCCCACACATCTCTTCAACTAATTAAACAAATGTTGAAGAAACATACAGCATTAAAAAATTAATTTTGAACTGTTTTTTACATATACTTTACCAAAGAACAATGAATCATCTATTATATATTTTAATACTAAATATGAAATTATATACCAAAACACCGATCTATTGTCTGTTTACAATAGTTTTGCAGAAAGAATTACGAAAAAGTGTTCGGAATTCGAGCTTTGCGAATCAGGTTGGACTATTGAGTCCATAAAACACTTAGAACTAAATATTGTAAAATATAATCCGTTAAAATTTGGTTCTTATATACCATTACCCGAAAAAATACACAAAACAAAATCATGCTTAAATTAAAAAAAAAACAATGATAAGCACTGCTTTCTATGGAGTATTTTAGCTCATTTATAACTACAAGTAACCCTAATAGAGTGAATTCATACCCTCATTACTCAGAAGTTTTAATAACAGATAATATGACATTTCCTCCAAGTTTTAATGATATTAAATTATTCGAGGAAATGAATCCTAATGTGAGCGTTAATATTTATGTTTTGGATAAAAAAAATGTGACTGGACCGCTGTATAAAACTTTAAAAAGTAAGATATTATGGTCTAATCAAAACTTTAGAAAGAGCATGTGTATAATTAGATCAAAGAATCATCAAATATTTACTCAAAAAGTTGCTTAATAGAGATGATGACAAAATACAAATTATGGTAGATGGCTACAATACGTTACCATGGGGACACTATTAATCTGTATTTTAATAAATTTGCATGTAAAACTATGTAATGCTACTACTATGTACTGTACAAGTAAGTAAGAGATATTTATTTATAACTTTATATTTAGTTTTAATAAATACATTCGTTGGAACAATAAATGTCTTTTTCTTTTTTTTTCGCTCTACACAATTAAATAATGATGACACATAATAAAAAAGCAATAAAATTCAATGTATAATAACTTTTATCATATTTTACAAGATACATTACTTAAATTACTAGTTCTCACATAATTTTTCACCTATTTTTTTATAAGACAATTTGTAGCATCTAACACTTCATCATACATTGAATCCACGACATATTGAACACTTATATTAGCACTAAGATCGTTGATGACATTTTCTTCTTGCTCATTAAGTTCGTAAATGTTGATTTTAATTGGACGATGACGACCTCGTTTATCTCATTATCTTGGCGGATAATGTATGATGATGATGATGATTCTTGAAAACGGTTTCTCTTCCTGGAATATTTCTTTGATTTCGATTGCTGCTCTTCATTTATAGCTATACTATTTGGTGGTAAGTCATGAAGCTGCTCCTCTTGGTTGTAATAATTTAGTACAAATTTATCCACATCCTGAGCATAGTAATACGGATTAGTGATAGGATTAGAATCAATGTTTTCCTCAGTGTTGACCATGATCTGCAATTTACAAAACAAGTATGAAGTCAAAAAAAAAAACAAATAAAAGTTAATCGCGACAGAATTTCTGAATATTAAAAATGATTAAACTTGCCTATATAGATATTTGACGAACGTTGTAATCAACGTGCACTCGCTATGAGAATAAAACAATAATTGAGATATGAGCTATGAGAATGAAACATTAGCATAAGCTTAACACGATAGATTTTGCTTATAAGGTAAAGATAATTGTACTCGTGCATGTAATAGGAGCTAGCGCTATATTAGGTATAATCATCCAAAAAAAAACATTGTTTTATTAGCACTGACCATAATGAAATTAGTCAAAATAAGTCGTATCATTAGAAATTAATCATATAGATGCAGCAATAACAGCAGTATCTTGCAAACGCTCTGAATATAATGCTCAATAACTCAACTGGAGGTGGAAGTACACTTGTTCCCGCGGGATAGAAAAATAGTAGACTGGCGTTCGCTAGTTACATATAGAAAAGACCTCCAACAATACAAACAAACTTGTTCTTGCAAGCTAATTTTGTACTGTGTGGGAATCGAACCGCAACCATCAGGCTTTGTGGTCTGCTTGTAGTACAAACCACTAGACCATTGCGATCGACACCATTGGTTAAATAATAGACACTTGCGAACATGTAGGCACTAATTTGGTTAGACTAAAAATTTGGACCTCTACTGCAGAGAATTGGGGCCAAGTGATGCAGAAGCCCCAATTCTATCCTACTAACAATTAGTCAAACTAATTGTTTTCTTTGTTAAGGGAATATTTAGTAGATAGTATTTTTATGGATACTTTGTAATGTAATTGACTTGTAGTATCGGCATAAGAGAATCCACAAACACATAAATAATTCCATGGGTGTCGTTAGATAAACGGAAACAGAAGATGGGTGGCTGCATCTTTTTGATATAAACTCTAAATAATAAACTGCGGTGCAAACCCACCTTTTTTTATAGGATAGGGTGACAAACGAGCACACAGTCCACCTGATGGTAAGTGGATGCTGTGGCCCATAGACATCTACATTTATCCTCAATAAGGAATCAAAATGCAGATGCGTTGTCACCCGTGAGGACTAAGATGGAATGCCTCTTTTCCAGTACGAAACACAGCAGTGTTAAGCTGCTATTTTACGCTGGTATTCTGTGAGAGCGTGGCCCTACCCCGGTCGGGCCGACCCATTTGTGCTACAACTATACTAGTATTATAGCTGCAGCATGGCTCTACCACGTGCACCAGCATGGCAAATATAGTAAATATTCCCCCTATGAGACAGTATATAGGAGAAGCCTAATTAGCCGATGATTATGATATCATCCCGTGGGTGTATCCCGTAACAAAAATGATGTATGAAATGTTTCGCCTCTAGACTGAGGATGCCTCGTGTAGTGGCGAAACACGTGTCGTATTATCGTCGGTGGTATGTTTTTCCTAGTGAAGTGGTGGTGGGAGTAGTGGTGCTGGGAATAGCAGTGACAAGATAGTGCACGCAATTGAGGGAGGGCGGGAGGTGCTCTTCAAACTAGGTAAGACACATCATTTTATTTTATTGAGCGGATATTTGCAAAGTAAATTTTTCCAACTTTAATAAATAAGGATCATCAAAATCGGTTCACAATTGACGAAAATATTGCGCAACATACATACAAAATACATACAGTCAAAATGTAAACCTTCTCCTTTTTTGAAGTCTACAAAAAAGGAGTCCTCCCACTTAGTACATTACACTTATATCTATTATCTTCAGTCATGTTTGTATGTTCATTTTAATATCTTTTGAAATGTGATCTAATATTTTAGTTAAAACATTAAGAGACAAAATATACATAAGCTTACTCTTAATGCTTCAGACATAAGTTCTGTCGCTCTTAACAAAGGTAGTAAGAGTTATTACCTGTATACATGTAATTAAAACTAGTTAATTCTATATATACAAGTGAAGCTGTAATTACTAAATAAGAACGACAGCTGCGCCTCTCGGTTGCACTCCGTTAATTTATTGCGGCAACAATGAAACATAGTTTACGCGCGCAAAATGTGTTACCAGTGTATTTAAATTTTAATTATACAATACAATAAATAACCACGCCTTTCGGTGTTTTACAGGATACATTTTGGAGAGTTAATTAATAGAATCAGGCGTTACTTTGCGGAAATCCATTATATTAAATATATAAATTTTCAATATTTTCGTCAATTGTGAACCGATTTTGATGATCCTTATTTATTAAAGTTGTAAATATTTACTTTGCAAACATCCGCTTAATAAAATAAAATGATGTGTCTTACCTAGTTTGAAGAGCACCTCCCGCCCTCCCTCAATTGCGTACTATCCCGTCACCACTAATCCCAGCACCACTACTCCCAACACCACTACACTGGAAAGACACACCACAATGACAATACGACACGTGTTTCGCCTCTACACGAGGCATCCTCAGGCGATGTAGACTCTGCGGTGGCTGACCGCTAAGTGAGCGGCGAGCCAAAAACAACTGCCATTTATACAGCCCGCTGACGCAACGGCTCCCTACCTAAGCAGCGAGCGACTGCGTCATGCGATAATATTGTCCTGTTATTAGAGAGCAGGCAAAAGATATTTAAGAGAGGTGAGTTAGAAACGTTTCTTTGTTCATTCAGCAGTGCAATGTTACTATTATTATTTTTTAATATCTCTAACTGTTCCAGCACACACAGTCGCAGCCCTTTATTACATGTATGTAAGACTTTAAAGGTGGTCGTTGGCTAGGTTGTCCAGTGTCCAAAAGATGTTTAGCAAATGGGATTTATCGGGATTGCAATTCCTGTACGCGGCTAAATGCTCTTTATAACGTGTCTCAGTTGCGACCAGTCTGACCCACGTAAACGGCATGGCATTCGTCACAAACAAGTTTGTAAACACCCGACTTTTGACGAATATCTAACTTATCTTTATTATTACAGATATTCCTAA
Organism: Parnassius orleans; assembly: GCA_029286625.1. NCBI lineage: Eukaryota > Metazoa > Arthropoda > Insecta > Lepidoptera > Papilionidae > Parnassius > Parnassius orleans. The sequence goes on along the minus strand of JAGSMP010000494.1, from coordinate 209,183 downwards.
GAGATTGTTTGTTTTGAACGCCACATAAACGCCGCTTTGTCGAAGAGTATTAGCTACTTTTTCAGATATGGGGCCTAAGTAGGTCAAACTGCTCACATCGACGAACACTTTGAGATTGAACCGCGTACAGAGTTACAGCGAACAACATGCTTTTGTTTCTTTTTAATTAAATTGTTAATGAGATTTTGAAAAACCGTTAGAGACCGCTATTTGATAAATTACATTAAGCTCTTTTAAATAATTTTCTTTACTTAATGGGACAGTGAACAAACGATTAATATAACAATAAAAAGCGGCTAATTTATGTTGCCACGGATGACGATGACGCGGGATGACCGTGTCGGTATGAGTTGACTTTCGATAAATTTGGAAAACATGTGACGAATCTTTTCTTGTTATTGTTAAAGTCGAAATTAAGGGAACCATCTTGTTCCAATTCAAGTTTAAATTTAATTTTATCGTGGACTCTATTTATTTTTAAGGAAAACATCCAGTTGTCTCCTTGTGCCAGTCCAGCAAATAATTATGTCGTCTACATATCGATAAATATAAGATATTTTGATTGACAACTATATGTTGTTTTTCAAAATTATCCATAAAATGTCCGCCAAGGGGACTTAGAGGATCCATAGCTAACCCTTCTTTTGTAGATAAAATGGTTATTAAACCGGAAATAGTTTTGTTTCATACAGAGAGGTTAAGTTAAGAAGATCATTTGTTTCCCAGGATGTAACGACGTTTATCAAAGAGATCTGCAGTATACGCAAACAGTCAGGATGGGACATTTGTGAAAAGACTATCAACGTCTAAAGATAACAATATGGATTTAGGAGAATACGAATATCTTTAATTTTGGAAATGAGATCTAAGCTATTTTTAGGCTGTAAGTGGGGTTGAATCCAGATTTCTCTCGAAGGAGGAAGTTTAATTTTTTAGCAAATAAGCTGGGCACCTATATATGAGACAACTGGACGAATAGGAACATGTTCTTTGTATTTTAGGTAACCCATAAAATGGGTGCTTGAGGATTCATTGAACAGCACGCAATTGAGGGAGGCGAGGTGTTCAAATTACATATTACATGATGTTGCAACATTACAACTTAATATAACACGCAAAAACGCCTTATTATTATATATTATCTTAAGGGCTGTAATGGCAGACCAGGCAAGACTCTATGTCAAATTAACAAATTTAATGCATTGGTTCAACAGCAGTGTGCAAACAACTTCATGTTATTCCAATTATATTCAAATATTGCTGGCACAAATAGTCGAGTACAATGTTGCTATTTCTAAAGCTCAGAATATTTGGCTTAATGAGAAGTGGTCGGTTTTCCAATAGAGATAATTTAAAATCCACCTTAAAGTATTATATTCTGAACCATATAAATTATAATATCGAATTTGACATTTTGGATGGGAAAGCCAGAGAACTTGTTTCAATGGCTGTTTAGAAATATCAAACAGTCCGGTTACAACGAGTTGTATCTTCATCCCGTAATCACAACACATACAGAATATCACCAATTTATCCCTGAGTTAAGAATTTTCCGATGTCCAGTTTCCAACGGATGAGTTGTCTCTTTACATAAAGGCCTAAAGTATATTTAACACCTCGGTCTCCAAAAATCGTTAGAGACCATGGCCGTTTGACGGAGATGGCCGTTGTGATCGGGAAGAAGGATAACATGATGTTAAAAGTTGGGAAGAAAATGGCCAGTCCTGTCTTCTATTTCAATCCTGAGTTACCTGTTTTAAGTCACTAAAGCAGAGAATAAAGGAAAACGACCTTATTGTTACTAAAGCCGATAAGGGCAAACTGTTGTCATTATGAGAGTAGTGGGTACAGCGGAAGGTTAACGATGTTATCCAAGGTGACTTTTTGAGCCATTGAGTCTGACCCAACCAAAAGTTTACCGATGTTAATATGTAATGTTAGTCATCATATGTTTCCATCACAACTTGTCCCGGAGCAGTCTTGTTCCAATGAATCCTCAAGCCCCATTTTATATGGGTTACCAAAATACATAAAGAACATGTTCCATTCGTCCAGTTGTCTCATATATAGGTGCACCAGCTTATTTTGCTAAAAATTAAACTTCCTCCTCGAGAGAAATCTTGATTCAACCACCTACAGCCTAAAAATAGCTAGATCTCATTTCCAAAATTAAAGATATTCGTTTCCTCCTAAATCCATATTGTTATCTTTAGACGTTGATAGTCTTTTCAAATGTCCCATCCCTGACTGTTTGCGTATACTGCAGATCTCTTTGATAAACGTCCTACATCCCAAACAAATGATCTTCAACTTAACCTCTCTGTATGAAACAAAACTATTTCCGAATAACCATTTCTATCTCACAAAAGAAGGGTTAGCTATGAATCTAAGTCCCCTATGGCGGACATTTTATGGATAATTTCGAAAAACAACATATAGTTGTCAATCAAAATATTCATATTACTATCGATATGTAGACGACATAATTATTTGCTGGACTGGCACAAGGAGACAACTGGATGTTTTCCTTAATAAAATAAATAGAACGATGAAAATTAAATTTAAACTTGAATTGGAACAAGATTCCTTAATTTCTCGACTTAACAATAACAAGAAAAGATTCGTCACATGTTTTCCAAATTTATCGAAAGCCAACTCATACCGACAAGGTCATCCTGTCATCGTGTCCCGTAAATACAATTAGCTTTTATTGTTATATTAATCGTTTGCACTGTCCATTAAGTAAAGAAAATTATTTAAAAGATAATGTAATTTATCAAATAGCGGAATTTTTCAAAAATCTCATTAACAATTTAATTAAAAGAAACAGCCATGTTGTCTCAATCTGTGCCTGTCAGATATGAGCAGTTTGACCAGCCCCATATCTGAAAAAGTAGCATACTTCGACAAAAGGCGTTCAAACAATTTAGGAATATCTGTAATAATAAAGATAAGTTATATTCTGTCAAAGTTTTGGTGTTAAACCATGGAATTACGTGGTGAATGGTCGCAACTTCGAGACACGTTATAAAGATATTTATCATGTACAGGAATTCAATCCTATAACCCATCTTGTGGACATGACATAGAAAAACTGACCACTCCTTTAAAGTCTACATAATAAATAATGCGACTGTGTGTGCTGGAACAGTTATATTAAAAATAATATTAGTAACATTATTGAATGAACAACTTTTAACTACTCATCTGCCTCAATAACAGGACAATATTATCGCATGACGCATGCTCGCTGCTTAGGTAGGAGCCGTTGCGTCAAGGCCAAAATGGCAGTTGTTTTGGCTCCGCTCACTTAGCGGTCAGCCACCGCAGAGTCTACATCGCCTGAGGATGCCTCGTGTAGAGGCGAAACACGTGTCATCGGTGGTGTGTCTTTCCCAGTGTAGTGGTGTTGGAGTAGGGTGTGGGATTGGTGATGGGGATAGTGCAATTGAGGAGGGCGGAGGTGCTTCAAACTAGGTAAGACACATCATTTTATTTTATTAAGCGGATGTTTGCAAGTTATTTACAACTTTAATATAATGGATTCCGCAAAGTAACGCCTGATTCTATTATATATATTATCTTAAAGGGCTAGCATGGCCGAAGGCAAGACTCTATGTCAAATTAACAAAACTCCATCGTATTGCCCAAAATGTTTGGTCAATCAGTGCAAACAATCATGTTATTCCCAATTATATTCAAATACGTTCCGGCACAAATAGTCGAGCGCCAATGTTGCTATTTCTAAAGCTCAGAATATTTGGCTTAATGAGGAGTCGTCGTTGGTTTTCCAATAGAGATAATTTAAAATCCACCTTAAAGTATTATATTCTGAACTTTATATAAATTACATAATATCGAATTTGACATTTTGATGGGAGCCAGAGAACTTCAATGGCTGTTTACGAGATATCAAATTCAGTCCCGTAAGTTACAACGAGTTGTATCCTCTTCATCCCGTAATCGTAATAACGACATACATATCACCAATTTTATCCCCGAGTTAAGAATTCCGATGTCCAGTTTCCAACGGATGATGTCTCTTTACATAAAGGCCAAAGTATAATTTAACACCTTCGGTCTCCCAAAATCGTTAGAGACCAGCCGCTGACGACGGAGATGGCCAGATCGAAGAAGGAGGGCCAGCTAATGAATTTGGAAGCCAGCCAGTCTTCTCTCTAACCTGAAAGTCACTAAAGCAGAGAATAAAGGAAAACGACCTTATTGTTACTAAAGCCGATAAGGGCAATACTGTTGTCATTATGGAGGCAGCTGAAGAAGTTAACGATGTTATCCAAGGTGATGACTTTGAGCCGGAGTCTGACCCAACCAAAAGTTTACTTCGGATGTTAAGCTATGTATAGTCATCATGTTTTTCCTGATCACAACTTGTCCGGAGCAGTCTTGTTCCAATGAATCATGACCCATTTTATATGGGTTACCAAAATACATAAAGAATATGTGTTCTATTCGTCCAGTTGTCTTATATAGGGCAAAGTACCAGCTAGCTCATTAAAATACTCCTCGAGAAATCTGGATTCACCCCACTTACAGCCTAAAAAGAAGGATCTCTTTCAAAATTAAAGATATTCGTTCCTCCTAAATCCATATTGTTATCTTTAGACGTTGATAGTCTTTTCACAAATGTCCCATCCTGATTGCGTATACTGCAGATCTCTTTGATAAACGTCGTTACATCCTGGGAAACAAATGATCTTCTTAACTTAACTCTCTGTATGAACAAAACTATTTCCGGTTTAATAACCATTTCTATCTACAGAAAGGTTAGCTTATATCCCTCTAAGTCCCCTTATGGCGGACATTTTATGGATAATTTCGAAAACAACATATAGTTGTCAATCAAAATATCTTATATTACTATCGATATGTAGACGACATAATTATTGCTGGACTGGCACAAGGAGACAACTGGATGTTTTCCTTAATAAAATAAATAGAGTCCACGATAAAATTAAATTTAAACTTGAATTGGAACAAGATGGTTCTTTATTTCCTCGACTTAACAATAACAAGAAAAGATTCGTCACATGTTTTCCAAATTTGAAAGTCAACTCATACGACACGGTCATCCCTCATGTCATCGTGTCATCCGTGGCAAGATAAATTAGCCGCTTTTATTGTTATATTAATCGTTTGTTCACTGTCCCATTAAGTAAAGAAAATTATTTAAAAGAGCTTAATGTAATTTATCTAAAAGCGGTCTCTAACTTTTTCAAAAATCTCATTAACAATTTAATTAAAAGAAACAAAAGCATGTTGTTCGCAACTCTCTGTACGCGGTTCAATCTCAAAGTGTTCGTCGATATGTGAGCAGTTTGACCTACTTAGGCCCCATATCTGAAAAAGTAGCTAATACCTTCGACAAAGCGGCGTTTATGTGGCGTTAAAACAAACAATTCTCTTAGGAATATCTGTAATAATAAAGATAAGTTAGATATTCGTCAAAAGTCGTGTTTACAAACTTGTTTGTGACGAATGCCATGCCGTTTACGTGGGTCAGACTGGTCGCAACTTCGAGACACGTTATAAAGAGATTAATGCGTACAGGAATTGCAATCCTGATAAATCCCATTTTGCTAAACATCTTTTGACACTGGACACAACCTAGCCAACGACCACCCTTTAAAGTCTTACATACATGTAATAAAGGGCTGCGACTGTGTGTGCTGGAACAGTTAGAGATATTAAAAATAATAATAGTAACATTGCACTGCTGAATGAACAAAGAAACGTTTCTAACTCACCTCTTAAATATCTTTAAGCCTGCTCTCTAATAACAGGACAATATTATCGCATGACGCAGTCGCTCGCTGCTTAGGTAGGAGCCGTTGCGTCAGCGGGCTGTATAAATGGCAGTTGTTTTGGCTCGCTGCTCAGCGGTCAGCCACCGCAGAGTCTACATCGCCTGAGGATGCCTCGTGTAGAGGCGAAACACGTGTCGTATTGTCATCGGTGGTGTGTCTTTCCTAGTGTAGTGGTGTTGGGAGTAGTGGTGCTGGGATTAGTGGTGACGGGGATAGTGCACGCAATTGAGGGAGGGCGGGAGGTGCTCTTCAAACTAGGTAAGACACATCATTTTATTTTATTAAGCGGATGTTTGCAAAGTAAATATTTACAACTTTAATATAATGGATTTCCGCAAAGTAACGCCTGATTCTATTATATATATTATCTTAAAGGGGCTAGCATGGCCGACCAGGCAAGACTCTATGTCAAATTAACAAAACTCCATCGTATTGCTGCCCAAAATGTTTGGTTCAATCAGCAGTGCAAACAACTTCATGTTATTCCCAATTATATTCAAATACGTTCCGGCACAAATAGTCGAGCGGCAAATGTTGCTATTTCTAAAGCTCAGAATATTTGGCTTAATGGAGGTCGTCGTTGGTTTTCCAATAGAGATAATTTAAAATCCACCTTAAAGTATTATATTCTGAACTTTCATATAAATTACATAATATCGAATTTGACATTTTGATGGGCCAGAGAACTTGCTTCAATGGCTGTTTACGAGAAATATCAAATTCAGTCCCGTAAGTTACAACGACTTGTATCCTCTTCATCCCGTAATCGTAATAACGACATACATACAGAATATCACCAATTTTATCCCCGAGTTAAGAATCTTTCCGATGTCCAGTTTCCAACGGATGAGTTGTCTCTTTTACATAAAGGCCTAAAGTATAATTTAACACCTTCGGTCTCCCAAAAATCGTTAGAGACCATGGCCGTTGACGCGGAGATGGCCGTTGTGATCGGGAAGAAGGATAACATTGTTAAAAGTTTGGTAGCTAATGAAATTCGGGCTGTGCTCATGTCTTCTCATTTCAATCCTGAGTTACCTGTTTTAAGTCACTAAAGCAGAGAATAAAGGAAAACGACCTTATTGTTACTAAAGCCGATAAGGGCAATACTGTTGTCATTATGGAGAGTAAAGGGTACAGCCGGAAGGTTAACGATGTTATCCAAGGTGATGACTTTGAGCCATTGAGTCTGACCCAACCAAAAGTTTACTTCGGATGTTAAGCTATGTATACAACAGTCATCATATGTTTTTCCTGATCACAACTTGTCCGGAGCAGTCTTGTTCCAATGAATCCTCAAGCACCCATTTTATATGGGTTACCTAAAATACATAAAGAACATGTTCCTATTCGTCCAGTTGTCTCATATAGGTGCACCAGCTTATTTCTCTAAAAATTAAACTTCCTCCTTCGAGAGAAATCTGATTCAACCCACTTACAGCCTAAAAATAGCTTAGATCTCATTTCCAAAATTAAAGATATTCGTATTCTCCTAAATCCATATTGTTATCTTTAGACGTTGATAGTCTTTTCACAAATGTCCCATCCCTGACTGTTTGCGTATACTGCAGATCTCTTTGATAAACGTCGTCTACATCCCGGGAAACAAATGATCTTCTTAACTTAACTCTCTCTGTATGAAACAAAACTATTTCCGGTTTAATAACCATTTCTATCTACAAAAGAAGGGTTAGCTATGGATCCTCTAAGTCCCCTTATGGCGGACATTTTATGGATAATTTGAAAAACAACATATAGTTGTCAATCAAAATATCTTATATTACTATCGATATGTAGACGACATAATTATTTGCTGGACTGGCACAAGGAGACAACTGGATGTTTTCCTTAATAAAATAAATAGAGTCCACGATAAAATTAAATTTAAACTTGAATTGGAACAAGATGGTTCCTTAATTTCCTCGACTTAACAACAAGAAAAGATTCGTCACATGTTTTCCAAATTTATCGAAAGCCAACTCATACCGACACGGTCATCCCCGCGTCATCGTGTCATCCGTGGCAACATAAATTAGCCGCTTTTTATTGTTATATTAAACGTTTGTTCACTGTCCCATTAAGTAAAGAAAATTATTTAAAGAGCTTAATGTAATTTATCAAATAGCGGTCTCTAACGGTTTTTCAAAAATCTCATTAACAATTTAATTTAAAGAAACAAAAGCATGTTGTTCGCAACTCTCTGTACGCGGTTCAATCTCAAAGTGTTCGTCGATATGTGAGCAGTTTGACCTACTTAGGCCCCATATCTGAAAAGTAGCTAATACTCTTCGACAAAGCGGCGTTTATGTGGCGTTCAAAACAAACTTCTTAGGAATATCTGTAATAATAAAGATAAGTTAGATATTCGTCAAAAGTCGGGTGTTTACAAACTTGTTTGTGACGAATGCCATGCCGTTTACGTGGGTCAGACTGGTCGCAACTTCGAGACACGTTATAAAGAGCATTTAGCCGCGTACAGGAATTGCAATCCCGATAAATCCCATTTTGCTAAACATCTTTTGGACACTGGACACAACCTAAAGCCAACGACCACCTTTAAAGTCTTTACATGTAATAAAGGGCTGCGACTGTGTGCTGGAACAGTTAGAGATATTAAAAATAATAATAGTAACATTGCACTGCTGAATGAACAAAGAAACGTTTCTAACTCACCTCTCTTAAATATCTTTAAGCTCTCTCTAATAACAGGACAATATTATCGCGACGCAGTCGCTCGCTGCTAGGTAGGGAGCCGTTGCGTCAGCGGGCTGTATAAATGGCAGTTGTTTTGGCTCGCCGCTCACTTAGCGGTCAGCCACCGCAGAGTCTACATCGCCTGAGGATGCCTCGTGTAGAGGCGAAACACGTCGTATTGTCATCGGTGTGTCTTTCCTAGTGTAGTGGTGTTGGGAGTAGTGGTGCTGGGATTAGTGGTGACGGGGATAGTGCACGCAATTGAGGAGGGCGGAGGTGCTCTTCAAACTAGGTAAGACACATCATTTTATTTTATTAAGCGGATGTTTGCAAAGTAAATATTTACAACTTTAATATAATGGATTTCCGCAAAGTAACGCCTGATTCTATTATATATATTATCTTAAAGGGGCTAGCATGGCCGACCAGGCAAGACTCTATGTCAAATTAACAAAACTCCATCGTATTGCTGCCCAAAATGTTTGGTTCAATCAGCAGTAAACAACTTCATGTTATTCCAATTATATTCAAATACGCGGCACAAATAGTCGAGCGGCCAATGTTGCTATTTCTAAAGCTCAGAATATTTGGCTTAATGAGGAGTGTCGTCGTTGGTTTTCCAATAGAGATAATTTAAAAATCCACCTTAAAGTATTATATTCTGAACTTTCATATAAATTACATAATATCGAATTTGACATTTTGGATGGGAAAGCCAGAGAACTTGTTTCAATGGCTGTTTACGAAATATCAAATTCAGTCCCGTGTTACAACGACTTGTATCCTCTTCATCCCGTAATCGTAATAACGACATACATACAGAATATCACCAATTTTATCCCCGAGTTAAGAATCTTTCCGATGTCCAGTTTCCAACGGATGAGTTGTCTCTTTACATAAAGGCCTAAAGTATAATTTAACACCTTCGGTCTCCCAAAATCGTTAGAGACCATGGCCGTTGACGCGGAGATGGCTGTTGTGATCGGGAAGAAGGATAACATTGTTAAAAGTTTGTAGCTAATGAAATTGGCTGTGCCCGCGTCTTCTCATTTCAATCTTGAGTTACCTGTTTTAAGTCACTAAAGCAGAGAATAAAGGAAAACGACCTTATTACTAAAGCCGATAAGGGCAATACTGTTGTCATTATGGAGAGTAGCGGTACAGCCGGAAGGTTAACGATGTTATCCAAGGTGATGACTTTGAGCCATTGGAGTCTGACCCAACCAAAAGTTTACTTCGGATGTTAAGCTATGTATACAACAGTCATCATATGTTTTTCCTGATCACAACTTGTCCCGGAGCAGTCTTGTTCCAATGAATCCTCAAGCACCCATTTTATATGGGTTACCTAAAATACATAAAGAACATGTTCCTATTCGTCCAGTTGTCTATATAGTGCACCAGCTTATTTCCTTGCTAAAAATTAAACTTCTCCTTCGAGAGAAATCTGGATTCAACCCCACTTACAGCCTAAAAATAGCTTAGATCTCATTTCAAAATTAAAGATATTCGTATTCCTCCTAAATCCATATTGTTATCTTTAGACGTTGATAGTCTTTTCACAAATGTCCCATCCCCTGACTGTTTGCGTATACTCGCAGATCTCTTTGATAAACGTCGTCTACATCCCGGGAAACAAATGATCTTCTTAACTTAACTCTCTCTGTATGAAACAAAACTATTTCCGGTTTAATAACCATTTCTATCTACAAAAGAAGGGTTAGCTATGGGATCCTCTAAGTCCCTTATGGCGGACATTTTATGGATAATTTCGAAAACATATATAGTTGTCAATCAAAATATCTTATATTACTATCGATATGTAGACGACATAATTATTTGCTGGACTGGCACAAGGAGACAACTGGATGTTTTCTTAATAAAATAAATAGAGTCCACGATAAAATTAAATTTAAACTTGAATTGGAACAAGATGGTTCCTTAATTTTCGACTTAACAATAACAAGAAAAGATTCGTCACATGTTTTCCAAATTTATCGAAAGCCAACTCATACCGACACGGTCATCCCCGCGTCATCGTGTCATCCGTAACATAAATTAGCCGCTTTTATTGTTATATTAATCGTTTGTTCACTGTCCCATTAAGTAAAGAAAATTTTAAAAGAGCTTAATGTAATTTATCAAATAGCGGTCTCTAACGTTTTTCAAAAATCTCATTAACAATTTAATTAAAAGAAACAAAAGCATGTTGTTCGCAACTCTCTGTACGCGGTTCAATCTCAAAGTGTTCGTCGATATGTGAGCAGTTTGACCTACTTAGGCCCCATATCTGAAAAGTAGCTAATACTCTTCGACAAAGCGGCGTTTATGGCGTTCAAAACAAACAATTCTCTTAGGAATATCTGTAATAATAAAGATAAGTTAGATATTCGTCAAAAGTCGTGGTTTTAAACTTGTTTGTGACGAATGCCATGCCGTTTACGGGTCAGACTGGTCGCAACTTGAGACACGTTATAAAGAGCATTTAGCCGCGTACAGGAATTGCAATCCCGATAAATCCCATTTTGCTAAACATCTTTTGGACACTGGACACAACCTAGCCAACGACCACTCCTTTAAAGTCTTACATACATGTAATAAAGGGCTGCGACTGTGTGTGCTGGAACAGTTAGAGATATTAAAAAATAATAATAGTAACATTGCACTGCTGAATGAACAAAGAAACGTTTCTAACTCACCTCTCTTAAATATCTTTAAGCCTTTCTAATAACAGGACAATATTATCGACGCAGTCGCTCGCTGCTAGGTAGGGAGCCGTTGCGTCAGCGGGCTGTATAAATGGCAGTTGTTTTGGCTCGCCGCTCACTTAGCGGTCAGCCACCGCAGTCTACATCGCCTGAGGATGCCTCGTAGAGGCGAAACACGTGTCGTATTGTCATCGGTGGTGTGTCTTTCCTAGTGTAGTGGTGTTGGGAGTAGTGGTGCTGGGATTAGTGGTGACGGGGATAGTGCACGCAATTGAGGGAGGGCAGGAGGTGCTCTTCAAACCAGGTAAGACACATCATTTTATTTTATTAAGCGGATGTTTGCAATATTTACAACTTTAATATAATGGATTTCCGCAAAGTAACGCCTGATTCTATTATATATATTATCTTAAAGGGGCTAGCATGGCCGACCAGGCAAGACTCTATGTCAAATTAACAAAACTCCATCGTATTGCTGCCCAAAATGTTTGGTTCAATCAGCAGTGCAAACAACTTCATGTTATTCCCAATTATATTCAAATACGTTCCGGCACAAATAGTCGAGCGGCAAATGTTGCTATTTCTAAAGCTCAGAATATTTGGCTTAATGAGGAGTGTCGTCGTTGGTTTTCCAATAGAGATAATTTAAAAATCCACCTTAAAGTATTATATTCTGAACTTTCATATAAATTACATAATATCGAATTTGACATTTTGGATGGGAAAGCCAGAGAACTTGCTTCAATGGCTGTTTACGAGAAATATCAAATTCAGTCCCGTAAGTTACAACGACTTGTATCCTCTTCATCCCGTAATCGTAATAACGACATACATACAGAATATCACCAATTTTATCCCCGAGTTAAGAATCTTCCGATGTCCAGTTTCCAACGGATGAGTTGTCTTTACATAAAGGCCTAAAGTATAATTTAACACCTTCGGTCTCCCAAAATCGTTAGAGACCATGGCCGTTGACGCGGAGATGGCTGTTGTGATCGGGAAGAAGGATAACATTGTTAAAAGTTTGGTAGCATGAAATTGGCCAGCTCATGTCTTCTCATTTCAATCCTGAGTTACCTGTTTTAAGTCACTAAAGCAGAGAATAAAGGAAAACGACCTTATTGTTACTAAAGCCGATAGGGCAATACTGTTGTCATTATGGAGAGTAGGTACATGGAAGGTTAACGATGTTATCCAAGGTGATGACTTTGAGCCATTGGAGTCTGACCCAACCAAAAGTTTACTTCGGATGTTAAGCTATGTATACAACAGTCATCATATGTTTTTCCTGATCACAACTTGTCCCAGCAGTCTTGTTCCAATGAACCTCAAGCACCCATTTTATATGGGTTACCTAAAATACATAACATGTTCCTATTCGTCCAGTTGTCTCATATATAGGTGCACCAGCTTATTTCCTTGCTAAAAAATAAACTTCCTCCTTGAGAGAAATCTGGATTCAACCCCACTTACAGCCTAAAAATAGCTTAGATCTCATTTCCAAAATTAAAGATATTCGTATTCCTCCTAAATCCATATTGTTATCTTTAGACGTTGATAGTCTTTTCACAAATGTCCCATCCCTGACTGTTTGCGTATACTCGCAGATCTCTTTGATAAACGTCGTCACATCCTGGGAAACAAATGATCTTCTTAACTTAACCTCTCTCATGAAACAAAACTATTTTGTTTAATAACCATTTCTATCTACAAAAGAAGGTTAGCTATGGGATCCTCTAAGTCCCCTTATGGCGGACATTTTATGGATAATTTCGAAAACAACATATAGTTGTCAATCAAAATATCTTATATTACTATCGATATGTAGACGACATAATTATTTGCTGGACTGGCACAAGGAGACAACTGGATGTTTTCCTTAATAAAATAAATAGAGTCCACGATAAAATTAAATTTAAACTTGAATTGGAACAAGATGGTTCCTTAATTTCCTCGACTTAACAATAACAAGAAAAGATTCGTCACATGTTTTCCAAATTTATCGAAAGCCAACTCATACCGACACGGTCATCCCCGCGTCATCGTGTCATCCGTGGCAACATAAATTAGCCGCTTTTATTGTTATATTAATCGTTTGTTCACTGTCCCATTAAGTAGAAAATTATTTAAAAGAGCTTAATGTAATTTATCAAATAGCGGTCTCTAACGTTTTTCAAAAATCTCATTAACAATTTAATTAAAAGAAACAAAATATGTTGTTCGCAACCTCTGTACGCGGTTCAATCTCAAAGTGTTCGTCGATATGTGAGCAGTTTGACCTACTTAGGCCCTATATCTGAAAAAGTAGCTAATACTCTTCGACAAAGCGGCGTTTATGTGGCGTTCAAAACAAACAATTCTCTTAGGAATATCTGTAATAATAAAGATAAGTTAGATATTCGTCAAAAGTCGGGTGTTTACAAACTTGTTTGTGACGAATGCCATGCCGTTTACGTGGGTCAGACTGGTCGCAACTTCGAGACACGTTATAAGAGCATTTAGCCATGTACAGGAATTGCAATCCTGATAAACCCATTTTGCATCTTTTGACACTGGACACAACCTAGCCAACGACCACCTTTAAAGTCTTACATACATGTAATAAAGGGCTGCGACTGTGTGTGCTGGAACATAGAGATATTAAAAATAATAATAGTAACATTGCACTGCTGAATGAACAAAGAAACGTTTCTAACTCACCTCTTAAATATCTTTAAGCCTGCTCTAATAACAGGACAATATTATCGCACACGCAGTCGCTCGCTGCTTAGGTAGGGAGCCGTTGCGTCAGCGGGCTGTATAAATGGCAGTTGTTTTGGCTCGCCGCTCACTTCGGTCAGCCACCGCAGAGTCTACATCGCCTGAGGATGCCTCGTGTAGAGGAAACACGTGTCGTATTGTCATCGGTGGTGTGTCTTTCCAGTGTAGTGTTGGGAGTAGTGGTGCTGGGATTAGTGGTGACGGGGATAGTGCACGCAATTGAGGAGGGCGGAGGTGCTCTTCAAACTAGGTAAGACACATCATTTTATTTTATTAAGCGGATGTTTGCAAAGTAAATATTTACAACTTTAATATAATGGATTCCGCAAAGTAACGCCTGATTCTATTATATATATTATCTTAAAGGGCTAGCATGGCCGACCAGGCAAGACTCTATGTCAAATTAACAACTCCATCGTATTTGCCCAAAATGTTTGGTTCAATCAGCAATGCACAATTATTTATTCCCAATTATATTCAAATACGTTCCGGCACAAATAGTCGAGCGGCCAATGTTGCTATTTCTAAAGCTCAGAATATTTGGCTTAATGAGGTGTCGTCGTTGGTTTTCCAATAGAGATAATTTAAAATCCACCTTAAAGTATTATATTCTGAACTTTCATATAAATTACATAATATTGAATTTGATATTTTGGATGGGAAAGCCAGAGAACTTGCTTCAATGTGTTTACGAAATATCAAATTCAGTCCGTAAGTTACAACGACTTGTATCCTCTTCATCCCGTAATCGTAATAACGACATACATACAGAATATCACCAATTTTATCCCCGAGTTAAGAATCTTTCCGATGTCCAGTTTCCAACGGATGAGTTGTCTCTTTACATAAAGGCCTAAAGTATAATTTAACACCTTCGGTCTCCCAAAATCGTTAGAGACCATGGCCGTTGACGCGGAGATGGCCGTTGTGATCGGGAAGAAGGATAACATTGTTAAAAGTTTGGTAGCTAATGAAATTCGGGCTGCCCGCGTCTTCTCATTTCAATCCTGAGTTACCTGTTTTAAGTCACTAAAGCAGAGAATAAAGGAAAACGACCTTATTGTAAAGCCGATAAGGGCAATACTGTTGTCATTATGGAAGTAGCGGGTACAGCCGGAAGGTTAACGATGTTATCCAAGGTGATGACTTTGAGCCATTGGAGTCTGACCCAACCAAAAAGTTTACTTCGGATGTTAAGCTATGTATACAACAGTCATCATATGTTTTTCCCGATCACAACTTGTCCCGGAGCAGTCTTGTTCCAATGAATCCTCAAGCACCCATTTTATATGGGTTACCTAAAATACATAAAGAACATGTTCCTATTCGTCCAGTTGTCTCATATATGGGTGCCAGCTTATTTCCTTGCTAAAAATTAAACTTCCTCCTTCGAGAGAAATCTGGATTCAACCCTTACAGCCTAAAAATAGCTTAGATCTCATTTCCAAAATTAAAGATATTCGTATTCCTCCTAAATCCATATTGTTATCTTTAGACGTTGATAGTCTTTTCACAAATGTCCCATCCCTGACTGTTTGCGTATACTCGCAGATCTCTTTGATAAACGTCGTCTACATCGGGAAACAAATGATCTTCTTAACAACCTCTCTCTGTATGAAACAAAACTATTTCCGGTTTAATAACCATTTCTATCTACAAAAGAAGGGTTAGCTATGGGATCCTCTAAGTCCCCTTATGGCGGACATTTTATGGATAATTTCGAAAACAACATATAGTTGTCAATCAAAATATCTTATATTACTATCGATATGTAGACGACATAATTATTTGCTGGACTGGCACAAGGAGACAACTGGATGTTTTCCTTAATAAAATAAATAGAGTCCACGATAAAATTAAATTTAAACTTGAATTGGAACAAGATTGTTCCCTAATTTCCTCGACTTAACAATAACAAGAAAGATTCACATGTTTTCCAAATTTATCGAACCAACTCATACCGACACGGTCATCCCCGCGTCATCGTGTCATCCGTGGCAACATAAATTAGCCGCTTTTATTGTTATATTAATCGTTTGTTCACTGTCCCATTAAGTAAAGAAAATTATTTAAAAAGCTTAATGTAATTTATCAAATAGCGGTCTCTAACGGTTTTTCAAAAATCTCATTAACAATTTAATTAAAAGAAACAAAAGCATGTTGTTCGCAACTCTCTGCGCGGTTCAATCTCAAAGTGTTCGTCGATATGTGAGCAGTTTGACCTACTTATATCTGAAAAAGTAGCTAATACTCTTCGACAAAGCGGCGTTTATGTGGCGTTCAAAACAAACAATTCTCTTAGGAATATCTGTAATAATAAAGATAAGTTAGATATTCGTCAAAAGTCGGTGTTTACAAACTTGTTTGTGACGAATGCCATGCCGTTTACGTGGTCAGACTGGTCGCAACTTCGAGACACGTTATAAAGAGCATTTAGCCGCGTACAGGAATTGCAATCCCGATAAATCCCATTTTGCTAAACATCTTTTGGACACTGGACACAACCTAGCCAACGACCACTCCTTTAAAGTCTTACATACATGTAATAAAGGGCTGCGACTGTGTGTGCTGGAACAGTTAGAGATATTAAAAATAATAGTAACATTGCACTGCTGAATGAACAAACAAACGTTTCTAACTCACTCTCTTAAATATTTTAAGCCTGCTCTCTAATAACAGGACAATATTATCGCATGACGCAGTCGCTCGCTATAGGTAGGGAGCCGTTGCGTCAGCGGGCTGTATAAATGGCAGTTGTTTTGGCTCGCCGCTCACTTAGCGGTCAGCCACCGCAAGTCTACATCGCCTGAGGATGCCTCGTGTAGAGGCGACACGTGTCGTATTGTCATCGGTGGTGTGTCTTTCCTAGTGTAGTGGTGTTGGGAGTAGTGGTGCTGGGATTGGTGACGAGGATAGTGCACGCAATTGAGGGAGGGCAGGAGGTGCTCTTCAAACTAGGTAAGACACATCATTTTATTTTATTAAGCGGATGTTTGCAAAGTAAATATTTACAACTTTAATATAATGGATTTCCATAAAGTAACGCCTGATTCTATTATATATATTATCTTAAAGGGCTAGCATGGCCGACCAGGCGACTCTATGTCAAATTAACAAAACTCCATCGTATTGCTGCCCAAAATGTTTGGTTCAATCAGCAGTGCAAACAACTTCATATTATAATTATATTCAAATACGTTCCGCACAAATAGTCGAGCGGCAAATGTTGCTATTTCTAAAGCTCAGAATATTTGGCAATGAAATGTCGTCGTTGGTTTTCAATAGAGATAATTTAAAATCCACCTTAAAGTATTATATTCTGAACTTTCATATAAATTACATAATATCAATTTGACATTTTGGATGGGAAAGCCAGAGAACTTGCTTCAATGGCTGTTTACGAGAAATATCAAATTCAGTCCATAATTACAACGACTTATCCTCTTCATCCCGTAATCGTAATAACGACATACATACAGAATATCACCAATTTTATCCCCAGTTAAGAATCTTCCGATGTCCAGTTTCCAACGGATGAGTTGTCTCTTTACATAAAGGCCTAAGTATAATTTAACACCTTCGGTCTCCAAAAATCGTTAGAGACCATGGCCGTTGACGCGGAGATGGCCGTTGTGATCAGGAAGAAGGATAACATTGTTAAAAGTTTGGTAGCTAATGAAATGGGCTGTGCCCGCGTCTTCTCATTTCAATCCTGAGTTACCTGTTTTAAGTCACTAAAGCAGAGAATAAAGGAAAACGACCTTATTGTTACTAAAGCCGATAGGGCAATACTGTTGTCATTATGGAGAGTAGCAGGTACAGCGGAAGGTTAACGATGTTATCAAGGTGATGACTTTGAGCCATTGGGTCTGACCCAACCAAAAGTTTACTTCGGATGTTAAGCTATGTATACAGTCATCATGTTTTCGATCACAACTTGTCCCGGAGCAGTCTTGTTCAATGAATCCTCAAGCACCCATTTTATATGGGTTACCAAAATACATAAAGAACATGTTCCTATTCGTCCAGTTGTCTCATATATAGGTGCACAGCTTATTTCCTTGCTAAAAATTAAACTTCCTCCTTCGAGAGAAATCTGGATTCAACCCCACTTACAGCCTAAAAATAGCTTAGATCTCATTTCCAAAATTAAAGATATTCGTATTCCTCCTAAATCCATATTGTTATCTTTAGACGTTGATAGTCTTTTCACAAATGTCCCATCCCTGACTGTTTGCGTATACTCGCAGATCTCTTTGATAAACGTCGTCTACATCCCGGGAAATGATCTTAACTTAACCTCTCTCTGTATGAAACAAAACTATTTCCGGTTTAATAACCATTTCTATCTACAAAAGAAGGGTTAGCTATGGGATCCTCTAAGTCCCCTTATGGCGGACATTTTATGGATAATTTCGAAAACAACATATAGTTGTCAATCAAAATATATATTACTATCGATATGTAGACGACATAATTATTTGCTGGACTGGCACAAGGAGACAACTGGATGTTTTCCTTAATAAAATAAATAGAGTCCACGATAAAATTAAATTTAAACTTGAATTGGAACAAGATGGTTCCTTAATTTCTCGACTTAATAACAAGAAAAGATTCGTCACATGTTTTCCAAATTTATCGAAAGCCAACTCATACCGACACGGTCATCCCCGCGTCATCGTGTCATCCGTGGCAACATAAATTAGCCGCTTATTGTTATATTAATCGTTTGTTCACTGTCCCATTAAGTAGAAAATTATTTAAAAAGCAATGTAATTTATCAAATAGCGGTCTCTAACGGTTTTTCAAAAATCTCATTAACAATTTAATTAAAAGAAACAAAAGCATGTTGCAACTCTCTGTACGCGGTTCAATCTCAAAGTGTTCGTCGATATGTGAGCAGTTTGACCTACTTGAGCCTATCTGAAAAAGTAGCTAATACTCTTCGACAAAGCGGCGTTTGTGGTTCAAAACAAACAATTCTCTTAGGAATATCTGTAATAATAAAGATAAGTTAGATATTCGTCAAAAGTCGGTGTTTACAAACTTGTTTGTGACGAATGCCATGCCGTTTACGTGGGTCAGACTGGTCGCAACTTCGAGACACGTTATAAAGAGCATAGCCGCGTACAGGAATTGCAATCAATAATCAATTTGCTAAACATCTTTTGGACACTGGACACAACCTAGCCAACGACCACTCCTTTAAAGTCTTACATACATGTAATAAGGGCTGCGACTGTGTGTGCTGGAACAGTTAGAGATATTAAAAATAATAATAGTAACATTGCACTGCTGAATGAACAAAAAACGTTTCTAACTCACCTCTTAAATATCTTTAAGCCTGCTCTCTAATAACAGGACAATATTATCGCATGACGCAGTCGCTCGCTACTTAGGTAGGGAGCCGTTGCGTCAGCGGGCTGTATAAATGGCAGTTGTTTTGGCTCGCCGCTCATAGCGGTCAGCCACCGCAAGTCTACATCTGAGGATGCCTCGTGTAGAGGCGAAACACGTGTCGTATTGTCGGTGGTGTGTCTTTCCTAGTGTAGTGGTGTTGGGAGTAGTGGTGCTGGGATTAGTGGTGACGGGGATAGTGCACGCAATTGAGGAGGGCGGAGGTGCTCTTCAAACTAGGTAAGACACATCATTTTATTTTATTAAGCGGATGTTTGCAAAGTAAATATTTACAACTTTATTTCAGAGTATCAGAACACCAGACGCTTGACCGGTCTCCACTTCTTCGTTGTTTCCACGTACCACAAATTCACACCAAACGGTATTTGTTTATCTTTCATAATGCGAGCAGCAAAGGAGTGGAGTAATTTGCTAGCATCTTTATTTCCATTCGATTACAATGTAGGTGTCTTCTAGGCAAGAGTGAACAAGCTTCTGATAAGCTAAGTCATTGCGCTTACCATCTTCTGCTGTATCACCATTTACAATCTAGTGGGATGGTACTATGGTCATACCTTACTTATCTTCACAATCCTGACGGGGTAGCCAGAAGAGAACAGATCGCCAATCGCCCATATCTCTTCCTTCTTTCAGATTCATAATCTTCTTCATGCATGCACGTCTAGGTATCAGTACTCTTGACCCTCCCTCTTCCGAGCAGTTTGCTCATGGTCTTCGAAAGTTATGTAGTACCACCTCGACACCTTTGTGTTAACTTTCGCTATATATTTTCTTCACCATTCGGTCTTCACTCATTCAACTCAACGTGCCCAAACCATCAAGCACGCCCTTATCAATTTTTTGTGATAAGGTCATCTTTCAAACCTGTGCGGAATCTCTTCGTTTCACTTTCGGTCAACCATGGTAACATGCACATTTTACGAAGATCGCATCTCCTGCATTCAACTTGCTTTTATGCTTTACAACTTCACCAGCATCTGGTTTCACTGCCATATAACAGTTGGTACCAACACTGCGTTATGTATTGCAAGGCGTGCGCTTTCACCCTATATGGCATTAAAACAGTCGAGCACCATTGACTTTGTTCCCGGCAACGACACGCCTATCACATCTAAATCCATCTTCCATCCCGGCTAAAAGCACTCCTAAGTGGTCAATCACTGGCTTATATTAATTTAAAAAATCTCGATTAAGAATCAAAATATAGATGTGTTATTATCACTTCTAAATGTATAGGGAGGTTTAAACATGGCGTCTGACATTCATTTTTGTAAAGATATCTTTAAAAAATGTTTTTACTGGTGTAATCAAAAAGAACATGTAAATAAAAAGTACGAATACTTGTATCTCTGTAAATGTTATAAATAAATATCTTTAATTATTAAAATGAAAACAAAATTCAAATTAATTATTTTAGAAGACTGAAATTGGGTTTTCACTTGCGCGTCCGTAATATCCGCCATTTCGAATCACACCACAATATATCAAAGCTATTTAAATAAGTGTTGTAATAAATTATTTTATTTTGGTACCTTAAATATTAAAATAAAAATATAGATAACATTGAAATCGACAAAAACCTATAATAAAAAAAAAAAACTAAAAACTTAAATTATCATAGAGTCCTACTCCCCGTGGTATTGTGCCCAGAACGCTAGCTGCGTTTCCTCGCTGAATGGCTATACTTTGAGCGAGAAAAGAACCAGCCCTCTTATCACCAACAGCGATGATAAGTTGCGGACACAGTTCCTTTAGGAAATTCACCGCACGTGGACCCCACGGAGCGATAGTCTCTAAAGCAAGTGGAACAAAATCTCTCTCATATTTTCGCCACTTACTTAGTTCATCAGCTTTTGATGCCTCCCTGGTCTAAATATTATACTCCTGGGGTATTTGGACCTAAGTGACATCTTACAAATATTATCAAAAAAAATCAACCACGCAGGACATGATTATTACAGTGCCACTAGTGCAAACTGAGAACCAAGGTAACACAAGAGCCTAGCGCTAGTTTCACAGGCAAGCGACCCTGGTTCGAACCAAGTTAATAAATTTAAAGTGTGCTAAGTTACTTACAATTTAAATTGACAGCAAAACAATTACAATAAAATATTTCAAGGGGATTTGAAGTCCGCCAACACACACTGAAACAGCGCTGATATCACATCTTTGATAGGTTATGGAGACTAATTACTACATAACCCTATCAAAGATGTGAGGAGGCCTGTGCCCAGCAATGAGATGGGATGACAGGTTCAAACATATTTCCGACGGGTTGCACCTCCATCCCTTTTTAGATCTTAACCTTTTCTCACTACAAGAACACAAAGAGTACCCAAAAACCCTTCCAATCATTACAATTATAAACACATGTTAGTATTATCCGAGACTATTTAACTTTTTTTTTTGTTTTATTTATGTACACACAACAAGATACAGAAACAGTATTATATTGAGGTTACTACTTATTCAATAATTTGCTGAAATATCTTCCAGTAAGGAAAATATATTAAAAAGGCAAACTTAGTGCATACAATACTACTACTACAAATATAAATAATATGAGGTACTTGATGAGTTTCGTCACATCTATTTCTGTTATATTGCCAGTACATTTTAACTACAACTCTTGATGGTTCGCTTTTTAGGTATTTGTAATTTAGCTGAAAATAACAAGGCGTACAGTCATGAGATCGTCTTAGTAACTTATATTAATCGTGCTATAAAAAGATAAATATATGCAAAGTGTGGAAGCTGGCTTTACGAACGTGTGAAAATTCGACGGAGTCATTTAACACCTATATCTAGCTTCCATTAAAAGCATTTCTCCAGACGGTATTTCTCCTTTTTATTGGACTTTTTGTCACTTCGCTGAAATTTAATAAACATCCAAGTTATACTTATGCTTGCTCTTTCTTTTCCAGAATTATTAAATGTCATTAAGAATAGCTCAAAATCGACAACTGGTGGGAAAGAAAGGTACTCGAGTAGCAGACTCATACTGTAAGAGAAGTTTAGGGTCGTCCTCTACTGGTTGGAGTGATGATGTAGTGAATGGTAAAAGATGTTGGAAGACGATTGATGCAGGTGGCTCAAGACCGTGATTTGTGGAATCTCTATCAGAAGCCATAAGGTCTGACCTTTTCTACAGTCGTCATTTACAACACCCATATAATATCTATTTATATAAGTTATACCCGTGAAGTTTTTATATGTTTTGTTTTTATTTTAGTTTTTGTATGAAGTAGAGCCACTCCTGTTTGATAGTATCAGGCACTGAGTCATCCCAGTTGACTTTGGATAACCATAATCTTTGAATTAGAATTTTAGGTTTTATAGTGAGTGGACTAAGAAGACCCAGAGGGTCGAACACCTTACATGAATTGGAAAGGATTGATATTTTAGTTGGATTTTCATTTTGAATATTATAGTTAGTGGGGAAATTTATGAAATCTTCGTTAGGATTCCAACCGACACCTAAAATGTGAGAAGAACAGCTTATCACTAAATCTTTCTGAATGTCAAGAATTATGATTAGGAGGCCCCACCATTTGGAGGTCGTTAATAGAGAAGCCTGAGGAAGAGGGGGCACTACCGTCGAAGACAACGCGAAGTGTTGTCGACTCACTGTCTGGTTTGAGCACCGCATGGTGCGGGATGAAGTAAGCTGGAGATGAAATAACCTCGGTAGCTTCTGAAAGATGTCCAATATCTGAATATTGACGTATAAAATCAGAATACATTAATTTTAAATCTGGATTTTTTCTAAAACGTCTTTCTTAGCCTAGGAGGTGCCTTTTGGCTAACTGATAAGAACCGCCTAATTAATCAGGTTCAGAAATAAGTGGTAATCGAACACAAAACCTACCATCGTCAATGCGACGAATGTTTTCTAAAAAGTGCTTCTCACATTCCATATCAAAAGTGGATAATATCTTATTAGATTCAGGGATATCCTCAACCTGCCAAAATTGTGTTCTTCAAGGGACAAGTGAGTACATAAAACGCTATGAACATTAGTCTTGCTAACAGATTTTTAAGAAATTGTACCAGCTAATATCCAACCAAACATTGTATCTGTGACTATAGGTTTGTTACGCCTAGAGTGATCTGTTGGCCCAATATTAATTGCCAAAATACATCAGCTCCAATAAGTAGATCTACAGGAGCAGGCTGAAAGAAGTTTGGATCTGCAAGGTTAATATTCATAGGTAAATTTAATTGAGATATGTCAAGTTGGGCATGAGGTAGATCGCCAGATATTTTAGGTAGCACTAAGCAAGATAAAGTAAGTGTGTAGTTAGTAGATTTAGACTTAATGCAGACGGAGCAACGCTTGACGTCTGAGGTAAGTTGTTTATCACCTACGCCTATTATATTTGTGTTTGTTTGTTCAGTGGGCAAGCAAAGTTTGCGTTTCAAATTTTCAGTTAGTATGGAAGCCTGACTGCCACTGTCTAATAAAGCGCCGCCTCATACTTGTTAATAATGGGATTGTACACATCTACAAGGGCAGTGGATAGCAAGACGTGGTTGTTACTGGAGACGGACTGTACCGATACATTGACAGTAGTGTCAATGACCTCAGGGGTTTCATTTTCTGGCTCAGTATCATTTGCAGTCATATTTACGGATGCATTGCTTGCCTGAGGAACCGCGCGGTGTAAAAGCGTATTGTGTCGCCGCTTACTAGTAAAACAAGGGCCTAACCTGCATAGCCGCGTAGGGTGTTCCTTACGTAGGCAATTTAAGCATAATTTCAACCTGGCCGCCTCGGTGATACGCTCGGACAAGAAAGAAGAGCAGCCGTATACGCAGTGCGGCCCGCCGCAGTACACGCACGACGCCGCCGCACCCGCCGCTCCGCTGGCAGCGCCCGCAGTATTGACGTGACACCACACATAGACGAGCTGGGTTCCATTGAAATCGCATGAGATTTTACGGGTAATTTCTGTTGCTTAAAATTGTTGAATGTTTCTCCTTTTTCCTCTTTATTATTATTCACACTTTCGTGAATATCAGCTCGAGCCTTCAAAAATTTAAAGAAATTATCTAACAAAGGTAAATCACAATTTAATGAAGATTTATATTCTTCCCACTTTAGTCTAGAATTGCTATCAAGCTTAGGGACAATCATATGAATGATTATTGAATCCCAAGTAGTAGTGGGAACACCTAAAGTGTAAAGGACTCTAAGATTTTTTGAAACATGATCCTCAGTGTTACGCAAAGACTTAGCTGTCTGAGATATAGGAGGCATATTAAAAAGTACATTCATGTGTTGTGAAACCAGATGTTTTTTATTGTCATATCTCTCGCAGAGGAGGACCCAAGCCACATTGTAGTTACCTTCAGTTATTTCTAAATTACTAATAACTTGGCTGCCTCACCTTGCAGGTATGATGAAAGATAGTGAAATTTATGTATAAAATTTATAGTTTCATTATCATGTATTAAGGAGACATACATTTCCTTCAATTCAAGCCATTTATAATAGCTGCCATCAAAACGGGCAATTGTAATTTGTCGTAAGCGAAACCCTGACTGAATCTTAAGATTAGGCTGGCCTGAGTCTGAAGAATGATGTCTATCTTTTTAAAGGATAATAATAAATCCTTAGCCAATGTCATAGGCGTGTAAAAGTTACGTTCCATTTCCTCCCTTACTTCAAACTGGGAGGTATCACGAACCTCAATCTACGTCTGCAAGTCATTAAAATATTCCAATAAACTTTCAAATGTTTCTAAACGTACAGAGAGCTCAGTAATTTGACTTTGTGTAGGATTCTTAACTTCAGTTAAATCATTTACAAAATTTCTAAATAACTTTACTCTTTGCTCAACGTTAGCCCGTTTAGTCATGAGCTCATCCATATTTGGACCCTTTTTAGGCATTGTGTAGAGAAATGAAGAAAACAAATTAAAATCAAGATAGGTAAATGCTTAATCCGTAAAATTATTTGAATATTAGTAAGTTAGTATGAAAATTTGAAATTTCTAAGAATTTGTTACGATGACTCGCAAATTAAAGGCATAAAATAAACGTAACTTGCGACTTAAGCCCGGCGCAGCAGCGATCCACGGGCGGAGGACGTAAAGAGAAGAGGAGTGCAGCAGCAGGAGACAGTCCACTGCAGCAACAGGCGAGTAACGAACACCCAACACCAAGGTCAAAAGGAAAGGGAGCAAATGTTCATCAGATATATGGTTTGTATTAGTATTCTAGCTTAAGAAGTTATAAGGCTTAGTTTTAAGTAGCTTGGTATGGAAAAAGTATTTGGGAGCTTAAAATTCAAACTTATATATAAAATAAAATATTATCTTATGAAATCTTAGTATAAATTAACCAAATTTTATGGTGATTTACAATTCTTTGCAAAGTACGCCACGTGTGCGTAAAGAAAGGTTAGGTAGATTTAGTTTTAGCTTAGTAATTGTAGTAAGTAAAATGAATTGGCCTTGAACAATTTTGCTGTAATTTACCGATGAAACTTTTATTTATGCAATGGACGGCCTTAGATGAATAAGACATGAAAATTAGGTTCACTGCGATATATAAAGAAATGGCCGGTCGGCAACCTAAAGTCAAGTTGTGAGAAGGACGCACATGGTAAGTAGGTTATAAAAGTGTTATAGGAGTGGTCACTTCCCTGATTTGGTTGCTGTGCAGCTGGCTCTCGTTGCAGGTTCTCTCGACAATCACAATTTGTGTTGGCTTGTCCAAAGCTTACTTCTTCATTGGATAGTCACGTCGGGGTCACCAATGATCACGCAAAGAACGCGTGGTAGTTAGGATGCAGTTTTTAAATAAAAATCTTCGTCTTCATAATATGTAAATTATAATATCGTACTTTGAATTACAATAGGTATGAACATCTTGATAAGACCTATTAGATTATTGAAGTTAAATGCAGTGATACAATTCAAGAGAAAAACGTGTTTTTCTTAACATTCACAGAAAACATTCTCTTTTTTCTCAATACTCGTGACATCTGTCTTTTTTATTCTTTACAATTATTTAAAAAACTAAAATAAAAACAAAACAAAAACAGCCTTTATATGTCACACTGCAGCACAGGCCTCTTTTAAATTATTTTTCCTTTCATTATAGAGTTTCTTTAGATATGCAGTTTTCCTTACTAAGCTATTTATCGTCGCCGATCACGTGGTAAACAAGCGTTTAAAACTGCAATTTATAATTTCATTAGTGTCGGTACGGTACGTACGGTCAAATTTTCGACGAGTGCTTAGCGCCTTTACTACCACGAAACTTAATATATTGATTTAAAAAGTTTGAACAGACAATTATGTCCATTTTCACATTTAGCTACAGCACTTTTAATTGACAGTAGCCTAATCGTTAGGGGGTGGACTGCAAACTCGTAGTTTCGAATCCGCAATTCGACTATCGCCGTGAACCACTCCTAACAGCATTAAAACTTAACTGGAGTGGTCAACGGGACTAGTAGAAATGATTATAGCGTTACTTGTATTTTATATAAAAAATTTCTACAGGGAATGGAATTATTTATTCCGTCATCTGTGGTACCCATCGGAGGCAGATCTCAGGCATAGTTTGGTTGCTACTGTAAGACTGCATTACGCAGTAAGCAGGAGTGCTATCAGGCCTGGGCTGAGGCCTCGACGGCTTGGGATGTAAACACCAGCATGCTTAAAAAGAAGTATAACTTCGCCTCCAGGTCCTTCAAAAGAGTTATTGCAAAGGCAAAGTCAGAGCACATAGGCAGAATTGGCAAGAAACTAGTTCGCCTTCCTTCGGGAACCCGTGCATTCTGGTCTCTCGCCAAGGCTGTCCAAGGGAATTTCTGTAAGCCATCACTATCATCTCTGCACGGGGAGGACGACTCACTGGCCCACGCCGCAAAAGAGAAAGCCGACCTTTTAGGCTCCCTTTTTGTGTCCAACTCGACTCTTGATGACGGGGGGAACACACCGCTGACCATGGCGCGGTGTGAGTGCTCCATGCCGGATATGCGATTCTCACAGCGCTCGGTTTGCAAAGCACTCCTCACTCAGTACATCCACAAGTCGAGTGGGCCTGACGGACTCCCCCCAATTGTGCTGAGGACGTGTGCTCTGTAGTTGGCACCGGTTCTAACGCATCTTTTCCGGTACTCTTACTCCCTAGGCGTAGTCCCGAAATCATGGAAGACAGCTTTTGTCCACCCGATCCCTAAAAAGCCGACCGCTCAGACCCCTCTAACTACAGGCCTATCGCCATCACCTCCTTATTCTCCAAAATAATGGAATCCATTATAAACTGTCAGCTCATGCGTTAC
Source organism: Parnassius orleans (assembly GCA_029286625.1). NCBI lineage: Eukaryota > Metazoa > Arthropoda > Insecta > Lepidoptera > Papilionidae > Parnassius > Parnassius orleans. Next base: position 181,479 of record JAGSMP010000494.1, on the reverse strand, counting down.
CTTGAGGATCACCAGCTGATTAGTGACCGCCAATACGGTTTTCGTCGGGGTCGATCAGCTGGTGATCTTCTGGTCTACCTAACTCATAGATGGGCAGAGGCAGTAGAGTCCAAGGGGGAGGCATTGGCCGTTAGTTTGGACATTGCGAAGGCCTTCGATCGGGTTTGGCACAAAGCGCTTCTTTCGAAGCTCCCTTCCTATGGGCTTCCCGAGAAATTGTGCAATTCAATCACCAGCTTTCTTGCAGATCAGAGCATCAAAGTCGTTGTAGACGGTGAATGCTCCGACTACAAGCCTATTAACGTTGGTGTTCCACAAGCGTGCTATCACCAACGCTGTTTCTTCTGCATATCAATGATATGTTGCAAACCGGTAACATTCATTGCTATGCGGAGGACAGCACTGGTGATGCTTTATACACCGGCCGTGCCAATATTTCTCGGGAAAACGTCGCCGAGTACCGGAACAAACTTGTCTTTGCTGAACAAAGTCTCGGATTGGGGGCGACTAAATCTAGTCCAGTTTAATCCTCAGAAGTCACAAGTTTGCGCGTTTACCGCTAAAAAGAACCCTTTTGTCGTATCTTTTTTTTTTTTTTTATAGAATAAGGGTGACAAACGAGCACACGGTCCACCTGATGGTAAGTGGTTGCAGTGGCCCATAGACATCTACATCTATCTTCGTTTGCGAATTTAAATGCAGATGTGTTGTCAGCCGTGAGGACTAAGATAGAATGCCTCTTTTCCAGTAAAAAGGGTCTCCGGTTCTCTACACTCACCATACGAAACACAGCAGCATTAAGCTGCTATTTTAGGCTGGTATTCTGTGAGAGCGTGGTCCTTCCCCGGTCGAGCCGACCCATTCGTGCTACAACTATACTATTAATATAGCTGCAGCATGGCTCTACCACGTAAAATCTCCTCAGTTTCAAAGCACTCCTCTTGTTGCCTCAGCCAGTATCGGAATCCTCGGCGTCGACATATCGAGTGACGTGCAGTTTCGTGGTCACTTGGAAGAGAAGGCCAAATTGGCCTCTAAAAAGCTGGGTGTGCTCAGCAGATCGGAACAGTATTTCATGCCGGCACAGCGCCTGGAACTTTACAAGGCGCAGGTTCGCCCTCACATGGAATATTGTTCCCATCTCTGGGCTGGGACTCCCCAGTGCCAGCTCCTTCCACTTGACCGCATCCAGCGCAGAGCGGCTCGAATCGTGGATGACCGAGTCCTTTCCGATCGGCTCGATTCATTGGCGCTGCGAAGAGATGTTGCATCCCTTTGCAGTTTCTTTCGCATTTACCACGGGGAGTTCTCTGAGGAATTGTTCAGATTAATCTTAGCCGTCAAATTTCATGAACGCACATCGCGGCAGAACTCCCGATATCATCCACACCATCTGGATGATTGGCGGTCCACCATTGTGCGATTTAGAAGATGTTTTCTTCCTCGCACAACTTCCTTGTGGAATCGATTACCACCAGCGATTTTTCCAGACCGATACGACTTAGGGAACTTCAAGAATAGAGCCTACTCCTTTTTAAAAGGCCGGCAACGCATCTGCGATTCCCCTGGTTCCCCTGGTGTTGCAGTTGTTCATGGGCGGCGGTAGTCACTTACCATCAGGTGAGCCGCATGCTCGTTTGCCATCTCTCCTATTAAAAAAATACATGTCTCTTCGAAAAGCCAGCTCACCTTGTCTACTTCTTTCCAAAATATATCATTGGAATTCACAAGCCACAAATTATTCAACCAGATCCGATCATTATTAATTTATTTTTTGTAACTTTTTATAATTTTTAAAGGTATATAAATAAGGTACGCATATCTTTTCACGTGCATATAAAAATATATACTAGCCAGCATGATATTCATATAAACACATACGGATAAAATACTAAATATAATATTAAATAAATAAATATACATGTATACACAGGTTTAAAGGAAGGGCAGAGAAGGTTGTTTTTATTATTCTAAATTATTAATCTTTTACTAAAATGTAAAACCGACTTCAAAAACTAAGAAAGAAATAAAATAACTTCCATATACTTTATGGCATATAGTGTCTACTGTATTCGGTGCTTTGACAGTAGACACTATATGCATAGACAGTATATTATACATGTATATCGAAGATATTGTGTTTTTTTTTTTCAAAATCTGTTTTACTTTTTATTAAAAGTTTATTTATTTTAACCTTTTGAGATCACAAGTTCAAGGTAACAACTAAAATGTGGTTTAAATAGGTACATCAAAACATTCATCCCCTATTTTGCAGTTTTAGGGATGGATTTTTTTTAAATGTATATATAAAAATATGTCTTCTCTGAAATTGAACTTATAGAAGAAAAAATAATAATTGAATCATTCTAACCGTTTTCGAGAAATCGTTCAACATACATGAAAAAACGCATCGTGCACGCACGCGTCGTATATAAAAAATTCCCTTTTCTGCTCGGATGATCAATCACAGAAAAAAATTACTAGACTTGGTACACACACATTAGTATATAGTACGTTCTTACTATTTATTGAACGCCCCTAGTACATACGCACTAAGGAGACGAAGATTTGGATGCACAAATGTAAAGTGTTACGTTTTAAGTAACATCATAGCCTCATGATGCATAGTGCAATTTTATTCAGAAATAATGCTTATCACAAGATTAGCGTTCTGCTCACGTACAGGGTGCATGTCGCGGACGCTGTGAACAAATCCTCGACTTTCCTGCGATACCGCACTCTTTATGTTTATACTAGCTTTTGCCCGCGACTTCGTCCGCGTAGAGTTCGGTTATATCGCACCCATATGTGAAAAAGAGTCTGCTGGTACAAGCCACAATTATAACTGGATGTCGCGGGCAAAAGCTAGTAAACTACAAAACTTCTTTATACACTAAATTTTTTGCTAGTCTATTACTGTGTGCCAAAATCATCAGTCTACTGGGCGAGCTTTTGCGTGAGCAAGCCACATAGAATTACCCGTGTGAAAAACAATTTTCTCTCAAGTCTATACCCGCAAATTTTAATGTCTGCCCTTGTGATTTGTTTACGGTCATTGCAAACTTGAAGATCATTCGGGATCAAGGGAATTCTAGGTATAAATACAGTTTCCCCTTGCGCACATCCAGTTATAATTGTGGCTTCCACTACATTGCGATATTACGATTTTACTTTTAGTCTGGTTCCGTTGCACAGTTGAGGAGGTTTTCAATTTCGCAACAACATAACAGGAGTGCCCACGCGCAGAATGCTCATGATGTGGAAGCTTATGATGAGGAAGACCCGATGGTGGTCGTTTTTCGGGGTTAGTATGGCACGTTCACACAACCATTCCATTGGCTTATCGTGGATATGAGCAATATCTGGGTAAATTTTGGATATTAACCTCTGTAACGTAAATACAACTGTGCACAAATTATGAGGGATGGTTTTCATTCCGTTATTTATCGGGTAATCACCGTTGCCGATTTACAGGAGGAGATTCGCAAATCCACCAGCAGACTCTTTTTCTCCTAATTGTACCCGCATATTTTTCGAGAGCTTGAGGATTTTAATTAAAGGCCATAAAGTTGATCTCTTAAGACACGCCTTAACTTCATCTTCTCTAGTTCCTTTTGGCACTACTGGTAGAGTCTGTCTAAAATCTCCAGCCAGCAAAACTGTTACACCACCCATTAACTTCTCATTTCCTCTTATATCTTGTAGAGTTATGTTTAAAGCCTCTACGCCACCCTTATGAGCCATGGTTATTTCATCCCACACTATCATTTTCGTATGTTTTAATATTTCAGCAAAATTACTTTGTTTCGATATATTACAAATGGGAGTATCAGCTGTTGTTAAATTGAGTGGTAACTTGAAGGTAGCGTGAGCAGTTCGTCAACCCTCAAGAAGTGTAACTGCGATCCCAGAAGAAGCCACAGCCAAAGCAATTCCGCGAGTACTTTTAACTTTTGCTAATAGCAAATTTATGAGGAATGTTTTGCCTGTTCCACCGGGAGCATCTTAAAAGAATATTCCGTCCTCATTTGATTCAATTTTTGTGTTAATTTGACTAATGATGCTAAGTTGTAACTTGTCTCTTTAAGAAATTCTCTATTTTCCAATTGTTGTTCTTTGCTTGGCTGAGGTAACCCATACTCTTTTAGTAGCTGACCACCCAACGCTAATACGGCATCTTCTATTACTGAAAGGCATTTGTTAAATACCACATCTGTTATGTGCTATACATTCACATCTCCCTGTCTTTCTAATTGCCTTTTAAAATCTTCAGATAGGTATTCTTTGAATTTCTCCTAAAGGCTTAAAGTGTCTGATACTTGGCAGAACACTAAAATAATCGTAAAAAGATCCCGAATCATTTGCGGTGATTGGCAAAGTGCTGCCTCTTCTATTGCTGCGAACAAATGCTGATCATCTTCAAGCAAGCCGAGAGCTTTGCACGCTGATTGGAATGTGGAATATACATGACCGTCTACAGTTTTTAACGCTTCAAACGAAATTGGGCCCCGGATCTCATGAAGAAGCATACGAAGGTAATAGCATTCTGTATTGTTCGGATGCACAGTATAAACCCTGCCCAGACCGTGCCCTTTTTTGACCCCTGGCCAGCCTTCAACGTTTGTTCCTCTCTTTCTCCTTTGGAATTTTCTTTTATGCCAAACGTAGTATGCAGGTACTTCTAGGTAGAGCAATGTTTTTGCAAAGTTATCCATTTTACACAAATCGAAAAAGGATAGGAGTGTGGTTGTTGGAGGACTTTTCACTCTTTCACTCAGATTTTGCTCATTAAAATAAACCCTTTGCCCATTTTCCAAATGAACAGCGAGGTGGATTACGGGAGGGAAACGCTCATGAATGGGAAATTCAAGGATTCGCCATACTGCCTCTGATTAACTTATATATCTTCCACTTGTGTAGTTTTTAACTTCATCCTTCTCATTCTCTAAAGCAAACGATGCCTGGTCTGAACTTTTATTTACGTATTTCCAGACGTATTTTATTGATTTCACCGAATGACAATATTCCACATTTAAGTGAGCGTTAAATGTTTTTAATAATACTGGATTATAAGGGACTACCCAGCAATTATCTATGGTTGTGCCTTTGATATCAACAGAGAACCCACCGTCATTTTTCTTAAGGGTTTTGAGTTTCCCTTATGAGAGCCCTGGGGTATCGTTTACTGTACATGTTATCTTTCATACATGGTGACTTTTGATTGAAAGTTCCACATGTACCATGTATCATACATTACATTTAACGATTTCGTGAAGCTCTGGGTCACGTTTGGGATCCAGTATTTCAGCACAAATTATATTGTCGATTTGATCCGGAGTAAACCATAAAAGAATATGAATATGTGGAAGACCTCTCTTTTGCCATTCCGTTGAGTACATATAGCATCGCACTTCACCAAATATTTTGCCCTTTGTCAATAAGTTCATGATCTTTTTCACCTTTAGTCGAAACACCCTCGAAATTATATCGTGTCTATCATGAGATTTTTGTCCTTGAAGCAATTGCTCTTTTATCTCGTCCCAGCGAGGATTGCATGTAAAAGTAATAAAAAGATCAGGCCGGCCGTAATTCCTAACATAGGTCATAGCGTCCTGTATTCTTTCGTGCATATACCTAAGTCCACCCGTAAAAGATGATGGAAGGATAACCGTTTGTCCTAGTTGGTAAGCTTCTGCGTCTTGTTGTTCAGTAGCAACTTTTAAATGGGTATAACTACCAGCACGTAATTTGGCTTGATTGTTTTTGATATAGTTTAATTAATCCCTCTGTTTTTATTTTAGCGTATTCATCCACCAAATATTGACTAAAAAAGGCACGATAGTTGACTAAATAGTTATCTTCTCCTTCTTTAATCATTATTCTATACGAATAGAAACTTGCAGAAGAGACAGTTTTATTATGCGGCAACTTAGTTGTGGGATCGCGTTGTGGTATGTTGATTGAATAACCATCATCCCCCCAGCAAAACATCAATGGATATTGTAGCGCATCATTTGCTCGATGTATCTCACTAATACGCTGAAGTGAATTACTTCGGCTCTCGAGGATGATGTCCCTTCAATCAAATTGTTGATCCACTAACACTAAAGCCACTTCATTTGTAATTGGTGCATTGTACCTACCTCTATGTTCTTCTGGTGGTTTTTTATCAGCATGTATGACAACTTTGTATGACTCTAAAGGAGGGGCTTTATCAATGGCACTTTTCAGATCTTTTATATACGGGTTCACTTGATGCAGCATATTCTGCAATCGTTTGATTAAATTTGGTTTTAAGTTAGGAAATTTAGAACGTCGAATCTTTGTTTCTCGATCATCTTCACCTACAAAATATATTTGAAGGTACTAAGCGTCATGTTCGGCTCTGGCAATATACTTCCAATTAAATGGTAGACCTGGCCTTGTACCTTAAAAGTCGGTGAAAAACCATCTGCTGTTACCTGTTTATCACCAAAGGAAGTCATCTGGAAACAAGCATTATATTTACGAATATTACTCATATAATGGTCATGATCTGGGTGTAGATCATTAATCAAACTAAAGAGTGGTTCAGGCAGTTGTTTAAACCGATCAAGTTGCACTTTTCCAGCGCTGCAACACATACCAGGTGTCTCATCCTTCCATTTCAGCGCATTGCACCACTGACACTTGTATGTCATAGAACCCAAGGCTACACTGCTGTCAGTTCTATAAGCAATATCAGGGTCATACTCCATAGCGGAATGGACCTTGTTTTTCCATAAACGCAGTGTAATGTTTTCCTCATACCGTGACTGAATTGCTCTATGCACTTGTAGATTCGCAGTTTGGTAATTGCCTGTGTACATCGGGATTTTTTTTTCTGATAAGCGGACACAGCTTAACGATTTGAATCTGGCTTGTTCTGCCTATATCTTTCTTGTGCACTTTTTATACACTATATATTTTTTGTTGAATTTTTCTTGTGTAATTAGTAAATCTCGACCTTTGTTATTTTTCTTTTTTTCATATTTTAATGTCAACTATACAAATTGATCTGTTCCGCTGGTTGGAGATGATATTTCACTGTTTACAAAAGATGTAATAGTTAAATGTTCAAGCTCTGTAAAAGGATCACGCTCTTCGACAGTTACCTCCATGCGACGCTGTGTAACTTTCTTCGCAACAATAGGCCGATAGGCGTCAAAATGTCCATTAGATAAATCATGACTTATTTATACTTATACTATTATTAACCGACTTAAAAAGGAGGAGGTACTCAATTCGACTGTATTTTTTTTGTGTGTTACCTCATAATTTTTTCCTAGGTGAACCGATTTTGATAATTCTCTTTTTATTTGTAAGCTAGTGCTTTTCATGTGGCCCCATATAAATTTGATCAAGGTCTGACGAGTAGCTTTTGAGGTATCCTTAATAATTTATATTGAAGTCTGTTGTACAAAATTTTTAATTTGACCACTTGTTTCAACAGGTAGTGTCACCTACAGGGAAAAAAATTAATAAATTTTACCAAAATAAATCGATTACACAAAGTATAAAATCGATATAGGTTGTATGGTACATTTGTCTTTTGTCTTTCAAGGGCTAAAGAAAAATATGAAAGCGCCTCTAAATTTTTAGCAATAAAACATTTAAAAATTGAAAATCATTTTATTAACAAACTATGCGTACTAGGCTATTGATATGAAATAGGGAACCAGTTAATGTAATTCTGAAGCAAATAAAAAAATCATGGCTTATTTATACTTATACTACTATTAACCGACTTAAAAAGGAGGAGGTACTCAATTCGACTGTATTTTTTTATGTGTGTTACCTCATAATTTTTTCCTAGGTGAACCGATTTTAATGATTCTCTTTTTATTTGAAAGCTAGTGCTTTTCATGTGGCCTCATATAAATTTGATCAAGGTCTGACGAGTAGCTTTTGAGGTATCCTTAATAATTTATATTGAAGTCGGTTGTACAAAATTTTTAATTTGACTACTTGTTTTAACAGGTAGTGTCACCTACAAGGAAAAAATTAATAAAGTTTACCAAAATAAATCGATTACACAAAGTATAAAATTGATATAGGTTGTATGGTAGATTTGTCTTTTGTCTATCAAGGGCTAAAGAAAAATATGAATGCGCCTCTAAATTTTTAATAGCAATAAAACATATAAAAATTGAAAATCATTGTATTAACAAACTATGCGTACTAGGCTATTGATATGAAATAGGGAACCAGTTAATGTAATTCTGAAGCAAATAAAAAAACCTACTACTTAATACTTTTCTACCTAGAAGTCCGTCTAGGTAGATACTTAACTATGTTTGCCGTCAAACAGTAATTGTAAGCTTTTCATAATATATTTCATTGGTTATATTATTATTATACTTCTATTTCCTGTTTTAAATCATTTTTATTCGAGCATTCACATGATGACATCGCAAGTTATTCTATTGACTAGGCGTCTTTATAAGATTATGATAGGATTAAACGAACTTACCTGAAGTGAAGTTCTATCCTGATTATATGAAGTACTTAGTCCGAGACATAGACTTAGAATATACTGGCGTATAGACGACCTGACAGCCCGAAAACGTGTGACTAATTTTGATTTGTCATTGTGTGCGTTAGCTAGTGATGAACATTTTACTTACAAGGACTATCGAAAAATGATTGTTAAGGAAGAGGTGAAAAGATTTAAAAAAATAGTTTAGTGCACGAAATTGAATAACTTCAAAAATTTACTAAATTTTTACCATGATAGTTCTAAAATAATTAAAAAATATTCATATAACATGTTCCTGGGAATAAGCTGAACCTACCTGCCTTTTGTTGGATTTTAATTCAAATGTAAAAAAATCCCAGGTGACTCTACCGATAAACTTAAAACTCCCCAAGAATTAGATCGGAAAGTTATTTTTTCGAGTTATGATCTTTGGAGAAAAATATTTACTACCAGGGACAATTTCCCGGAATTTCTTTTTTAACATATAGTTAGTGATGTACATTTTAAATAGGTAGATACTTAACTAAGTATATATCTATTTATATTTTATGAAATGTTTTGATGGGGAAATAAAAAACGGGAACACGGAGTACATAATGGCTGCTTTATTTTTCATATAAGTATTACTTTCGATAATTACAAACATTTAATAATTAATAATTAAATACATTATAGAAGTTTATTTTTACATTCGACTTAAATATGAATGTGAACTTAATAATTCAAGTAAGGAAACTTGTAGGAATCAGTTAAATAAGATTGGTCTGTTTATGAGGCTTCATCATGCTTCATGTTTATATTCTTTCATCTATCCCTGAAAAGTATAAAGTAATAATAAACTTATTTTATCATTTTAGCTAACTACGCCTAAAGTTTTATCATTGTGACTTGGGAATATAATCCGAAGCTCCGCGCAACCCCTTGAGGAAAATAGCGTGATGCTATGAATATTGCACAAGTGTGACCGTGAGGTGCGGGTGTGAAGTAAGGTTATAAATTTTTTTGGTTGATAAATAGATACTTAATTGGGTTCATAATGGCGTAAATAGGATAATCTCAAGATTTTTTATCTTTAATGTACTACAGTTTTATAATGTTTAAAAAACTGTCTCTATTTTTATCTAACATTTTGAAAGTAAATTTTTGAAGTCTTATTATAACAATATTATACTTACTGGTACAAATAATGTAGAAATGGCTTCTTTTAATAAAATTATTTTCATTCTACTTTTTATTTTATGCTTCTCAAGTAAATGTTTGCTGCAAATTGTTGAGTTTTTCTTTGGATTTCAACCAACCCGTCCATTTAACCTTAAACATTTTTTCTAATTATAGAATCCGGGGGCAATCTGTTTGACAAACGGCAAAATAAAATTACATTTATAGATTATTATTAATTTTGATATAGTTGAGTCAATCCTTAGCGTACATGTAAAATATTTTGTATAAAAATGTATTTACCAAATTCATGCAAATTATCAACAACGTGACTTTTTTCTTTACAAAATATGAAAATTAACAAAATAATTGAAAACATTGTATATTTTAAACAGTATATAACATAAATTTTTACCAAAAATAAACGCGTCATAACATTGACGACGTCTTGAGAATTTACCTGTGGAATTTGCATTTATCAGGATTATTTCTATTATTAACACCATAGTCACTCACAGAGCAAGTAACCATTTTGGAAAAAAGTTAGTTACTAAAAATAACCACTATTACACTCTAAAAAATTACAAAATATCTAGGAGTTTATTTTTTGCGTGCCGATTTGTGTCGACCTGTCATTCAAAATCGGTTACAGATTCATGGGATTTGGTATCCTTCTATCTTGCATTTTTGCCATAAGGAATTTTATTCTCCCTTGCACACTATGTCGATCTATACGCCAGTATATTCTAAGTTTATGGTCCGAGATAACAATGTAGAAACAGAAACAGAAACTTTTCTATTCAATATAGATTATAAATAATACTTATTGAAAGTCACTCTTTTGTTTAATTACCAATGGTTCGAAAAAAACCTCTGTACTGGGAAGAACCAGCAAGAAACCCAGCGGGACTTTTTTTAAATAACAGCTTAATATCATGTATGTTACACAATTAACCACACAAAACATATTAGAAATAGCTTGGTAGCGATCACCTCATTCCCAGGGGTTATTATCATCCATAAATTCATACATACATAAACACTCACGCCTGTCACCCAGAGGGGTAGGCAGAGACTATGGGCTTCCATTTGGCACGATCCTGATAAAACTCTCTATTATAAATAATAAAACCTCTCTATTATAATATAAATTCCTTAATATTATAATAACCCTTTTTATACAAACTTTGTTTAACAAAGTTTTTGAAATTTGAGCAGGTCAAATTTTGTATATTTTCTGGAAATTTGTTGTAAAAGCGTATACATCGCCCCAAGAATGAATTACTGACTCGGTGGAGTCGAGTAACTGGTACTACTAGCTTGTGTCTATTCTTAGTATGTACAGAATGAATATCACTTATTTTTGTATAACTACTTTTATTTTTGTGTACGTACATTACATTTTCATAAATGTATTGAGAGGCCAAAGTTAATATATTAATTTCCTTAAATTTTTGTTGGAGTGACTCTTTAGGTTTGAAATCACAGATTGCTCTTATGGCCGTCTTCTGTAAAAAAAATATCATTTCAGTGTCAGTCGCGTGTCCCCATAGCAAAATATCTTACGACATTATGCTATGGAAATAGCTAAAGTAAACAAGTCTAGCTGTTTCCACACTGGTAAGATTTCTGATCTTTTTTACAGCATATGCTGCAGAAATAAGTCTGCTTGCTAATTTTGATATATGGGGGCTCCATTGAAGCTTCGCGTCTAGTGTTATTCCAAGAAAAATGGTGATATCGACAAGACTCAGTTCCTCCCCATTTAAAATTACATTAGTGTTTAATAGTTTGACATTTGGAGTCATGAATTTCATACATTTCGTTTTAGTGCCATTTAAATGCAAGTTATTAACATTAAACCAATTTACTAATTTAGATATAGCATTATTTACTTCGTCATATTTTAATAATTGTCGTTTTAATTTGAAAATTAATGAAGTGTCATCAGCAAATAATACTATGTTATGGTTATCCCCTACTATGTAAGGTAAGTCTAATAATATATACAAGAAACAGAAAGGGGCCAAGAATTGAGCCTTAAGGCACGTTCATTTGTACTATCGACCCGGAAGGGCTCATACTCAATCAAACTCATATCAAACTTCACGAACAGATAGAGAGCAATGCTGAGAGTGATCAAGTCTATAATATATCCGAAAAACTTTTTTTTAAATATAATTATTTAAAAAATTATCTTTGATTATCTCAAATCCTGATAACGTCATATTAATACATCTTACCTAGGCGATACCAGTGCGAGTCGCAAGTATTCTATAAATATAATGTGCCATTTGGTGTCGGCGTAAGAAAATCCCGCCATTTCGTTTCGTAAGTGTCATAAGAGGTGACTATGGGATATGCCAGAAAAACTAATGGCTTCTAATTGATTTTTATTACATCGTTAACACCAGACGTAAGCTATCCAGACCGGATACGGGCAACATCGTCATAGGTCTCTGCAATAAAACTGGTGAAGCTCATACTCAAGCTCCCACAGTGGAGTTTAACAGTCTGATGAAGTAGAAGAAGAAAATATAATGTAATGAATCAACAAAACACTTTACCAGGTGGTAGCACTCCTTTCCTGCCTAGAAGTCCGTGTGGGTAGGTATCACGCTCTTACCTATAACTGCCGCCAAATAGCAGTACTTGCACTACTGTGTTCCGGTCTGAAGTACTTCATTTTTATTAAAAATGACACTAATTACTATTTTATTCTATTTTTTAATAGGTAATATTATTTTGTTCGTTCTACATCACAAAATTTCAACTAAATAGTAGTTTTTATTAGACTGATATTAACTTTGAGTTGAGTCGTAAGGTTGGCATAATGAAAATGTGAAGCGGCAATGTGAAATTTCCACACGTATGTATTAAAACGCGTACGTCGCATCATTTTATATTTCCGCCCTCTGTTGATCGTGGAGTATTTGGTAATTTCTTTTTAACGTTGAAAAATTCCAAGGTCTTTTTTTTAATATTGGACGAATATCCGTCTTAACAATGGGATGTTTGTTGCCCCTGCTTTTACGGCTACAGTAAAAAAGTCTTTTAATATAGACCAAATTGCGAACAACGTTGCAGATTATTGCCTCATTCAGTACACTGATTTACAAATTACGTTTTAAAACTTTAGACTTTCTTATTCCAAACGTTCTTAATGGCGTAAAAGAGGTCTGTATTTTTAATAATATTAAACAAACGAGCTAACGATCCACTTGATGGTAAGTGGCTACAGTAGTACATGGTATCTTACGACCAATTCCAAACAGAAAGGTCGTAGATAAGCTGTCACTCCTAAGGACTGATGTAGTGCCTCGTTACCAGTAAAAATGATTTTCAATTCTCTACACTCAACAAACAATACAGCAAGCGTTATGGAATGAAACACAAGCGTTTATATATTGCAAATAATTGATTAGCGCTTAATCTGTCAAGTTCTAGAGTTATACATGAGATAATCCAAGATCACCTTTGTAGAACCCTCCAAAGAGTATGGTAATATTTAGAAAGGACCCCTCAGAACCAAAGAGTATATAATCACTACGTTTAGTCAGAACCATAGTTAAGAGTGTTCAAAACATTTCTTTATATGTTATTTATAAGAATTATACAACTAAAATTTTATTAGAATTAGTTTCGTTACTAAATTACGCTTCTCTAAATTAAGAGAATTTACTTCAAATGACGAATTTCCGAATTTACCTACGTGTTACGTTTACTTCACATACTTTAGTCAATATCCTTCGCCGCGTGAGTGTAAGAGGCAACTACAATTTTAAAAAAAATTAAGTGGGTACAAAAGAAAGTTTGTTGTTAGTTTTTGAAGTTATACTCGTACATCTTTTGGGGCGTTTGGGAAAAATGATGAAATTGAAATTATTAAGATGCGCGCGCACATCGACTCCTAAAAACGACACCATGAAATTGTTACGATGCGCGCGCACACTGACACCTAAAAGCGACAACTTCAGTGGGTAATTGTCTCTCAAGATTTTTTACGTGCGTACATAAGTACACACACACTTTTTTATATAAAAGGTAAGTAATTACACTGTTTTTAAAAGTTATTTGCTTATATTTTGCTTCGTAACAATTTTATACACTTTATAAAATTTCCATTTCAAATACTGTGTCGTTCACGTACCACTTTATATTTAATAGTCAGAAGTAACTGAAAATTAAATATAAAGTGTGAGTTATCACTATAAATCTTGTAAAAAACACAAATTTTCATATTCCACAAAGTTCAATGTGCGAAAATTACGTTTTATGCAATAATTTCGATATATAGTGAATATTATGACGAAGTTGTTTTCAACAATAATTTAAAATAAAAAAAATTGTACATTCACCTTCAATATAAATTATTAAGAATAACTCAAAACTATTCATCAGACCTTGATCAAATTTGTATGGGATCACATGTGAAACACCAGTTTTCAAATAAATAAAGAATCATCGAAATCGGTTCACCCAGAAAGAAGTTATAAGGTAACACACATAAAAAAAACACAGTCGAATTGAGTACCTCCTCCTGTTTGAAGTCGGTAGAAAAATGTCGTTGGTCAAAGATAGTGTAATAAAGTATATGCCTATGATTGAATATTTTATTTTTATTTTTTAGAGGCTCCTACTGAGTATATCGATATAATTACATTATATATTTCTTTTCTTTATGAAAATCGAGTGTTTCTTTGTCTTTGTTTCTTTATTCATAGTATTTATTTTATTTTAAGATATAGATATTGAATTTTAACATATGGGATTCGTTAGATTTGCCTTAGTTGTAGAAATGACATAAATATAATATTTGATTTTTTTTCTTTTCAGTAAACTTGTTTGGTTTTGTTATTTATTACTGTTTTAACCATTGAACTTGTTTAGCAACTTTTGTTTAATAAATTGTTTGATGTTGATGTTTGATTACTTTTTTACACACAAAAATATTTTTTCAAATAATAAAACTACCCCCCCTTCCTCTCCTTACAGTTTCCTTCCACTGCTGGCCATGGGCCATGGAAATAAAGGGAGCACAAAATTTTACTGCCATCAATATCACCCACTTCTGCAACGCTACCCTAAACATCGCACGGATCATCCGCGTTCCACCGAGATTAAATTTAGAAAAAATGTTCGTCTTTTTATCCTGCCACATTTTTTTCTTATCACTATTACAACAAACACCGTTACAGCCTATAAAAACGCACGCTGAACATAGGCCTCCACTATATGCCTCATAGAGGGTACATTTGATATAGTTGCCACGCTTGGCAAGCGGGTTGGCAACCGCAGTTTTTTATTTTTGGTCGTTATTAGGAAGACGCTGCTGCCCATCTCCTGATTTATTTCCCTCTGTCGTCTTTAGACATAAGTGATAAATAACATCACGGTGAAAAAGTTCTAAAATAACGGTGTTCCTTCGTGCCGCCACCGTACTGTTTTCTCCGTTACTCCTGTCACTGATTTAACCAAACAAAATGAACTGCGCGTACCTTGTTACTGTGTAACAAGGTACGCGTACCGTGGAACAGTGGATCAGTCGCCTCTTACGAAACCCACGGAATGATATGAATATTCATACACCGCCACTACACAGTATTCAATAATTTCTCCAAACATTTCATTTATCGACAAATCATCTTGCAATCGTCGTTACTCTAGCGTTCACTTGACCTTCATACAAATAATTCGATATTTTAATCGCCCCTTAAGACACCCGCGGGACGAAATAGGGTGATGGATGGATGTAAATGAAACAAATTTTACTGAGTTATATAAACGCCCGAAAATTCATAAATTATAAGTTTTATAATTTATGAATTTTCGGGCGCTTTACAGCATCCAGGGTCCCCCATAATTAATAAAATTAAATCCAAGTCTAAGCATACTACAGCAAGACTTCAAGATACTGTAAGCTCGTTCTGCGTAGATCGGACCAAAGCTTCACATTCAAAAGTTGAAGGTAGCCTTCATTAAATATGATATCAGGACATCAAATACCTTAGTCCTCCCAGTGACCATGGGTGCTGTAAAGCAGCCGAAATGTAGAGAATCAAAAAGTTTAAACTAAATGGAATAAAATCCGTAAAATTAGTTACCGTTACAGCCTATTAAAAACAACTGCTGGACATAGGCCTCCCCCATAGATTGCCCCATATATTTGCCATAGGTGCCACGCTTGGCTAACTGGTTGGCAACCACAGTTTTTTTACTTTTAGTCGTTATTAGGAAGACGCTACTGCCCATCTCCGGATTTGTTTCACTCTGTCGCCTCTTCCGATACCTACGGGATGATATGGGGTAGTGGGTATTCTTACACCGAAATGCTTATGCACTATAATTATATTTAAAATATGTGCACTTATAAAGTAAAAAAAAAATGTTGAATTCTCTATATGTTAACTTTTTGAAACCTTAACATTTTGAATCTGAATGATTGATAATTTAATGTTTAAATCCGTGGTTAGCCTTAGGTCGTAAAATGCTCCTTTTACCACGTTACCACGTTTTTATTAACTCGCTTTCGTGTATGTCTGTTCGGGTCGAATTTAGAAATTGATTGTAAAATAACTTTCCGATGAGTTAGAGACTTGAAATTTGAATATAGCACATAATCGTATGTAAGAATATGAGAGACAGATAATGTAAGAATATGAAGAAAAAAATCGTAGTAAGAATAAATATTTAAAAAAAGTGTGTGTGTCTGCTCCGCCGCACGACTGAAGTTACCTTACGAACGATTATATTATATGAAATTTAATATCCAAACTCTGCAAGTTGACAATTGGTTGACAGTTGTTATTTGTTTATATAAAGTAGTACAGCCAAGAGTACTCCATGTTGGGGGCTACGTAATGTCGTGCGCAACTTATCTTGCCATGGAAACATTAATACATAACGTAACGCATTACGTAACGTTTGATTTTACTCCCCATAAATTTTCATACCCCGGGCTTATATATGAAAATCGATTCTTAAGGAGTAATCTCCAAAAATATCTCATTATTTATTAGATTTGGATTTTAGAGAATAAGCGTAAAGAATGTGATTTAAGCTTCAAAGGAAAAAATCAATTTTATTTGAACTTTTGCAAAACTAACTTTTAACTTATTATCATCATTAATATAGGTAGGAAGGAAGGCCATTAAACACGATCCTATCCCACCTGCATCCATCGACATCCTACATGTCTTGCCAGGTAGTCACTCCATCTATAAGGGATGTGTAGTTCATCATGACTCACTAAACAAAATTTCTGCAGCATAAAACTGAGAAATTTTTCTCAGTGACTGCAATCATTTTTGGTCCAGTCCTCGAGACTACTCGCAAGTTGTTTTAAGATTAATTTTAAAAGGCGTGTAGTATTATTTGCTCTAAAAACTTATTTATTACTAACGACCCGACCTGGCTTCGTTTAGTCAGGATCTATTAATGAGGCGTTATTTAAATTATGGACAGTCAAAAACCATTTATTTTATAAACTTTTTTTTTAAATGTCTTCAAAATTTTCGGATAAAATATAGCCTAGATCTCACCTTGCATTTTTCTCTATCTATTCGAAAAGTTTTATCACATCAGTTCAGCCATTACGAAGATTACACCGAACAGACAGACAGACACACACACGGAATTTTTATTAAATGATGATTCATGCCTCCATATCATACAAATAACCCCTCAGCACTCACACTGCAATAGGGTATTTTACACCATGTAAAAAAAATCAAAAAAATATATTATGTATGATAAATTTTGTAAAAAGTAAACGAGAAATATTGATTTCTATTTATAAAAATGCATTAGGAAATATTTTTTTTATCTGTGCCTCAAATCTGCAAAACGCTGTCCGCCATATTAGATTCCGTCGTGACGTCACTGTTTAAGAGGACTAGCTAATGTGCTCTGTTATTTCGAAAATTTTCAAGTTATCATTACGATTGTTGAGTTTTATACCTAATTTTATTGAAAAGGCATCATAGAAGATGGATTCGTAAAAGCAGAAAGTACTATCACCCAAAGATAAATACATTGATGTTGGCAAAATTTTTTGCATGCAATCCAGATATTTGTTCTGCCGAGTTGAGGAATGTTAAAACATCAATGTAAGTACCTATTACCAACTTTTATATATTCAATAACAGGTTAGAGTGTATTTTGATAATACATAGTTACGCTTATCTATGATTACAATCTCACATTCTTGTTCTTGTTTTCAGGTCCGGAAGGGAATCTTACGGGGATGACACAATAGGCTATGTGCAGCTCAAGAGGGTGAAAAACATGCGCATATTTAAGTGTATAATATTCCAGAACACAAAGTGATCTTTACAGAAGTATAGTTTAGGCGTTAGATTATACGTGGTAGAGCCATGCTGCAGCTATATTAGTAGTATAGTTGTAGCACGAATGGGTCGGCTCGACCGGGGAAGGACCACGCTCTCACACAATACAAGCGTAAAATTGCAGCTAACATTGCTGTGTTTCGTATGGTGAGTCTAGAGAACCGGATACCCTTTTTACTGGAAAAGAGGCATTTCATCTTAGTCCTCATGGGTGACAACGCATCTGCATTTTGATTCTTTATTGAGGATAGATGTAGATGTCTATGGGTCACAGCAACCACTTACCATCAGGTGGCCTGTGTGCTCGTTTGTCACCCTACCCTTTTAAAAAAAAGATTTTGTAGACAATGCCTTCGGGTCTCTTCTTGCCAGTTTTAACCAAGTATTTCTCATATTTAAATCAGTTGCCACTTGAATCCATAACTTCCCCGGCGTTCTTATCCTCGCATTCAGACACAACACAACAGCGATATAGATGATAACTCATTATTAGACATCCAAAAGTATCTTATATTATGGCTAGCGTTTTCACGCGAAAATTTAAAACGGTAGATTAAAAGTAATTTTTATGGCACTATTCGGTTTTAAAAAAAATATTAAAATTATAGTGGTTCATTATCCCTCTAGAATTCATTTAAAACACTTTTTGAAAATGGGTGTAATACCCTATTTCATTAATATGTACAGATAGTACACATTCCATCAAAAAACTACTAGACTTTCATTTTTAATACAGACCCGAACATTACATTAAACACAAACGATGTTTAAAATACTTAAAACAATTTATTATAAAATATTTGGAAAGTTACTTTGACGTCGTGGCTCGGAGCACTTATTATTAGCCTATTTAAATCTTTCCAGTACAACAAACACGATTTTACCATTACTAGATAATTGTGACCGTAGAGCTTTTTATAAATACGGACTTTCTAATATAATGGATCTCTTCACTCTGTCTCGTGTTCGAGGTCGAGCTCTATTATGGGTAGTCAAAAACCCCAAAAGGCACGTATGGTAATTCACAATATTGTGTTAGTCCCTAGATTGATGTGTGGTGGTGAAAGTTGGGGTGGCAAAAGAAACATGAGACTGAAATTAATAAAAGAGCAAAATAAAAATATTATTAAAATCAAAGTTCACCAACAACCAGAACCAAAAAAAAAATAACCAGACACCAGATGTTTCAGTAGCGCTTGTTAGTCGAACTATAAGGTCTAAGTAAAACTGTTTATATTCTTCTGGAAAGTAGTCAAAAAGTTTTCTGATATTATTTTTTAATTACATTTTTGCCTTGAGAAACATCACGCATGTGCATGCATGACCTCGCATGAGATTATGCATGTACATGCAACATGAAACAGAGCGCATTTGGGTCTACAGAATGTGTGTCGTAATAGGCGACAGAGGAAAACAAACTAAAAGATGGACAACAGCCTCTTTCTTATAACTAAAAAATTAAAAAAAACTGCCGTTGCTAACCCTACGTGACAACTATGGCAAATATAAGGTAATCTATGGGGGAGACCTACGTTCAACATTGGACCTTCGATAGTCTGTAATAGTAACGGCAATTCTAACTTATTTTTTATTCCCGACATTTCGAGTATTTTACGACACCCTTGATCATGGAAGGAATCACGAGTCTCAGCGTTGATGTCGTGGTTATCTAAAGCTTTAAAATATTATTTTTTAACCCAATCTACGCAGAACTAGCTAACAGTATCTTTAAATACAATATTCAACGGAGAGCGGCCCGAATTGCCTTGGCTTATATTCAACGGAGAAAGGCCTTGCGAAGAGACGTTGCATCTCTTTACATCTTCTATAGCATATACCACGGGGAGTGCTCACAATTGTTTGGCTTAATTCTAGCTGTTGAATTCTACCATCGTACACTGCGAAAGAACTCGAATTTCTATCCTCATCATCTCGATGTTTGGCGGTCTACTAATGTGCGACTTACGCGGGATTTTTTGCCGCGCACGCCCACCTTGTGTGAATTTTCTTTCGCCAATAGTTTTTCCGAACCAATAAGATTTAGGGGCCTTCAACAAAAGAGCCTACTCCTTTCTAAAAGGTCGATAACGCACCTGAAATTCTCCACTGGTGAAATGTATGCTAGTTTGTGTCTTCTTCCATAAAGACAGTCTTGCAGTGGTATACTTGTGTTTGATTTGATTATAGCATTCCAAGTACATCTTGTGCTGCACATGGTAGCACCTAGTTCTCGAATGCATTAAGGATGTTTTATTTTATTTTAAGAGCCTCACAAACAAGCTTATAAGCTAAGCTTCCACACGACAAAGTCCTTAAAATTACTTTTATGAAATGTGTAGTCTTCTTATTAATATAAGAAATTCCTTTATGCATACAATTATAATACTAAATGAAAATGCAATAAAATAACTATGAATACGATATAGCATAAATGAAACAGTCGAATTTCTGTAGGACGTAATTGAATGAAGTTCGGAATGTTTACTTTGAGCTGAATGAAAGTTGCTACGTCCAATTTTATTCTTTGCTTCGAGCTAACAAATGACATATTTTATTTTAATAATGTAGCCTTATTTATTTAAGCTGTGGTGAAGTGGATGATTCACCTCCTCATTTCGTCCGTGAGTATCGTAAGGAGCAACTTTAGGAAATACCGGATAGATCATAAGGCTACCACTAGATGGCGGTAAAAGAACTATATTATTCTTGCCAGACACTAAATATCCAGACATTCCACTGCTGTACATAAGAGTCTCCCGTTGCTGGGAATATTTGCCATAACCGTTACGCATTGAAGGCGGATTGGCGTTCGTAGACAAAAACTTTTTGCACCTTTGGGTGCATTCCGTCGCTCATCTTGGTAATTTACGTCTAGTATAAACGAGATCCTTATACAGCTACTCCCTCTGCTACCTATCTATGTGCATCCCAAGAAAAGTTCCCTTTGTTCAGAGGTTGCACGTATAAACGCATTGGCTTTTTAAAGAATAAGGGTGATAAACTAGCACACAATTCACCTGATGATAAGTGAATACTGTGGTCCACAGACATCTTCATTTATCTTTAATTAACCATCACAATGCAGATGCTGTGTCACCCATTATGACTAAGATGGAATGCCTCGTTACCAGTAAAAATGGTCCCCGGTGCTCTACACTCACTGTGTGGTCTTGTTATACCACACACCCTTTACTTGATCTGATGATGTATGATTTAAACACAATCTTGAGAAAAAACAAAGATTTATTGAGATTTCACAATATACGAAACTTGGTAAAAATATAAGGTTGATTAAAATTGGTAAAAATTACCTTGCGTACATCCGCTCGATAAAATAAAATGATGTGCCTTACCTAGTTTGAAGAGCACCACCCGCCCTCCCTCAACTTCGTGCACTATCCCCGTCACCACTAATCCCAGCACCACTACTCCCAACACCACTACACTAGGAAAGACACACCACTGACGACAATACGACACGTGTTTCGCCTCTACACGAGGCATTTTCAGGTGATGTAGACTCTGCGGTGGCTGACCGCTAAGTTCTAAAGCAGTCACCATAGGACTTATGCGTTCTAGTAGGTAAGACACATCATTTTATTTTATCGAGCGGATGTACGCAAGGTAATTTTTACCAACTTTAATATAATGGATTTCCGCAAAGTAACGCCTAATTCTATTAATTATATAAGGTTGAGTCAAGCGACCGTATTGGTAGACAAACACCAAAGCACTAAAAATGTAGAATATTAATAAATAAGGTCAGTCGCGCATAGTGTTTAATTACTAAAATGCCGACGCATGAGAATGCACGGTGTTGCACCGTACACTCACAATACAAACACAGCAGCATTAAGCTGCTATTTCACAATGGTATTCTATAAGATCGTGGTCCTTTCTCGATTGAGCCTGCCCATTCGTGCTACAAACATAATATAGCTACAGCATGGCTCCACCACGTACAAAATATTTCAATATTTCGTCGCAACGAAACGCTTAGTCATTGCACTACCGAGCTATCGACTGAACCAACCACTAACCTTGTTTCAAAGGAACCCTTCTGCCCGGTTCTTGATCGACCCGGAGGCAGTATCAAAGACAGTTGAACCAACGAAACGCACTCAGATCCGTAAACTATATTTTAATACAAATGTTGAATTCTAACCTGCGGCATGGTAACTGGTTCTCTCACCATTAAACCACGTCATCACCCGATAGTATAATATTTTTGTAATAATGAGCTCTGGATCGAATTCCGGTCACGACGGCCAATCTTAACAGAGGCTAGCCATTTGTGCAGGATAGGATTAAAGTCACGAGTGTGTGTACAAGCACCTAAGTTCATATATTCCCATAAACTCATAGTCCGATAAGACGGCAATTGGACACGAACGGAGAGAGATCAGGCGCAATACCAACGACTTTACGTGCTTTCCGAGGCATAAGGGTGAAACATCACCAACTTCCTGACTCCGATATCGATAATTTCTTAACCAAAATTTCAATAACTGATTTTGGCCTAACAAGGAATTTGAACCCGGGACCTTGTGATTAGCAGTAATAGATAACTACTAGACTAACTAGGTTTTTTAAGCAACGATGTATGTTTTTCAAGCAACGATAAATATAATAATGATGTTGCGTTAGGCAATATCTACGATCGAAATTTAGGCGAGCTACTAAATTAATTCAAATATCGTTCCTTTATTTGACATTTATTTTTACTTGTGTTTCAAAATGTAAATTGTTCACTAACTTACTCAGATCAGAAGTTGATAAGAAATCAGAGACTCGGGGTAAGTTAATGCCGTCACGACAATTTGCAATTCAAAAGTTTCGATTCAGATCCCTTTTTTATATGTACTTAAAGATTTATTTTGATCATATAGGTAAGGGTATTTTTTGAAATTGACTAAATGCTAGCTAGAATCGTATTATTTATGGTATTAAATCTAAGTATATCAAATGTATTGCTTGCAGACGTATATATTCATAGTTATTTGTATGTACTAATTATGCAGGGTTATTTTCCAATATACGCCCAAATTTGAAGAAAATATTCAGAATATGGGCGGCGAGTGGTGAAGAATAGAGACTAAGCTTTTTAATCCTGTAAAATTTTGTGCTAGAAACGAATCAATGAGTATAGCAGAATATTTTGTTGGTAGAGGATATTAAAATAGAAAGGCAAAAGTGAATAGAATTTGTTAATCTAAGTCAGTTCGCTTTATCTTAGCGTACATGACCACTACCCAGGAAATAGTAATCAAGCTATGGTTTATAATGATAAAAAAAGCATTTAAAATGGAAACCATATTAGTGGCTGCAGAGATCGAACCTCGGTTGCTCGCATACTATGAAATTTATTGAGAGCGATAAACGCCTGAGCTACCATGGCTCTATTTACACATAGTAAATAGCAGCATATCATATACTCAGTAGTCACGATTAATTTTGTTTTAATATTAACATTTTATTTACTTTAAAAGTGTGCAGAAATTTTGCAAACAACGTGTCGAAGCAATACTTTTTATCACATGTACTAAACTTGTAAAATGGTTGTAGCAGCATAAACACATGCACTGCATTATTCAAGTATCTCGTATTAACATTATGCTTGCGCGGATTCAAAAAACAGAAATACTTTTTAACGTTGGATGTACATCAATTTTAACCGACTACAAAAAGGAAGGTATAATGAAGGAAATGTTCTAAAATTAACTGATTTTTTTGTATATTTTTTACGCGACATTTTCGCTGATTTTAATGTTTTTTTCTTTAAATCGAATAGACGATACCACGAGCATTGAAAATAGGGAATGACATTTTTAATGTAACTATACAGACGACGTTTGCTTTAGCGAATTAAATTTCAATTAAAATTTAAAACCAAATTGAAAACTAAAAATATTTTATGGGTTTATGTATGGTTTATACATATATTATGGGTCTGACTAAGTTTCCTATACCTGCCTCTGCTTCTAAAAAGTCGTGATCTACTGTTGTGTACCACTTTAAGTGACATTGAGAGCCAATACAATTTCAGGATGATAGGCCATCCATTACAGCCTATAAAAGTCCACTGCTAAACATATTCCTCCCCCCTAGATTGCCTTATAGGAGGATTTTGCAATATTTGCCACACTTGGATATGAGGCATTCCAACTTAATCGTCCGAGGTGGCAATCCACTAGCTACTTCTAACCAAGCAGTACTTCTTTGTTTAAGTAGTGCTTTGTTTCCTAGATTGTACATTAATCATTATCATCATTGCAGCCTATCAAAAGTCAGCTACAGAACATGGCTTCTCACATAGATTGCTTCATAGGAGGGGAAGAGGGCATATTTGTTATAATTGCCAAGTTTGGTAGGCGGGATAGTGACCACAGTTTTTATAATTTTAATTAAAACACAGTTTTTATTATGGGACAATGGATTCTCTTAAGCCGCAACCACACGGCGTATTTCACATTATTTTCTTTAAAAATATACACCCAATATGAAAACTAAAGATACTGATTAAAATCACCAATGTCAAGCAAAAGGGGAAACTATTAAGATAGGTGATGTTGTTAGGGAGGTCAACTACAAAGTCGATGATTTAGAAATATATGTGAATGAAATAATGGCACGTTTGCTATTACAGTACTTAGATAGCGAAGAGCGGTTCATCTTTCTTGTACCTCCTGAACGGGAAAAACTATTGTGCTATATGTGACTAACTGTGTAAACTGACTGCCTCGTGGGTCTAGTGGTCGTAAACGTGATTGCTGAACATGAGGTCCCGGGTTCGAATCCCGGGGCGGGCTAAAATCCGTTATTGGGTTTTTCTGTCAAGAAATTCTCAGTAGCAGCCCGGAGTTAAGAAATTGGCGGCGTTTCACCCCCTTGCCTCGGAAAGCACGTAAAGCCATTGGTCCTGCGCCTGATCTCTTTCCGATCGCGTCGAATCACCGTCCCATCGGACTATGAGAGTGAGAGAATAGAGAGTGCACTTGTGCTTGCGCATACGCTTGGGCACTACAATTCTGTACTGCGCAGATGGCTAGTCTCCGTTGAGAGTAGTTTTCGTGACCAAAATTCGGTCTGAAGAACAATATAGCTTTGGCTGTAACTTCCTCGAAAATCGCTGCAATGTTGATCAAAGGTAGATGTAGATAGATCAAAGGTGTTGTTGGCACTTAATATTGCAAGCAAACGCCAACCAGCAACATAAGCAAGAGCAGCTGCTGCGGCGCTCTCTTACAGCAGTGCAAGTTGATATTGTTCAATGAGTGCATGATGCCAGCACACGGTAGTGGCATACATTTGACCGCAGCAATCGAGTTCTGATGGGTGATATTTTCGTTTTATTCGCAGGCAACTTTAGACAGACGCTGCTATTTATTAAGAGAGACAGATCAGCGGATGACATGTTTGCCTCAAGCGCTGCCTCTGTGAGCTAAGGTCGAAAAATTACATTTTAGGTACAACATGTGTTTGCAACATAATAGTGATCAATAATCAAGTACCTATAGCAGTCAGCTGCTACAAATCTGACAGGGTTGACAGGAATTAAACGCAGATGGCAAATTTCATGTCGAACTTTTTGCACACGTTTTTCCAAATTTAATGATTTTTTATAAAAGGGGCAAACGAGAATACAGCTCACCTGATAGTAAGTGACTACCGCCGCTCATGAACAACTACAACGCCAAGGGAAATGCAGGTGCGTTGTCGGCCTTTAAAAAAGAGTTTGCTTTTTATTTGTAGGTGTCCAAGTCGTATCGGTCTGACGAAATCGCTGGTGGTAGTCAATTTGATATCTGCAAATAAATATATTATGTGGTCGGATTCTTTTACTGCTTAGTAGTCCGTCTGGGTTGGTACCACCCTCGTACTTATTTCTGCTCCCAAATAGCAGTGCTTGTTGGCTCATACATACAATTATACAGCCAAAAATACTAAAGTTGGACCAAAATAGTGCCAGCAGTCAAGTTATTAACAAATTTAATATTTACACTGTAAAAGTCCGGAGTGAATACGGCAGGAAGCTCATCGTGCCACCTACCGGAAAAAGTGGAACAACGTCTGCCGGGCGAGCTATATTTAAAAAAAAGTTTTTTACTTTAACGTATTCAATATTAACCTCAACGTTGTATAAAAATCCAGCCGTTAATTAATTTTCAACAAAGACAACCAATCAACTGACCATGTGCTTCAAAATAATCAGATCGGCTTATTACCAGCCCTATACGCTCTTCTCTCAAGTCGCTCTTGGATGTATTTGATTAAAGCTCTTTTCATCAGATATCATGCTTCATTGATTGGAAGTTGCATGTTGGAATTATAAAGTAAATGTAATTATTCGTCTTACTGAGTATTTCCCAGTACTTTCTATAGTTAAAGTAAAAGTAAAGTAAAGTTACAGCCTAAATACGTCCCACTGCTGGGCACAGGCCTCCTCTCATTTCTGAGAGGAATTCTGAGAGGGTTTTAGGGCAAGGAAAAATCCGCCGCGCTGCCGCAATGCGTATTGGCGAACTTTACATGTCTTCGAAATATTTTTTTTTTTGATTTCTCAGACATGCAGGTTTCCTCACGATGTTTTCCTTCACCGCTGAGCACGTGGTAAATCAGCACTTAAAATTGCAATTAACAATTTCATTGGTGCCGGCGGAGATCGAACCCGGGTTGCTCGCGTACTGTAAAACTTACAGCGAGCGCTAACCATCTGAACTACCACGGCTCTTTTATTCATTAATAGTATAACAGATAAATACCCTAACTAATAGCAGAAATATATGATACGTCACACTACTCAGCTTTACATACTAACGGGTCAAACTTTAAAATGTATATAAACTGCTCTCCTGAAAATTACAATCTATGTAATTAATACATTTGTCTTATAGACCATCGAAATATGAAATCGATTATAAATTTGTCCTCTTCTTCAACATAGTCTCAAAAATATAAAAGGTCTGTCTATTAAACAGAACCATGGCGGCACAGGGGATAAACGCTCGCGGTAAATTTCACATTATGTGAAATAAACCGAGTTTGATCCCCGCAAATACCAACGATATTGTTAAGTGCTGATAAATAAACCCCGTAACACATGATCAATAGTTACACTTACAACTACTAGACAACGAGGCAGTCAGTACCGTAAGCCGAATTTTGGTCGCGGTGGCCAGTCTCAATTGAGTCTAGACATCTGCGCATGACAAGATTATACATATTGCCCCAGTGTATGCGTAAGCACAGGTTCACTCTCTATTCTCTCACTCTTTTAGTCTGGCGACACGACCGACACAGGACCTACGGCCGCCAACTTTACTACAGCAACAACGACTTCGGACTGCTACTCAAAAATTTATTTTCAAAAAAACCCAATAACTGATTTAGACCTGACCCGGGATTCGAACCCATGACCTCATTATAAGCAACCGCATTTACAACCACTAGACCTACGAAGCAGTCAACCGTACCGTAATACCGTATGTACACTATACGTCAAAAGTGTGAGACGTCTGGAACTGTGTTAGCCAATCCGCTATGGATGGACTATGGGAGAAGCCCATTACCAATAGCGGACCTTAACAGCCCAATAAAGAAGGAAAAAAGAAATAACCGCCGGGAAAATTAATTTATTCGCTTTTATAACAAGGTCCCCGATAAAAAAGTATTTATTAAAATATTTTAAAAATCATTCAAAAAATATCCATCCAACATTTTGCCCGTAACACCGGGCCCAAACGTTAATCAGCTGTACTACCATAAACAATGTATCCAAATTCTATCGATGAGTATCTTTACCCAGTATCCGTACCCTTGATTAATGTATACGAATTCACAACCAAGTCCTAGATGAAAAGTATCTACCAATAAATTTTAAAAACCACAACCTTGGAGCCAAATCGTTAATCAGTCGTGCTATCAAAGACCATTAATGACTTTATAATAAAGCAAATTTACTGCACACACAATTTTTTTTATATACGAGAGGGCAAATGAGCATGCGGCTCACCTGATAGTAAGCGACTATCGCCGCCCATGAACAACTGCAACACCAGGGAATTGCAGGTGCGTTACCGGCCTTTTAAAAAGAGTAGGCTCTTTTCATAATATACTCGTATAATATATTATACAACATGTAATAAAAACCCTGTGGTGTAAGTGCGTTATTAGAATCAATATTCGAACGTATATAATTAACTTTACTTCAGAAAAATTACCAAAAAAATTATCAAGTTGCATATTGTATGTGGTTCAATCAGAATTCCTTTCAATGTCGTGCGCATTCTACGTAGTCAGTGCAAAATTGTTTGATCATCGATAGCAAATTTGTTTTATCGACGTGCCATCAAGAAAATCAAATTATTCCTATAATGATTTCTTATACTAAAAATTAGTTTCATTTGAAATTATTCCTAATTAGACAAAATACAAAAACTTGAATTATACAACAAAGGGACATCTTATTGACTTTATACTAAGATCATTTATTATTTACAAAAGTTCTATGTTGTAATTAAACACTGAAGTTGCGAAAGTATGCTTTCTAAGAGACATGGTGCTCCATTTTTAACCGACTTCAAAAAAGGAGGAGGTACTCCATTTTGGAGGAGGAGGACTGTATTTTTTATTTATTTACTTAACAATTTATGTACACACAAAGTAGTGTTACAATGAAAAATAAAAAAGATATTTTGTACAAAGGCACTGCTTATTTCATATTGAAATTTCTTCCAGCAGGCCCGATACTGAACATATTAAAAGTGAAGCAGACTTAGTGTGCACTCTCACTTTAAATATTATAATACATATCGGCGCGAAGGCGTTATTTACTTCTATTTGCATACTTAATATTTAACTTTAGTTCAAGTTAATTGATTGCCTATATTAAATTGCAACAAGTGCAAACAATTCTAAAAGATTATTTGTTTAAAGTCAAAATACTTTGGTATAAATAAGGGTGGCCAACGCCCCGCGCGGCATTATCGTTCGGAACGTTGAGCCTCACAATGCTCTGTAAGATTGTGAAAATAATAAAGTGAATTGTGATTATTAGGAGTTTAATTCGTGATGGAAAGTGATATTGAAGAATGTGGCGTAAGCAATGCTGACGTCACTCTTCCTAAAATAATAGGAATGGGCCGCTGCTCCATCGGCTCGTTCATCAGACATGCCACAGCAAAATGAAGTCAATGTTTAACGCCAAAATGAAGTGCATTATCAAACTTTATCAAACTTTGGACGGTGTTCCACCTCAGTTCTTGGCACAAATGATGCAGATGATGCAGAAAATGTCGGAACGATTGTGCGCTCCACCTACTGACCCAAAAATCATGACAAAGGATATTTATCTACCATCATTTGACCCGGATACTAACGTTGGCGTACGTGAATGGTGCCAGATTATAGACAAAGCAATTGAAGCACACAAAATCAGTGAATTTGACATTCGCATGAAAGCATATATTCTGCTGAAAGGAAGAGCCAACATGTGGAATGATGACTGGATGTTGACCACGTCTACGTGGAATGAGTTACGCAACAATTTCATCACCAATTTTGAGCCAGAAAATAGATATTCTCGTGACATTCTCCGATTTAGAGAACATGTCCATGACTCGTCAAAAGACTTTGCTGAATTCCCATCACGTTCGTGGGTTCTCTGGAAGAGGATCACCAAGAATAAGCTAGATGATGAATATGCGGTGGAAGCTGTTATTGGATGCGTTAATGATGAACGTCTCCGAATTGAATTGAATGCGAGGACAAAAACTGTACCCGAACTCATTTCAATCACATCATCAATAAAAGGAAGCGTTCTCAAATAAGCTCACACCAAGGACTGCCTAACAAACGTCCATGTATCTCAAACGGCACTCCATCAACATCAAGCTGTCTCATATGCAAGAGTACGAATCATGCCACTAGTGTTTACAGGTATAGGCCACAAGAAGCCAAGCCAGAGGTGAGCCAGAAAGACTCCAAGGTGGGAGAAGTAACCACGTGCACATACTGCAAGAAACCAGATCACACCTATGAGATGTGCTACAGGAGAGAACGATCGCTAACGTTGAGCGTGAACTGTGTTGCAGGAATCAAACTGGCACCTATAAGTATTCGAATAGGCACAAACATATTACTAGCCGTGTTCGACAGTGGAGCAGACTGTTCAATTATCTGAGAATCAGTTGCTGCTAAAATATCAGGACAAGGAAATCAAGCTATGAATTTTTTTTAAAGCATTAGACGGTTTCCAGTTTTATCGCTAACTAAGCTTCCAACTGTTTGTGTCATAGACAACATAACTGTTGAATTACAATTTTACATACTGCCCGACTGTGAGATGTCTACGGACGTCCTAGTGGGTATGAACATGATACATGAAACGAACCTGAATATGATAATTACATCTAATGGAACAAAGTTTGTACATCGACGGTCATGTGAGTACGAAAAATCCTATGTTTGACAAATTGGACTGTGACCTAACTAATGATGATGAAATTGCTCTTTTACGGGGACTTTTGAATAAATACGAACATCTGTTTATACATGGGTATTCTAAAACCAGAGTTAATTATGGCCAACTGGAAATTCGACTAAAGAACCCTAACAAGTATGTGAAACGAAGACCATATCGCCTTAGTCCAATAGGACGCGAAAAAGTCCGCAATATTGTTAAGGAATCACAAGAACACAATATTATACGAGAAAGCAAGTCACCATACTCTAGCCCCATCATATTGGTCAAAAAGAAGAATAGCAATGATCGTCTCTGCGGTGACTTTCGGGAGCTCAACGCCAACACTCTCCGAGATCATTATCCACTACCACTGATCTCTGATCAAATTGATCAAGTGGTAAATGGTCATTTCTACTCAAGTTTGGATATGGCAGCAGATTTCCACCAGATACCAATATCAGAATCCTCTATAGCGAAAACTGCATTCGTCACACCAACACACAATAGAATAGAATAGAATAATTTTTATTCAATATAGATAACAGTACATAATACTTATTGAAAGTAATTTTTTAAATTTTACCACTGGTTCGCAAAAAAACCTCTGTTCTGGGAAGAACCAACAAGACCCAGCGGGACTTTTTTTTAAAAAAAGCTCAATTTACAATATAATATTTTATGTAATTGTTATGAAAACATTTAGACACAGCATGGTAGCGATCACCTCATTCCCAGGAGTTATTATCAGTCATGTACTCTTTAGTAGTATAATAACCCTTACTAGACAATTTTTGCTTAATAAATAATTTAAAACTTTTGATAGATAAGGTCTGCATATTTTCTGGGACTTTGTTGTAAAAACGTATATATTGCTCCATGAAGGAATTACTGACTCTTTGGTGTCGAGTAACTGGTTTATCTAACTTGTGTAATGATGTAGCTTCCTGATTAATGTCTCATGGTGAACACAGTCGAAAGCCTTGGAAAGACCACAAAATATACACAAAGCATCTTCTGAATTTTCCCATGCACAGAAAATATGTTTGATTAGCTCAACACCGATATCAGTTGTCGAGCGACCCCTTGTAAATCCAAACTGATTGTTATGGAGTAATTTATTTACATTAAAATTACTTAACGTTTGACCCAGGATATTTTTATCAAAAATTTTACTGAGCGTTGGCAGTACAGAAATAGGTCTAAATTAGTGGGGTCCAATGTACTGACAGATTTAAATAAAGGTATAACTTTACTATGCTTCATTAAATCAGGAAACACACCAGATTCGATACTAGCATTGAAAATAATAGCAAGTTGGGGTTGGTTGGGGTCGCATCTATTATAGACGCATTAACTTAAATAGAAATCCCCAATATATCTGCTGTTTTCTTAATATCAATCACTTTGAAATATTTTACAATATCACCTGATAATATTCTATGAAATGCAAATTATATTTTTCAGGCATTTACATTTTGTTTGAGTAATGACTCGGCGACAGCAGGGGAGGAATTGAGTGACTTTGTAGTCAAGATCTGAAGGTCGGTAAAATATTGTTCAAAAGCCGTTGCAACATCTTGATCTGATATCCTTAATTTATTGTTAAAATTTAATTGAAAGTTTGAGTTGTGTAGTTTCATCTTGCCAGTTTCACTATTGATTATACTCCAAGACATTTTAATTTTATTAGAGGTATTCTTAATTTTGTTTCTTAAATGTAAAGACTTGGCTGCGCAACACACTCTTTTATATATTTTGGAATACTTTTTTACATATTCTCTAAATGGAACACTATGATTATATAATCTTTCATTGTAAAGATCATATAAATTTTGTCTACTCCTATGGATTCCTACTGTCGACTATTCATTAAACGATTCGCAACTGTTTAAAGAGAGTGTTTTAGAAGTAAATGTTTTATTAAATTCAAAACTTATTAGTTTAAATAATGATCCATAGAAATAGTTAGTATTGTTTTTATATGGAAGAAATTGTAGCTTTTTCACTATACTACTTCTAAATCTCTCTAAGCGATGTTTATTTATTGGAACAAGCACAACCTTCTTAACTTTCTGTTTTTTGTGCATGTAAGGTAGCGAGACCAACTGTCCACAGTGATCAGAACTTAAATTTTGAATAATTAATTTATGTAAGGCTCAAAATCAGTAAAAATATTATCTGTACATGTTGCACTAGGCCCTGCAATACGTGTTGGCTCAAAGAACAAATTAACAAGGTTGATTTGAGCAATGATCTAAACTTAATACTCATTTGAGAAGTTTCAAGGAGATTTATATTAGAGTCTTCACATACGACAACAGATTTATTCTGTTTACTAAGCTTAAGCAAAACCTTCTCCATTATTTTTCCAAAACAATCATACATACAATGTGGGGGTCTGTAAACACTGACAATAATGAAGTGCTCGAACTCAACAAATGTCATTTCTACAGTTCGCTCAACAGAGAGGCCCACAATATCCTTACGTTCTTTACTTATTAATATTTTATTAGCTAATATCAAGGAGCCACCGCGTAATTTTTTTCTCTGTTAAAGCAACTGGTGTTTACTGAAATTAGACATATTATAGTTATAATCTTTTAACCAATGTTCAGTTATACAAAAAATATGTATGTTGTTACTATTTAAAAACAATTCAATTTCTTATTCTTTGCCCAACATGCCTTGCATATTTTGATGCACCAGGTGTATACAATTTTTATGTTTTTATGAGAAATTAGACAATTAACTATTTGTGGGCTACATTCTGGATAATTTAATTTGTTACTGTGATTGCTAGAGATTACCTCTATTGTATCATTTTCTAATTTAAATTACTGAAACTGATGGGTTGTACGAATACATTACCATGCCGGTTGGCTTAAGCAATGCCAGCTCCGTTTATCAGCGATGTATTAACAGAGCTTTATACCCCTTGTTGGAAACTGCTGCGCAAGTGTATGTTGACGACGTCTTAACCCAGTGGCAGTGGTGCCAGCAATCAAACATTTTCGTCAATACCTGTACGTACGCAAATTTACTGTCATTACGGACTGCAATGAATTAAAATCCTTTAAACACAAAAAGGACCTCCTAGCAAGAATCTATCGATGGTGGACGTTTTTACAAAATTACGAATTTGTTGTAGAATATGATGTAGAAAACGTGAGCGACTTCAACACGCTGACTTTTTCAGCAGAAAGCCAAGTGACCTTACGGTTAATATTATGACGAAAGACTTAGACTGGCTTAAAGTTGAACAACGACGAGACGATGAATTGAGACAGTTAATGGATACCTTAAGAGACAATAACTCAGTAGAAGACTATGTTCTGGAAAACGACGTTCTCAAGAAGAATGTTCAAGATCCAGTTTTGGACTGCATTTTTCAAAAAGTAGTTCCCAGGTCTTTCCAATGGAGCATCATAAACTCTTTCCATAATGCACTCAAACATCCCGGCTGGGAAAAGTCATTACATAAAATCAAAGAAACCTACTGGTTTAACAAGATGAGTACGTTGGTTCGAACGTTTGTTGAAAATTGTGTTATATGCAGAACTTCGAAAAGTACTTCGGGTGCTGTTCAAGCCCGACAACACCCAATCCAGAAGCCAACAGCGGCCTTTCAAGTGATTCACATGGACATTACGGGCAAGGTCGGAACTCCAAATGACTAACAATACGTCTTTGTAACAGTTGAAACGTTCACAAAGTACATCTTATTCTACTATGCCACAAATAAAAATCCACACAGTACTCTTGCTGCCCTAAAACGAACGGTGCATCTATTTGGGACACCGGTACAAATTATTGTCGATGGAGGACGAGAGTTTTTGGGCGAGTTTAAAAACTATTGTGACAACTTCGATATAGAAATTCACGCCATTTTGCCAGGAGTCAGCCAAACGAATGATCAAGTCGAAAGAGTCGTGGCAACACTTAAAAATGCACTGACAATGATAAACAACTATGAGACCGAAGAATGGCACACAACACTAGAAGAACTAAAATTAGCTATGAATTGCACTGCTTATCGTATCACCGGGGTTGCCCCTCTGACACTCATTACTCAGCGAAAACACTGTATTCCAGCTGAGCTGCTGAACTTTGTGGACATTAACAGTCAAACTATCAATATCGAAGCACTTACCGAACATGAACAACAGATAATGTCTCAATCGGCGGAAATTGATATACAGTGCTTCAATCTACGTAAAGCCAAGATATACCCCTTCCAAAGAGGAGACTATGTCCTAATCAAGAACAACCCATGAAATCAAACTTCACTGGACCTGAAATTCAGTGAACCATATGAAGTTTGTAGAATACTGGATAGTGATCGATATCTACGATATCTGATAAAGAAAGTGGTTGGCAGAGGACGACCACGGAAGGTCGCACATGACCAGCTTCACCGAGCCCTGCAAACTGGTATTCAGGAAACCGTATCGGTGCCAGAGGAAGGATTACCCACCAACATCTAATCTCCGTCTTTACAAAGAGGGTTGCTGGAGCAACTTGTCCAAGACACAACAACGGAAAATACTATAAAATAAAAAGGTGAGTCACAACCATATCCCTTCATCCCTACTACAAATTCCTGTGCACAACCAGTTGCAGAGTATGAGGTCGCACGTTGTCATGCAGGCTAACGTCGAAAGCTGCTGCTAATTCAGCCGTGAAATGAGTATCATCAGCTTCCGCAATCGCTATTAATTCGTTGTTGTCGACCAAAGTTTTCGGGCGACCACGAGGATCATTTTCAGGTCGAAATTTCAGAACGCAAGCGGGCAAACCAATAACAGGTGGTACATTCGTTTATAGCACAGAACACAATTACTCTCTACCAAGAGAAGAACGCCAACTTCATACTAAAAAACGGAAACACGTGTTTATGAGTGTACCCTACAAGCGCTACGGTGGGCGCCCATATAAAACTTTTTAGCGGGAATTTCAAACCTTGTTATTCTGTAACTTTGAACTTTTCATTTAAGGCTTTAAGAAGCCTGAATGACCTTGATGAAACGGTGACCGCAGAGATTTCAGCCGACGTCAACACCGTCTAGCGACTACTTTCTGTATTACTTAGAAAAGTGCAAAGATTAATAGACTGCAGAGATGACAAGTATATAAGTGATATACTGCCTATTATGCTTGCGCGTCACTGAGAGTTATGTCGCGGTTAAGCATCTTCAATTACATTGCACAATGTGGTACTGTAGCTTCATCCGGTAGGCATCACGAGCTATCAAGTGTTTAAGTTTTAAGTACGTAAGAGTTTTTATTATATTCGTTGAATCGTATTTATTTGTGTCGTATTAGTAGCTCTGGGTCAAAGCGCTCGCTGTAAATTTCGCCCAGATTTGATCCCCGGCAGCACCAATAAAAATTTTAATTGCAATTTTAAGTGCTGATTTGGCACGTGCTCGGCGGTGAAGGAAAACATCGTGAGAAAACCTGCATATGTCTGAAGAATAAGAAAAAAAATTCGAAGACGTGAAGTTCGCCAACACGCATTGTGGCAGCGTGGCGGACATTTCCTTGTCCTAAAACACTCTCAGAAGTAAGAGGAGGCCTGTGCCCAGCATAGCGACTCACATAGCGGAATAATTTTTTCTGTAAGACCATTTTCAATAACAATTTTTAGAGTGTAACATTTTTATCAGCTGCTGTATTCATA
Organism: Parnassius orleans; assembly: GCA_029286625.1. Classification (NCBI taxonomy): domain Eukaryota; kingdom Metazoa; phylum Arthropoda; class Insecta; order Lepidoptera; family Papilionidae; genus Parnassius; species Parnassius orleans. Next base: position 145,333 of record JAGSMP010000494.1, on the reverse strand, counting down.
GTGCCTTGAGCAACACTTTGCCGGGTTCTGTACAGAAAATAACAGTTTTAAAAAAACTAGAAAAACAGGCGTTTGTAGATAACCGCGTGGGGTGCTATTTCAGATATTTTCATGATGACGCTAATTTTATAAATATCCACAAAAATATTTACAACAAATTACATCAAGCACCCCACGCTTTATTACAACAAAATTATTTTTATGTTACTCACAATTTTCTTATTTTAAACTTATTGAAAATTATTTTCCACTTTTTAGTACGGTTATCTACAAAAGCGTGTTTATTTAGTTTTTTTAAACCATTATTTATTTTCTATTTTTTAGTGCGGCAAACTACAAAAGCGTGTTTTTTTTGGACCTAAGTTTTTACACAAGAAAGTAAACTTTGAGATCAGTCCATCTTGTTTTTCGCTAATTAAGTGAATAATAAAACAAACCAAGAGGTCCGTGATTTAAAACTTCTAGCAGCATTTAATAGAAAAGACCTTATCATAAAATGTTAGTTAATATTTAGCGATCTGATCTGAAAACTTTTAAGTGTGCCAGTCGTACATTAATGATGAAATTTGGGTCAATATACTGGAAATAGTCTAGTAAATATTTTATAATACCATTAATCATCTTCAGTATGATTGACCGTGTGTATGAATTTTATAAGTCTATGCTACTTTTGATGAAAATTATTATTGCAGATAAAAGACATTGACAAAATCATGATTGTGTGCAGATTTTTCAGCTTTCATACAAAGTTGCATCATCCTGGTTTATAGTATTCGCTCCGTAAACGTTGTTAATGTTGCGTGCTGCTTGTGCCGCGTTGCTGCCACGACGGTACTCATATTCCATAGTTACTTGAATTTTTAACGTATCCATGATGACAAAAAATATTTAAATGCGATGAAAACATAACGCTACGACTAATTTTGAAAAAATAATTCCATGTTTTAAAATAAAATTAATTTGATACTAGAATTCTTAGCCAAACAAAAGTTAATTTGATTTGAAATGGCCAGTTCTGCAGAATGGAAATTTCATAGGTAAAGAACTATTATAAATATAATATCTAGATACGTCGGGTAGAAAGAAATTGAAATATAATTCTACAGGGGACACATCATTAAGTTAAAGCTGCGTACACGTTTAATACACATGTGCGTACGTGAGGAAATTTAACAATGCCTTTTCACATTTTCATTAAACCAACCTTACGACACTTAACGACAACTCTCGTTATAATACGAGTCCATAACAAAAGTACTTTTTAAGGTTCTACTCTCAAACAATTAATTGTCATTATTTCTTTTTGTTCTTTAATAAAAAAAAATTATAGAAGAGGGGGCAAACGAGCATGCGGCTCACCTGATGGTAAGTGACTACCGCCGCCCATGAACAACCGCAACACCAGGGGAATTGCAGGTGCGTTGCCGGCCTTTTAGAAAAGAGTAAGCTCTTTTCTTGAAGGTTATATCGGTCCGGAAAAATCTCCGGTGGTAAACAATTCCACAGAGAAGTTGTACGAGGAAGAAAACTCCTAGTAAGACGCACAGTGGTGGACCGCCAAGCATCCAGATGATGAGAATGATATCGTGAATTTTGACGCGATGTGCGTTCGTGAAATTTGGCGGCTGGAATTAATCCGAACAATTCCTCAGAACACGCCCCGTGGTATGATATGTCATAGAGTTATAGTATATGGTGTTTTTGTTGGAATTAGATAGAAATTTGAAGTAATATCTTTCAATATGTATAGGTTATATCAATTTTGAGATATGAATTTTTTACAGTATTATTTTATTTAAAAAATTTATACGCGGCAGTGTGTCAGCCAAGTTCGGAAAAGAAAAGCTTAATTGTAGCTGGCTAAGCCCTAATGGCTGGATATGGATAGACTGAGCACTAATGTAGTATCTACGCCAATAAGCGCCCACCGTAAATTTCATAATACGCGAGCAACCAAAGTTAGATCTCCAGAAATATTAATAAAATAAATACTTGCAGTTTTGAATGCTGTTTTGCCACGTGCTTGAAGCTGAAAGTATACATGCACCTTCTCAGAGAAATAAAAAATGTTTCGATAATATGACGTTCGCCAAAAGCTTCGCGTGGTGGAGTAATTTTTCCATAACCCTTTTGGAAATGAGAGGAGACTGGTATCCCAGTAGTGAAACGACCATAGCATGTAGCATTACTGTTTTAATTATCATTCATTCATTACACTCTCTCAAAAGCTCACTCTTGAACATCGGCCTTCCCATAGATTTCCTCTATTTTTTTGTTAGGAAGATGCTGCAGCTCACATACTACAGGGCTTACTTGTTTACTATTACTAAATAAAAGACAATTAAATACAACAAGCTAGATGCTGATTTTAAAAGGTAGTATGTGAGTCACGGGTCAATGAGATCAAGTTGCAATGGGCTGGCCGACATGGACAATGGAACCGACAGAAAAGAAATATTCTCGAGTGGAAGCCTCGTACCGGTAAGCTAGGACGCCTCCCCCCCCCCCCCCCACCGCTAGATGGAGTGACGATCCGGTAAGACATGCAGGAAATATAAGTGGGGTAGAAGGGTGTGGGTGGCTCAGGACCGTGCCTGGGAGGACTATGTTCGGCAGTTGGCTTGTGATGGACCGTAATAACTGATAATTATAATATAATGAAGAATGATTTGAGGCATTTTTTAACGATTTAATTAAGTCATTTAACCCAACGTACAATATATTTCATTAAATTATAAAAATTAAAACCTAAATTGAAATATTAAATGAGGTATACTTCTTGTATTTACTAAATACAAGATTAAATTATGGAATATAAAGCGCGCTAGCTCCTTATACCGAAATACAGAATAATGAGTTACGTCAAAGGGAACGGGTGTAAATGCTTCTATTTCTGCTTTGAGCTTTTTATTACAGTACGGCGCAAAAGCTTGAGGCAAAGGTCTGTGTGAGCTGACGTACTGCAGCTTGTTCTAATTTCGGTATCATTAGGATTTACTAAAATATCTAGTTGAAAAATAGCAGAATATTTTTGTATATTATTGTCACCACTTTTGGAGGAAATAAAAAAGCGGTCAGATGCAAGGCGCAATAATAGATTAGATAATCTTAATAGATTGTTCACCAAAGCTCGTGTTCATATAATGAGGAAAAACTTGTTTTTTTTTAATCAATTTAAAAAAGGGAACCTAAGAAAACCTATTTTAGGTAATCATCCTTCACGCTTGTTATTTAACCCTCTCCCCCATAATCACACTTCACTCATATTGACTCACACATCAAAATTATTGCAATCATGACAATCGACCTTGTTAGTAAAAAAATTAACAATATAATATTTGCTTAATATTAAATTTGTACATATTATATTCAGATATTATTTCCAACAGATCTATTCAGACAATTCTTTTGATGATCCCCATAAGGGTGGAGGAGAGGAATTTTAAGAGTTCCCCTGAAATAGATAAATACATATAGAATTGAATTAAATTTGATTTAGATAATAACAACGTGACTGACTACCTGACGTAGCAACATACAGACGAAATCACTAAGTTTAGATTTTTTTAAACTATTATAATTCAGTACTTTACTTAGTAGTAAACGTGTTGTAGTAAAGGTGGGATAGTTCCCACCTGATCGTAAGTTTGCGTGTTATTAAGACATGAAAAACCATTTTTAATTTTTTTGTCTGCCAGTGTGTTTTTCTGTCTTTTCGGGATAATCATTGGAATGGCTGAAACAATGGTGATATAACTTTACCAGTAGAAAAGAACAATGCCAGGAGGGACCTTGGCTATATTTTATACGAAAAACTTTAAGGTTTTTTTTTTTTGAAAAACGAAATCATATAAAATAAAATGTCTTTGATTACCTTAAATCTAAATAACACTACTTTAATAAATCCTGTCCAGGCAAAGCCGGGGCGGGTCACTAGTGTTATAATAAAAAAATCAAATCATCGCTAGAATAATGTTTTAAATGTTCCAGTAGACAGTAAAATGCCGAAACCAATTATCTATTATAAACAGTGTGCTATGATAATTCCAAAGCCATTAGATATGCCTTAGGATTTTTCTGTATTACCCTTTGATTTTCGATTATTTACATCACTCAGGAAACGTGATAAGGAATTCAATGATGCCGCCAAATTACGATTTTTCTTCAATTTACCTATTCATAACTTTTTCAAATCATAAAATATAAATACAAAGACTTCTTCGTGGAGTTGTACGTCCTTACTTTTTTACCCTTGTGTAATTTTTGCCCTTTACGATGCTCTTTATTAAATTTCAACACAGTAAAACATAAAATGGCGAATCACCGTCGAATGAAGTACTTATAAGGATGACAAGACGTAGAAAGTGTGGAATAGGAAAATTGAATTTTCTCACGTTCGTGTACTAAGGAAGGGCCGCGATAGCTCAGGAGCTATGTAAATTTCATATACGCGAGTAGCTCGAATTGGATACCTGCGGGCGCCAATTAAATTATATAAATAAATAAAATAATAGTGTTTCCGCCAGCATAGCGGGATCCGAACCTGCGAAGCTACCATGACTACCATGCTTGATTACTATTAAAATATGTAGATTACCTACAGGTTGACAGCAAAATAGAACTACAATAGTTCAATAACAACAAAAAAGGCGTCCCTCCCACTTAAATTTCATTACAACGTGAGAAACTTTAGTTAGATTTTCCCGCCGCCACTAATATAAATCGTGTTCTGCGTGGACTGACAGCGTGGCTGACAGTCACGTGACCACTCCCAATGTTTCGAGAGTTTTGTGCAACAATAGCATCCTTAGTAACCGGGGCACTGAGGTGTTTGATGTTTTGATATCATTTTTAATCCACGTTAGCATTAGGTTTATTCAAAACATTCTTTTTATTTAATGGAAATTATTTATATCTCATTTATTTAACGAATAATTGTAACAAACAAACACACAGTCCACCTGACGATAAGTTAACACGGTGTAGACATTTACATCTATCCTCGAATAAGATTAAAAATGCTGATTCGTTTTCAACCCTGAGGACTAAGTTAAAACGTCTCATTTCCAGTAAAAAAGGTCTCCAGTTCTCTACACTCACCATATGAAACACGGCACCACTAAGCTGCTGTTTCAAGCTGTTATTCTGTGAGAGCGCATTTGTGCTACAACCATAATAAAGTTGCAGCATGGCTGTATCACGTAAAATATTTTTCTAGAATAATTTTCATCTATTTACAAAATATTAATCTTATTCTAGAATTTCCAGAATAGTGATACTTAAGGTATTATTGTGAATTTCACTGTAACCGATTAGCCCGGGTTCGATCCCCGACGGCAGTAATGAAATTGTTAATAATTGCAAGTTTAAGTGCCAATTTACCACGTGATAGGCGGTGAAGGAAAATAACGTAAGGAAATTTACACAGATTTGAAAATCGGAAAAATAAAACATATTTTTCGAAGAAATGTGAATTCCGACAAGAACACGCATGTGGTGGACGCGGTGGATACTTCGTTGCCCTAAAACCCCTCTCAGATTAGAGTGGCGGACTGTGCCCAGCTCTGGGGTTTATATACGCTGTAGCTTTAAAATGACCTATTTTAAATAAAACAATTAAGCTAACAAGCAACGCATGCAATAAGTTTCATCGAATAACTCTGGCTATTCATCTCCATATTTCCGTGCGTGTAGCGGTTTATTAAAATGGCTATTGAAACCCGTCGGGAACGCGTTCCTCACGCAAATCAACTTGTCAGTGTTGCAGTAATAAATTCACAAATTTCAACCGCGAAGCGCAGCTGCCATACTCAGTAAATATAATTCAAAAATGTACCAGGGGATATGGAGTTTATCGGCTTTTGGCATGTTATTATAAACTGGCGTTTACAAGTGCTTGCTTTTTCGTATCTTCATCATTATCAACATTATTACAGTCGTTGTACATTCATATAAGCTATTAAATTATTAAGTCGGTTATTACTTTTTTAAGTTTTAAGTGGACTAGCAATATCACGACCTCAGGGTAACAACTGGAACAACAGCTTAAATGTCATCTAAATATCTAGTTACCGTTACTGTTATAGCCTGTTAAAGTCCACTGCTGAACATAGGCCTTCCCCATAGATTGTCTCATAGGGGGCATATTTGCCATAGTTGCCATGCTTGGCAAGCGAGTCGGCAACCACAGTTTATTTTTTATTTTTAGTCGTTATTACGAAGACGCTACTATCCATCTCCTGATTTGTTTGATATGGGTTAGTGGATATTCTTACACCGTCACTATACGGTACCTAATAAGAGTTACTTACATTAAAATTTCACCCCATATTTTCCCACTGTTAGGAGTGTAATTTTTTCATTAAATTTAAATGGTACCATGCTTGAGGTATACGCCCATCCATGGTTATCAATGGTTTACAATTGGCGAATATATCACGTGACATACATACAAAAAATACAGTCGAATTAAGAACCGTCTCCTTGAAGTCGAGTAAAAATACGTGGAATTTTTCAACATTAAAAAGAAATTGCAAATAATTCAAGCTTAACACAGGGTGGCAAAGTAAGGCTGACGTGACGTTTTAATACATACGTGCAGAAATTCAACACTGCCGCTACAGATGTTCATCGTTCCTACCCTTATAGTAATTACATACATATGCTAGTAATACTTAAAAGCAAGTACTTTTAAACGCCAGTTTTGAAAAAAAATGCCAAAAACGTCGAGAATTATAAATAAACAAATTAAACGTGATAAAGTCCGTAAAAAATAATTTTATTCAAATATGCCAAAAGCCGATAAATTAAATTTCCTCTGGTACATTTTTTAATTTTATTTATCATGTATGGCAGATGCGCTTCGCGGTTTAAATTAGTGAATTTATTACTGCAACACTAACAAGTTCATTTGCGCGAGGAACGCGTTCCCGATGGGTTTCACTTAAAACCGCTACACGCACGGAAATATGGAGATGGATAGCCGTTATTCGATGAAATTTATTGCGTGCGTTGCTTATTAGCTTAATTTTTTATTTATATAAGGTACTTAATGTTAAAGTTACAGCGTATCTCCATTCTGAGAGGGGTCTTTGGGGTAAGAAAGTAATTTTTTTAAATTGTCTACCGCTTTGTCTCAATATGTGTTGCACATAACAGATATGTTTTTTTTTAAATCAGACATGCAGATTTCCTTACGATATTTTTCTTCACTACCTAGCACGTAAGAAATTGGGAAAATTGCAATAATTAATAATTTTATTGGTGCCGGCGAGGATCGAACTCGGACTGCTCGCTTACTGTGTAATTCAAGACGACTCCTTAAGTACTACTACTCTGGAAATTCTGGAATAATGTAGTGGTGAAGTTATGCTGCAGCTATATTATGGTTATAGCATAAATGCACTCTCTCAGAATACCAGCGTGAAACAGCAGGTTAATGGTGTTGTGTTTCCTATGGTGAGTGTAGAGAACCAGACACCCTTTTCACTAGAAACGAGGCATTCACAAGAAAAAAATAAGATAAAAATATCCATATCAAATAAATTAAAATAACATTTTTAAAATTTACAGTTTAAACCGAATGTCAGCATAGATTTACATGAAAACATCAAACACCTCTGTGCCCCAGTAACTAAGGATGTTGTTGTTGCACAAAACTCTCGAAATATTGGGGATGGTCACGTGACTGTCCGCCGACAGCTACTACACGTTGTCTCACGATATCTCCACGCAGAACACGATTCATATTAGAGGCGGCGGGATGGGAACCTATCTAAAGTTTTTCACGTTGTAATGAAATTTAATCCGGACGCCTTCTTCGTTCTTATTGAACTACTGTAGTTCTATTTTGTTGTCAGTCTGTAGGTAATCTACACTACATTACTGTAACAACAAACATACCTTAGAAATAGACATAATAGCACAAATGCATCATGATCACGGGGCAGTTGACTCAACAGCATCAACATTTGGAAAAACACATGTATTGTAAAAAAAAAAAATAGACAACTTAAGTTCGAGTATTTGAGCAGAACACACTTTTTCTTTTCTCTTTGATCTTTTTATTTCGACTTGGAGTTTAAATTAATAGTGATTTTAAAAAAACATCTTTAAGAAGGATTGTAGCTATGCATGTATGTTTTACGTGAGGTGTTTTACGTTGAAGGGAATGTTATAGAGAACCAGTAAAATTACAGGCTGAGAGACATTCAATCTAAGTCGTCAGTGGACAACGTAACTTCTTTGTTTAAATTTGGTTATAGGTGCCCTTGGGCTGCAATAGCCACTTACCGTCAGGTTAACTATTAGCTCGCTTGTTACTTAATTTTACAAAAAATAATTAAAAAATACCGTCTTTTATCTGTCGCTAGAGCCTCGTTCCTTAATATGTGCCTTCGGTGTACCGCGTGTAAGAGAGGGCTGCATTTGGAAATGGAAGATCCGCTTTTAACACCACTCTTTATATTTATATTTAACCAACCATGGTAGTCCAAGTAGCTTCGAAGGTTACGTTATACTTTGTAGGCGGTAAAAGTATGGTATATAGGTACTGTTAACTCCTTCACAGTTCAGGCTACACGCCTTTGGAACTCCTTTCCCGATGACATTAGAAAAGCAAATCAATAAGTATGATTTTATACAATACGTAGTTAATGCTCGTCTTTAGTTCACGAACGCGAGAAAATTAAATTTTCCTATTCCACACTTTCTACGTCTTGTCAAGCTTATAAGTACTTCATTCGCCGGTGATTTACCATTTTATGTTTTTCTGTGTTGAAATTTAATAAAGATCATCGTAAAGGCGCTTGTGTAAAAAGTAAGGACATTTAACTTTACGAAGAAGTATTTTTAATATATTTTATGATTACAAAATATGAATCGTTAAATCTATACATATAAATAAAATTGAAGGGTCTGTAATATTAAAATAACTGGCTTCTATTAAGCTCATGGGGTTATTTGCATGCTATTAAGACATAAATAACCATTTTTAAAATTTTTGTGTCTGTGTCCAAGCTAATCATCAGAATTGCTGAACCGATTGTAAAGAAACATTACGACCAGATAGAGAGCAATGCCAGGAGTGATCTAAACTATATTTTATCTGAAAAACGTTGAGTAGGTTTTTTTGAAAAATCGAAATGATGCCACATTAGTAGATCCAGGTGAAGCCGGGGCGGGTCGCAAGTTAAAGAAAAAATCGTGCGATGGCGGCATAAATGAATTCCCTATCATGTTTCCGGAGTGAGGCACAATTCGACAAAGCAAAATACAGAAAAATTCTATGGCATATCTCACGGCTTTGGAATTATCACAGCATTTTATGAACATTCATTTCGTAATTTTATTGACTAGTGGGACATTAAAAAAACATTATTCTGGCGTTGATATGATATTATTATTATAACATTATACAACAAACACAAAAACAAACAAAAATCACGACTTTGAGATATTTAAACACATTTGAAATAGGCTGTAACTATACTAATTTTACCACTGTATCATTAGTCTATATATAATATAAGTAATAAAGGTAAAGGAACGTTATCTATAATATTGGTAAATCCAACTGGGCATGCCCTAAGCGCATTAAAAAAGTTACGTGTAGCATGATTATACGGAATTTTTTAAAGTAGTTTAAATACACACAAGTTTTCACTAATAACCTTATTATACTTCCAATTTTTCGATAATTTTATGTCAAACTTCAACTTAAAAAAAAGTTTTGAAAATCCAATCATATTGCTCATATGATCATCATATCATCATTCAGGTCACTCCATAAAGTCCAAGACGTAGTTAAGTATAAATATTACATCCTACTTACTTTTAGTCAAGGAATTTCACAAACCACGGTCCTGAGCCACATGCAGACATCGACCTCATGCACGTTTTACCAGGTCGTCACTCCATCTAGTGGGGGGAGGGGGAGTACACATCGCTTACTATTCGCTTAGGTTGTGGGTACTTCGAGCTATATGGACGACCCATTGCTACTTATTGGCCGGTGACTTAACCTACCTTTTAGAAGCCGATTTTAACTTAATAAAGTAATAGTAAAAGCGTAGGCCTCTGGCGACGTAAGAGAATCCAGTAACCCATATCATCCCGTTGCTGTCGTAAGAAGCGACAGAGGGAAATGAAACAGGACATGAGCAGCAGCATCTTTCTGACAACAACTCAAATTAATAAAAAAACTGCGGCTGCCAGTCCGCCTGCCAAGTGTGACAAATATAGCAGATATCAGATATGCAGCAATTTACGGGGAGGCCGATGTTCGGTTTTGGACTTTAGATAGGCTGTAATGAATGAATGATGATGAAGAAAGTACTATGTAAGTCTCGCTGCTGGGGTACCCGACGGGAAAAAATAATAATAATATGCGATTCAAGTAAGAGTAGGACTGACCTGCCACCATATTGTGACAGGTCAGTCCTAACCTGTTAATTCAAACCAGTTAGGTAAAGTTAGCAAAACAGATATTTTTTAAATATTATTTGTACATTATATATTCTTTATACACATATATACAAAAGAACCATGAAAGAAAAAGGTTTCATCGGAATCATGCACTTCAATTCCGCTCAGAGATGAGCATCACTGTCTGAGTAGTCATCGTCGTCATCATCATCATCGCTTCTGATTTCTAAAAAAAATGGAACATGTATTTATGTAGGTAGGTTTTAAAATATTCCACTGACTGTTATTTAAAAGAAAAATACGCGTTTTTATAATAAAACTTTGCCGGTATTAATTTTCGATTCGTTTGACGTGGTTTCTTTCTTCCAGTCGTCACTTTTAATTAAAGCAATTGCTTCTAGTGTAAGGCTCTCAATTTGGCTTTCTAACTGTTGAACATTTTTGTCTTACGCCTAATCAAGTGCCAGATATATTCAATTGGATTTAAATCGCAATTTGTATTTTGTGGCTTTTTATCAAACCGTAGAGTTCCGCTTTTGTAAAATATACCTGATATTCAATATTATTTTCTCTCAGCCATAACTGCATTTCTGCTTTTTTTGAGTTCATATTTGGGGGTTTGAAGCTTCCATGTTATGGTGGATCCATGTCCTCTTTGCTTTTTAGCGAAATGAAATAAAATATAAAAAAAACAGTTTAAAATTATTTTTAAAACCAATTATGACTTAAATAGATTTTGTAATGCTACTAAAACTCAGTTAAATAAATATAAAAGTGGAAAATTAATTTTCCACAATCGAATTGTATTTGTAAAAAATTATATTTCAAAATACTATATTATTACCTATACTTATTGAAAGAAAATACTTCAAATTTCCATCTTATTTTATTATAAATATTAGAAACGAAATATTAAGAATTCATTGTTTGACAGCAGAACCCTAAAAAGTACTTCAGAGTCGTTCAATAACGAGAGTTGCCGTTAAGTGTCGTAAGGTTGGTTTAATGAAAATGTGAAATGGCATTGTTAAATTTCCGCACGTACGCACATGTGTATTAAACGTGTACGCAGCTTAATGATGTGTCCCCTGTAGAAGTATATTTCCATTTCTTTTTATCGGACGTATCTACATATTTTTGTATCTATAGATATTAAAATATGTAGATACGTCGTAAAAATTGTACATCTTTATATATGTATATAATTCTTTCGGCTAGACCGATTTTGATGAAATTTTGTGTGTGTGATTAAGTTGATTCGATAATGGTTTAGATTCACAATTGGATTCGGTAGGTGGCGCTGTTGTCAAGATTCAGAAATCACCTGTGCGAAGCCGATTCGTATAATTCGTATTCTTATAATCCTTAAATATCTTAAGAAATTATTTTCCTAATAATTTAGGTATTATTACTAAACTATTTTTTAAGATATTTGCCGTTTTGCAGTACTGGCAGGCCATTCTAAATCAAAATAATTTTTGTTCGGCTAAGAATTCTAATTTAAAATTAATTTTATTTTAAAAACATGGAATTCCTTTTTTCAAAATTAGTCATTTGTTTATTGATTAACATTATTTATTTATTTATTTATTACATAATTATAATATCATTACAGTTATGTTAACCAATGCGATGCTATAACTAACCTAAATATAAGAAAACTACTGACTAATAAATAATGTCTATTAAATAATGAATAATGAATAATAACATTAACATGAGTATAAAATAAAATACTAATTTAAAAAAATTCAATTTTCAACGCATTTGTATGCTGCAATTATGAACTTCGTCTGACTGCATGTAAATATGTCAATATCCTGTGAGATGATATTAACATAGTGTATGGCACGTGACAATGGTGCATTCTGAAGCAACTTCATCCTAGCAGCGGGCACGAGGAGTAACGGGGTACGGCGACGAGAACACACGTAATTATCAGGTACCCATAGCTTTAGCGCAGCTAGCACATCTGGGTAATAAGCGCGATGTCTCTCCTCACACTCAGGTGGCTGAAACCGACTATACCCAGTACAAATAGACTCGGATACTTCAGTGGAAAACTAGGATAAATTCCATACTACTTGAAAAATAAAAATTGTGTAAATTTATTTTGATTTTTTTCGATCATGACACTATATTTGCTTTCATGTGGATTCCAAATAATGGCATTCGTTTAAAGTTGACTTCTTACGAGAGCATTATGTAAAATTTTAATAGTAACAAAATTTAAAAATCCTTGCACTGCTTTAAGATAAAGTCGAGATTCCTAAATGCTTTTTTACAAATATTTAAAATGTGATTACGAAAATTAAGTTCCGGGGCCATCTCGACGCCAAAGTCTCTAATATGTGTAACTCGCGGGATTCCGAGGCCGTTCATTTGATAAGCATAATTATGAGGCAATTTTGCACGACCATCACTCATGACACAACATTTATTCACATTTATATTTAATTTGTTTTCTATACCCCACCCTGCCACTCTGTCAATGTCCCTTTGCAAACTTTGACAGTTAGAAGCATTGTTTACTTTCAAAAAAATTCATACATGCTTCTTCAACGACCGTAGGAGGATCCTTAACCATTAACATAAATGATAAAAGACCGAGATTGCTCCCTTGACTCGATTCAAAACCACCAAAATCCACGTATTGTCTACGCCCACTCAGATAATTTGCAAATAAATCTACTAAGCTAGGTGTAAGACCTAACTCGGCAAACTTTTCTAACAAGATATCGTTATCAACGGTATCAAAGGCTTTATGAAAATCAAAATATGCGGTGTCAACCTGGCTCCCAGCATCTACTACTGGCAACACATAATTCATAAAAGATACTAAATTACTCCCCGTACTTTGACCTGGGCGAAAACCATGCTGAGCTTCGGTAAGCTGCGAGTTCACTTGATTAGCGTCGAGGCGTGCCTTGAACTGCTCAACAGGCACACAAACGAAGTAATTTTGAACCGCATTGTTACCTGCGACGAAAAATGGATTCTGTTTGACAATCGCAAGTGGTTGGATCCTGGTTCAACACCTAAACAATGCCCTGCAAACGAAAACTTACCCCTAGAAAAGTGATGGTCCTGTTTGGTGGTCTAGCGCTGGTGTGACTCATCACAGCTTCTTACCAAACGGGATGAGCATTACTGCAGATGTGTAATGTGAAGAACTGAACATAATTATGGAGAAGCTCGCACGTCTCCAACCAGCTATGGTTAATCGCTCGTCCCCGCTGCTCCTGCACGATAACGCGCGACCTTATAATGCACAACAGATGGTCTCTAAGTTACAAGAGCTGGGTTTGGAAGCTCTCCGTCATACACTGTACTCAACAGAACTTGCGCCTACATATTTCTACTTTTTCCAGAATTTGGATAACTTTTTGGCGGGAAAAATTTCAATACCCGAGAGGCAGTACAAAATGCCTTTGAAGAATTAGTTGCCTCCTGTCCAGCTGATTTCTTCAAGAAGAGCATCAATAAACTGCCACTGTGTTGGAAAAGATGCATCGATTGCATAGGTGATTACAATTATTAATAAAAATAAAAAATATAGAAAAAAATTACGTTAACTTATTTCATAAAAACCGGCAAGTTCATAGGTAAAGACCTAATATCTTATTGTTTGCTTCATGATACGATACATATAGAACTTTATTCATAAAATATTCTAAACTGAAGCTTTTCATTCCGCTCACGTTCCGTGTGCATCACGTGGACGTTGTGAATAAATCTACAAATATGTAGGATGCACGATTGTGTGGGCCTCCTGTCTGTCCTGTCTTCCCCGGTCGAGCCGACTCATTCGTGCTACAACTATACAGTAAATATAGCTGCAGCATAGCTCTACCACGTTTAAGTTCAGTAAAGTGAAAATTAGAATTTTTCAGTTAATTTGTTTTTTTTGTGATTTGAACAATATGGGGTAGTGGATATTCTTACATTGCCACTACACGGTGTACCAATACGCCAGTACACAATTCCCATTACAGCCTATCAAAAGTCCACTGCCTAACATAGGACTCCCCCCTAGACTGTCTCGTATAATATCCCCCATATTTGTCACCGTTGCCACGCTTGGCAAGCGTGTTGGCAACTGCAGTTATTTCTGCTGTTATCAGGAAAATGGTGCTGTTCATTTCCTGGTTCCGCTTTTCTCTGTCGTCTCTTACGAAAATAACGGGGATGATATGGGGTAGTCGATATACATCGAATCAAATTTGCAATTCAATGCTTTAAATTAGATTTATCTTTTCATGTAACACGAAACAATTTTACTATAAAATCTAATCTGAAATATTTGCAGCTGCGATGACATTTGTTTTCTTAGTTAGTTAGGTTTTAGTAAAAATTATCAAAAGTTTTAAACGGAGTTTTGTTTTTTCGTAGATCGGACCAAAATTAATAATTAAAAAGCTGAAGGTACTCCGTATTAACTTTGACATTGGGACGTCAATCACCTCAGTCCCCGTGACCATGGGTGCTGTAGCACCCTAAACGTCGGGAATTAATAAAATAAGTTAATTAAACGCGATATAATCCGAAAAGTAGTTTAATTCAAAACTAAAAAATTAAGAATCGACTCAAAAATTAAAAATAAAAATAATGTTTGAATTTTTATTTTTTTTTGAAGTAAGTTTTGAGGCAGTCATTTGCAAAAATGTTTATATTTTGGAACGAAAATTGTATACCAAAATAAACTTAAAAATCAACAAATTACTCCAAGAACTAAAAATAATGTTTGAATTTTAGATTCTTTTAGTTTATGAAGTCAGTTTTTACTTTGTTTAAAGTTTTTGTTTTTTACCCCTTTTTAAGGAATATCACAAGCTCGGGGTAACAAAATCTTTATCCGCAATTTTTACATAATTTTATAGATGCAATTTTTTTTTAAATGAGATCAATCCGGAAATCCTATTTGATAAAAGAAAATCATTAAAATTGATTCATAAATAAAGAAGTTATGCCCAAATATACATTAAAAAAATAAACAGACAAATTGAGAACCTCTTTCTTTTTAGAAGTCGCTTATAAACACTACATTCACTCTTTACTTAAAATCTGATAAATGTGGAAATTTCATCAAATTACAAAGGATTGAACTGATACACTACTGTTCGCTTGCATAGGTTACGCTTCCATAGAATACATTTCAATTAGACCAGGAACCATGCGGCTGAAGATAATTATTGTGAATCCTAAGCATGGGAAAATTATCTATGGTATTTTCTCGTTGTATGTTGTTTATGATATTTATATCTACGAGTATACTCATATATCTATTACCTATACACCTACATCTATTCTCGAAGAATCCAAAACGCAGACGTGTCTTCAGTAGCCATCCCCGAGGGCTTGATGTAATGCGCCGTCACTAGTAAAAGTCACTGTCCACACGGAACACAGCAGTAGTATTTTGCTATTATTATTTATTTATCGGGAGCGTGATTTTTCTGCAGTCGAGCCGAACTATTTGTACTGGAGCTGTAATAGAATTGCAGCGTAGTTCTTATTAATTCATTACTGCCATTAAAAAGTCCACTGCTGAATATAGTCCCCTTTGGTTGCCTCTTAGAAATTGGGCTTCATTGGCTTCATTGGATCTTGGCATCATGGATTTTGCAATACAAGGACACGCTTCTTCTCAGGCGGTCACCAAACGCAGTTTATTTTATTTTTAAATGTTGTCAGAAAGTTTCTGCTGCTCTATCCTGTTTCAGTTTTCCTCTGTCGCCTCTTACGACATCTATGAGATAAAAGGGTAATGAATTCTCCAATTCCACCAATATAAGGTATAGCACAACTACTTATTAATTTTATATTTGCAAATTGTCTTATGTGAATATAGCTGCGCGAAAATGCAAATCTTTTCATAATAAAAATGATAATTTTCATATGCTTAGAATAAAGTAAGTAATAGATTTTTAGTTTTGACGGCTTTCGGCGCAGTGGCTTAGCAATGAGTTGCAGCGCTAAGGGTCGCTTTCTCGAATCCCAAGTCTGTATGTTTGTCCTTGTGAAATTTATGTATGTAAGCTGCCTCACGTTATTGGAGAAAATCTTGGTGTGGAGGTAAAATGTTTAAACAAATTAAAAAACAATGTAGTTTTCAACGATTCCTGATATTTTTCAAAATTGTGAAAAGCATAAGTCGGCGTTTATCTAACATCCCCTTAACACATGATTTGGAATGATGCCAGTACATGAAGGAAAATTGTTGCACATCGGGAACATTTTGACACGTGTGCTGGATTTTACTCTGCCTTCAATTATAAACATGTGCTATGTATAAATAATTCAAATTGTTGATGCTGACATCATGAACGTGCAAATTTCACCTTATGTGGATGTTTGGCATAGAAATTCTGAAATTCTGTCTCTGGTAAATACATGTCTATTTTAGTTAGATAAAATGGTGTATTACAGTTTGCAGTTATATTATTTGATATTTAATTGTGACGTAATTTTGATGATAAAAATTACTGTTCATACAATAAAAGTCATATATTCCAGAAAATAAATATAACATAAATATTCACGGTATTTGGTCGATAAATTTTCGTCTCTTTGCTGATCTCCTGGCCACCATCTGCCATAAATTTTCTTTGTAATTGTTCTTATTTATTCTTATTACATGGCCAAATCAGCGAGGCATTCCTTTCTTAATCCTGACTAAACATTCTTGCAAAATTTACGTGTCACAGTATAAAATAAATTTAAAAAGAACATTATTCGTACATTCATAACACAATCATAAAATACAGTGTTAAAATAAATATTTTTCTTACTTTTCCTTACGTTATTCGTCTTAAGCCAAATCCTCTACAGAGGATGAAAACTCAAAGCAAAATCAAATTCCGTAAGACTGTTTACTTTGTGATACTCTGTATATTTATTTCCAAGCAAACAAAGGAATAAAGATCAAAAGATAAGTCAGAATATGATATTTTGTTGTTCGCAACATCGATGATTTAAATATGAAAAATAGCTTATACACGGAATGAAGCTTTAACGCTTTTATTTTGCTTAAAACGGTCATTTAAATATAATAGTTACAAAATACATTGAGATACAGGTTTACAAATTTATAGTATATTTTAGTGAACTCAAGTGAACTATTATATGAGAAAGTTAACAAAGTTTATTAATACTGCTGAAGATTAAATCATTTTGATATAATGAAACGCGATCTTTATAATAAATGAGATCGTACCCTTTAACTAATATTATTTATCTTCTCAAACATAAGACTTTAAATTTAATTAAATATATATCTAGTTCTCAGTGTAAGTTGTTAATATTACAAAAGTTATTATAGAAATTGATACCGTAAGATGGAGCGAATAGAATCAGGTTGAATAGACACAAGTCTGGTTATTTGATAAAGTTGTCTCTAGGTTTTTCTACAGCTCGGGAACTTCTGTTTATTACTACTGTTTATTAATTGCCAACATTTATTTTATTTTGGTAACCTTTAAATTAGTGTCAATTTTGATGACATTAAAGAAAAAGGCGGTTAATATAAACGTGTGAGTAGAAGTGGTTTTATGCTGTGTAAAACTTTTAGTTAAACACCAAGTTCTTCAGTGTTTCCTTGTTGCAAATTTTTGTTAGAAAGTTGAGTTGAGTTACACATTAAAATTCCAAATACTTGAGGTTTTACCATTACACCAGATAGAAGATCCTGCAGTAAATATACTTAGTGTGCTCATATGAATTAGTTTTATCTTGTAGGTAAATATATCATTCATTATATTTGTATTTTATTGTTTAACAGAGACGCTCTGTGTACGAGTTAAAAAAGTATCTAAGCAGTGCGGAATAGGTGTGACGCGAGTTATCAGCCTCAAGTCCCGCAATTATGTCAATTGACTTTTATGTTTAGTGCTTACATAATTTGATAAATAAGTATAAGTAGTGATTTTGATCCCACCTGTTACCTACTACTTAAAATAACCAAAGGTTATTAATCAAAATACGTAGTATTATAATTAGTGTTATATAGTTTAACAAACTTTTAAATTGTTATTTATTTTCATTATTTAAAAAAATGTTCATAACTATGTAAACAGTGGCTTATTTATTTGACGACTTTATGTCGGAAATGCTTACGCTGCAAAGCAGTTTAAATACTTTACTCTGATATTTTTGATATAATATGTAATTGTATAAATATCTGATTTATTAACTAATTAGTTTTTATAATGACAATTTTGATGTACATTTTATATGAATATATCACAGACTTAGAATATATACGCCAGTATATTCTAAGTCTATGAATATATTATTCTTTCTCTCTCTCTTTATAAAACGTTACACTAGGATTTTTCCTGTATTATGGAGGCAGTTTACATACATTAATTGCACAAAGACAATCATCCAGACCCGGAACAATTATTTGTAGGCCATACAATACTTATTCTGTACGGATTCGAACCCGCGGCCCTCAGTTTGCAACTCAATGCTAACTAGGAACTATCGTATTTAAGAAGAAAGAGTGAATGCTGTGGTATAGACGAAGAAGCGTTGTCACCCCTGAGGACTAAGAAGGAATGCTTCGTTACGAGAAAACAAGGTATCCCGTTCTCGTCACTTACCATACGAAATTCAGGACTATCGTGCTATTTCTCGCTGGTATTATGAACGAGCGTGATTCTTCCCGGTTGAGCTGACCCATTCGTGTATCAACCATAATACGCTAAAGCCATAAGCCATAGAACCATGTATATTAATAATTTAAATATTACCGTTCTGTAATATTTAAATTATAAACGACCTGTTGCATAATATTGTGATAACGAGTAAGGAAGCACAGAGCGTGTAATATGACCTATTATGTGTCCTGAAACAAACTATGATGGATTGTTCTAGCTGCATTAAATTTATGCACTGCAGTGGACGACGCTAGATTCTCCATAAGAGTCAAATATAAGGAACATATTATATTATTTTATTTAACAATATTAACAAGAAATCTCTTTATAATCGACTTCCCGTGGGTGTCAAGAGGCGACAAAGGAAACTGATACAGAAGATGGGCAGCAGCATCTTTCTGATAACAGCAAAACTGCGGTTGCCAACCCGCTCGCCAAACGTGGCAACTATGGCAATATACCCCCATGAGCGACGACACAAAGAAACGGCCCTCAGTCCCGGCGGCCCCGCTATTCCTGGCTACGGTGGCGACCATGGTAACGGCGGGCAGGTGCTGCATCTCCGGTGGAGGTTCGGTTGCCACCACGACGACTCGACCTGGCAACATATAACGCACGCACCCTGAGGACTGACGAGAAGATCCTGGAGCTGGAAGAAGAGATAGATGTTACGCTGGAATATAATAGGACTATCCGAGGTCCGAAGAGGGAGGACACGGTAATCCTCGAATCCGGCAACTTATTCTATCACCGGGAGGGCGACCATCTGTCCCAAGGAGGTGTCGGATTATCGTCCACAAGTCTCTCGTTAACAACGTTAAAGATCGGAGTGTGTCGACGAGGGTTGCGTACCTTATACTCAGAATCACCAAACGGTATTCGCTGAAGGTCATACAGGTTTACGCACCAACCGGCACACCCCGATGAGGAGGTGGAGGAAATGTATGAGGATATCTCTAGAGCCATGCATTCCTACAAAACCCACTATACGGTGTTAATGGGAGACTTCAACGCAAAACTAGGCACAAGAGAGAGAGCGGTGAGCTGAAAGTGAAATTCGAATAGGGCAACGGAACCCAGGGCCAGCAGCTGGCCGACTTTATGGAGAAATAGGGACTTTTATGATGAACTCTTTCTTCCAAAAGCGGCCCCACAGAAAGTGGACCTGGTCGACCCCGACAGTTCGACAAAAATGAGATTGACTTCATTATGACGACCAGACGACAACTGTTCAGTGATGTCTCAGTGATCGCGAGGGTGAAAACTGGCAGCGATCACCGAATGGTGAGAGGCACACTGAACCTAAACATTGTTGGAGAGGTCACGTCTAATGAAGTCAACGCTCCGTCCCCTCGTGCTCTAATCCAAAGTCCCGAAAACTTTCAGCTCGAGTTGCAAAATCGTTTTCAGTGCCTAGAATTTTGCAATGAAGTGACGATATGAATGAAGCTTGTGGAAACTGTCCATGCGGTCGGAGCTAAGTTCTGTAAGACCCGTCGCAGAAGAACACAAAACTCTCCGATCACACTTTAATCTCATGGTTGTTAGACGGGAGATGAAGCTGCAGTCTTCAGCAGATTTGACAGCATACAGGCAACTGAACAGACAGATCTCCAAATGCACATGGGGATTGCGCAACTCATACAGCTCGTATTGAAGAAGCGATCGAGGAACCAGGGCTCCAAAGTCTTTGCCAGAGATCTGTCTGCCAGAAAGAGCCAACTGTCGAAGCTAAAGACCGATTGTGGCAGCATCGTTTCCGGGACACCTGAGATTTTGAGTGAGATTGAGAGGTTCTATGGGCAGCAAAAACATGGAATTCTTTTTTCAAAATTAGTCATTTGTTTATTGATTAACGTTATTTATTTATTTATTACATAATTATAACATCATTACAGTTATGTTAACCAATGCGATGCTATAACTAACCCAAATATGAGAAAACTACTGACTTATAAATAATGCCTATAAAATAATGAATGATGAATAATAACATTAACATGATTATAAAATAATATACTAATTAAAAAAATTAAAATTTTCAACGCATTTGTATGCTGCAATTATGAACTTTGTCTGACTGCATGTCAATATCCTGTGAGATGATATTAACACTATCAAATGAAATAAATACATATATTCTTTAACATCACATTTTGACGGTATATAAACGACACAACAAAAGATTAAACATTTTTCGCTACGGTCCACCGTCGCACAAACAATCTCACAAAGGTCACGTCCACATTAGCTACGGAAACGTTTCAAATCCAGTCCAGAAGATGCAGCTAAGAGGACGCCTCCTTGTTTGCGTCCGTCCGCTCGATCACATCGCAGTATTGTGTACTTTGGCGGAAAAAGTTCACCGTTATGTATTGAACTATTGAGACCTGTCTCTGTAATAGCAAACAGATCGCACGAAGAATCCAAAAGACTGGTATAAAAATCTGTTGTTTTTGTTCTCAGTGCCCTATATTCTGATAATATAGTAAAACGGGTTTAGTAGTGTTATTCCAGACTTGCTATTGTTTTTGGGTGTTTGAAACCACACCCATTCATTGTACTAGTATTTATTGGCCAGCAATCAGTACAATTAATCTTTTGAAATTGCGATTCGGAAACTCCTATCATAAAAGACGCGTAACCTCTTTTAGTTTTAGGGATAATTTTTTCAACTTTTATATCCTTTGAACCACAGATGCTCTGCACATGTTGAGCTATAGCTTCTTCAGAAGTGTCTGGTGACCAAACGTGCAGAAATTATTTTCTCAACCGCTTGAAACGACAAAATGAGCATGTTTCCTTCTTGTTGAAATAGTTTAGACTGAGTTTTTCTTACTTTCTTTTGATTAACGACGGTTTTACATTTGGATCACTCTTCATTAAAAGGTTGATTTATATCTGTTTTTGTTTTAAGACAGTCAGTAGATGTATTTAAACGCTCCGGCTTCTGCAAAGTAGTCGTAACTTAGCCCTAGAACGTTCTGTTGCTCGACGTTCACGATCCGATAATATCTCCTTCACACTTTGAGTAATTGGAATGGTGGTGATAACTGAATCGCACCTTTTCTCAGCGCTGCCCAACCGTTCGTCGATTTTAGCTGACAATTTTTTAATTACCCGCTTCTGCTCACTAATTACAATAATATTACTTTCTATCAGCTGTTTTTGATCAACAATCTTATTTTGCATCTCAATTAGCACGGAGTGCCCATAATTATTTTTGTTAACTCTGCTATCTTCTTAGACAACTCATTAAAAGCCACTTCCAAGTTTAATTTGGACATTATTACCACTATATGGAATAAAAATACGGACTTAAAACGTTCTCAAGTGACGTATAGGGTAATGGATATAGACGTTATGTTTCAACGCATTTTAATTTTTTTCGCCATCATGGATACGTAAAATTCAAGTAATTATGGAATATGAGTCGTCGTGGCAGCAACCGGCACAAGCGGCACGCAACATCAACAACGTTTACGGAGCGAATACTAAACGAACGCACCACCTGTTATTGGCTTGCCGGCATCCGTTTGGAAATTTCGACCCCAAAAATAAACCCCGTGGTCGTCCGTGGCGATTGTGGAAGCTGATGATACTCAATCTACGGCTGAATTAGCAGAAGCTTTAGACGTTAGCATCAAAACAATATTGGTTCATTTGCGTCAAATTGACAAGGTAAAAAGCTTGACAAATGGGTGGCCCACGAAATCAATGATCGCCAGCGCGAAGTACGCCTCGAGGCGTAACTTGAACTGCTTAACAGGCACACAAACGAAGGAATTTTGAACCGCATTGTTACCTGCGATGAAAATATATTCTGTTTGACAATCGCAAGCGCTCATCAAGGTGGTTGGATCCTGGTTCACACCAAACAATGCCCTACAAACGAAAACTTAGCCCTAGAAAAGTGATGGTCCTGTTTGGTGGTCTAGCGCTGGTGTGACTCATCACAGCTTACCAAATGGGATGAGCATTACTGAAAATGTGTAATGAAGAACTGAACATAATTATGGAGAAGCTCGCACGTCTCCAACCAGCTTTGGTCAATTGGTCGTCCCTGCTGCTCCTGCACGATAACGCAAGACCTTATAATGCACAACAGATGGTCTCTAAGTTACAAGAGCTGGGGTTGGAAGCTCTCCGTCATACACTGTACTCAACAGAACTTGCGCCTACATATTTCTACTTTTCCAGAATTTGATAACTTTTGGCGGGAAAATTTCAATACCGAGAGGCAGTACAAAATGCCTTTGAAGAATTAGTTGCCTCCTGTCCAGCTGATTTGTTCAAGAAGAGCATCAATAAACTGCCACTGCGTTGGAAAAGATGCATGTATTGCATGGGTGATTACATTTATTAATAAAAATATAAAATATAGAAAAAACATTAACTTATTTCATATAAAACTGGCAAGTTCATAGTAGACCTAATATCTTATTGTTTGCTTCATGATACGATACATATAGAACTTTATTCATAAAATATTCTAAACTGAAGCTTTTCATTCCGCTCACGTTCCGTGTGCATCACGTGGACGTTGTGAATAATCTACAATATGTAGGATGCACGATTGTGTGGGCCTCCTGTCTGTCCTGTCTTCCCGGTCGAGCCGATTCATTCGTGCTACAACTATACAGTAATATAGCTGCAGCATAGCTCTACCACGTTTAAGTTCAGTAAAGTGAAAATTAGAATTTTCAGTTAATTTGTTTTTTTTGATTTGAACAATATGGGGTAGTGGATACTATATTGTAACTACACGGTGTACTAGTACGCCAGTACACAATTCCCATTACAGCCTCATCGTCCACTGCCTGACATAGACTCCCCTCAGACCTGTCTCATATAATATCCCCAATTTTGTCACCGTTGCCACGCCTGGCGCGTGTTGGCAACTGCAGTTATTTCTGCTGTTATCAGGAAAATGGTGCTGTTCATTTCTGGTTCCGCTTTTCTCTGTCGTCTCTTACGAAAATAACGGGATGATATGGGGTAGTCGATACATCGAATCTTGCAATTCAATGTTTTAAATTAGATTTATCTTTCATGTAACACGAAACAGTTTTACTATAAAATCTAATCTGAAATATTTGCAGCTGCGATGACATTTGTTTTCTTAGTTAGTTAGGTTTTAGTAAAATTATTTCAACAAAAGTTTTAAACGGGGAGTTTGAAAGTTTTATTTTTCGTAGATCGGACCAAAATTAATAATTAAAAAAGCTGAAGGTACTCCGTATTAACTTTGACATTGGGACGTCAATCACCTCAGTCCCCCGTGACCATGGGTGCTGTAAAGCACCCGAAACGTCGGGAATTAATAAAATAAGTTAATTAAACGCGATATAATCCGTAAAAGTAGTTTAATTCAAAACTTAAAAAAAATTAAGAATCGACTCCAAAAATTAAAAATAAAAATAAAGTTTGAATTTTTAATTCTTTTTTTTTTTTTGAAGTAAGTTTTTGAGGCAGTCATTTGCAAAAAATGTTTATATTTTGGAACGAAAATTGTATACCAAAATAAACTTAAAAAATCAACAAATTACTCCAAGAACTAAAAATAATGTTTGAATTTTAGATTCTTTTTAGTTTATGAAGTCAGTTTTTACTTTGTTTAAAGCTTTTGTTTTTTTTTTACCCCTTTTTTTAAGGAATATCACAAGCTCGAGGAAATCGAAATCTTCATCCGCAATTTTTTCATAATTTTATAGTTGCAATTTTTTCTTAAATTTTTTTATGAGATCACTCCGGAAATCCCATTTGATAAAATAAAAATCATTAAAATTGATTCATAAATAAAGAAGTTATGCCCAAATATACATTTAAAAAATAAACAGACAAATTGAGAACCTCTTTCTTTTTAGAAGTCGCTTATAAACATTACATTCACTCTTGACTTAAAATCTGATAAATGTGCACATTTCATCAAATTACAAAGGATTGAACTGGATACACTACTGTTCGCTTGCATATTGGTTACGCTTCCATAGAATACAGCACATTTCAATTAGACCAGGGAACCATGCGGCTGAAGATAATTATTGTGAATCCTAAGAATGGGAAAATTATCTATGGTAATTTCTCGTTGTATGTTGTTTATGATATTTATATCTATACTCCTACATCTATTACCTATACACCTGCATCTATCCTCGAAGAATCCAAAACGCAGACGTGTCTTCAGTGGCCACCCCCAAGGGCTTGATGTAATGCGTCGTCACTAGTAAAAGTCACTATCCATACGGAACACAGCAGTGGTATTTTGCTATTATAATTTATTTATCGGGAGCGTGATTTTTCTGCAGTCGAGCCGAACTGTTTGTACTGGGGCCGTAATAGAATTGCAGCGTAGTTATTATTAATTCATTACTGCCATTAAAAAGTTCACTGCTGAATATAGTCCTCCCCCTTTGGTTGCCTCTTAGAAATTGGGCTTCATTGGCTTCATTGGATCTTGGCATCATGGATTTTGCAATACAAGGACACGCTTCTTCTCAGGCGGTCACCAACCGCAGTTTATTTTATTTTTAATTGTTGTCAGAAAGTTTCTGCTGCTCATATCCTGTTTCAGTTTTCCTCTGTCGCCTCTTACGACATCTATGAGATAAAAGGGGTAATGAATTCTCCAATTCCACCAATACAAGGTGGCTAGCACAACTACTTATTAATTTTATATTTGCAAATTGTCTTATGTGAATATAGCTGCGCGAAAATGCAAATCTTTTTCATAATAAAAAATGATAATTTTCATATGCTTAGAATAGTTAAGTAAGTAATAGATTTTTTAGTTTTTGACGGCTTCGTGGCGCAGTGGCTTAGCAATGAGTTGCAGCGCTAAGGGTCGCTTGCTCGAATCCCGAGTCTGGATGTTTGTCCTTGTGAAATTTATGTATGTAAGCTGCCCTCACGTTATTGGAGAAAATCTTGGTGTGGAGGTAAAATGTTTAAACAAATTAAAAACAAATGTAGTTTTCAACGACCTGATATTTTCCAAAATTGTGAAAAGCAAGTCGGCGTTTATCCTCTTAACACATGATTTGGAATGATGCAGTACATGAAGGAAAATTGTTGCACATCGGGAACATTTTGACTTATGTGTTGAATTTTACACTGCCTTCAATTGTATACATTTATGCTATGCATAATTCAAATTGTTGATGCTGACATCATGAACGTGCAAATTTTCACCTTGTGTGGATGTTTGGCATAAAGAAATTCTGTATCTAGTAAATACAAAAATGTGTATTTTAGTTAGATAGAATGGTGTATTACAGTTTGCAGATATATTATTTGATATTTAATTGTGACGTAATTTTGTGTGATATAAAATTACTGTTCATACAATAAAAGTCATACTCATGAAAAATAACATAACATAAATATTCACGCTATTTGGTCGATATATTTTCCGTCTCTTGCTGACTGTGTCACTCACTTCTACAACATTTTTCTTTGTCACTCCGT
Organism: Parnassius orleans; assembly: GCA_029286625.1. NCBI lineage: Eukaryota > Metazoa > Arthropoda > Insecta > Lepidoptera > Papilionidae > Parnassius > Parnassius orleans. The sequence goes on along the minus strand of JAGSMP010000494.1, from coordinate 118,781 downwards.
CCTTATTTATTCTTTCTACATGACCAAATCACCGAGGCATTCCTTTCTTAATCCTGACTAAACATTCTTGCAAAATTTACGTGTCACAGTATAAAATAAATTTAAAAAGAACATTATTCGTACATTCATAACACAATCATAAAATACAGTGTTAAAATAAATATTTTTCTTACTTTTCCTTATGTTATTTGTCTTAAGCCAATTCCTCTACGGAGAATGAAAACTCAAAGCAAAATCAAATTCCGTAAGACTATTTGCTGTGTGATACTCTCTATATTTATTTCCAAGCAAATAAAGGAATAAAGATCAAAAGATAAGTCAGAATATGATATTTTGTTGTACGCAATATCGATGATTTAAATATGAAAAACAGCTAATACACGGAATGAGGCTTTAACGCCTTTATTTTGCTTAAAACGGTCATTTAAATATAACAGTTACAAAATACATTGAGATACAGGTTTACAGACTTATAGTATATTTTACTGAACATAAGTGAAATATTATATGAGAAAGTTAACACACCTTATTAATACTGCTGAAGATTAAATTATTTTTATATAATGAAACGCGATCTTTATAATAAATGAGACTGTACCCTTTAACTAATATTATTTATCTTCTCAAACATAAGACTTTTAAATTTAATTAAATATATATCTAGTTCTCAGTGTAAGTTGTTAATATTACAAAAGTTATTATTATAGAAATTGATACCGTAAGATGGAGCGAATAGGAATCGCGGGTTGAATAGACACAAGTCTGGTTATTTGATAAAGTTGTCTCTAGGTTTGTCTACAGCTCGGGAACTTCTGTTTATTACTACTGTTTATTAATTGCCAACATTTATTTTATTTTGGTAACCTTTAAATTAGTGTCAATTTTGATGACATTAAAGAAAAAGGCGGTTAATATAAACGTGTGAGTAGAAGTGGTTTTATGCTGTGTAAAACTTTTAGTTAAACACCAAGTTCTTCAGTGTTTCCTTGTTGCAAATTTTTTTTAGAAAGTTGAGTTGAGTTATACATTAAAATTCCAAATACTTGAGGTTTTACCATTACACCAGATAGAAGATCCTGCAGTAAATATACTTAGTGTGCTCATATGAATTAGTTTTATCTTGTAGGTAAATATTATATCATTCATTATATTTGTATTTTATTGTTTAACAGAGACGCTCTGTGTACGAGTTAAAAAAGTATCTAAGCAGTGCGGAATAGGTGTGACGCGAGTTATCAGCCTCAAGTCCCGCAATTATGTCAATTGACTTTTATGTTTAGTGCTTACATAATTTGATAAATAAGTAATAAGTAGTGATTTTTGATCCCACCTTGTTACCTACTACTTAAAATAACCAAAGGTTATTAATCAAAATACGTAGTATTATAATTAGTGTTATATAGTTTAACAAACTTTTAAATTGTTATTTATTTTCATTATTTAAAAAAAAATGTTCATAACTATGTAAACAGTGGCTTATTTATTTGACGACTTTATGTCGGAAATGCTTACGCAGCAAAGCAGTTTAAATACTTTACTCTGATATTTTTAAGTGATATAATATGTAATTGTATAAATATCTGATTTATTAACTAATTAGTTTTTTATAATGACAATTTTGATGTACATTTTATATGAATATATCACAGACTTAGAATATATACGCCAGTATATTCTAAGTCTATGGAATATATTATTCTCTCTCTTTCTCTCTCTCTTTATAAAACGTTACACTAGGATTTTTTCCTGTATTATGGAGGCAGTTTACATACATTAATTGCACAAAGACAATCATCCAGACCCGGAACAATTATTTGTAGGCCATACAAATACTTATTCTGTACGGGATTCGAACCCGCGGCCCTCAGCGTTGCAACTCAATGCTAACTAGGAACTATCGTATTTTAGAAGAAAGAGTGAATGCTGTGGCATAGACACAAGCGTTGTCACCCCTGATGACTAAGAAGGAATGCTTCGTTACGAGAAAACAAGGTTTCCGGTTCTCGTCACTTACCATACGAAATACAGGAGTGGTGCTATTTCACGCTGGTATTCTGAACGAGCGTGATTCTTCCCCGGTTGAGCTGACCCATTCGTGTATCAACCATAATACGCTGAAGCCATAAGCCATAGAACCATGTATATTAATAATTTAAATATTTCCTATATTTTAATTATAAACGACCAGTTGCATAATATCGTGATAACGAGTAAGGGAAGCACAGAGCGTGCATAAATATGACTCTATTATGTGTCCTGAAACAAACTATGATGGATTGTTCTAGCTGCATTAAATTTATGCACTGCAGTGGACGTGACGCTAGATTCTCCATAAGAGTCAAATATAAGGAACATATTATATTATTTTATTTAACAATATTAACAAGAAATCTCTTTATAATCGACTTCCCGTGGGTGTCGTAAGAGGCGACAAAGGGAAACTGATACAGAAGATGGGCAGCAGCATCTTTCTGATAACAGCAAAAAACTGCGGTTGCCAACCCGCTCGCCAAACGTGGCAACTATGGCAATATACCCCCCATGAGCGACGACACAAAGAAACGGCCCCAGTCCCCGGCGGCGCTATTCCTGGCTACGGTGGCGACCATGGTAACGGCGGGCAGGGGTGCTAAGAATCTCCGGTGGAGGTTCGGTTGCCACCTACGACGACTCGACCTGGCAACATATAACGCACGCACCCTGAGGACTGACGAGAAGATCCTGAGCTGGAAGAAGAGATAGATAAGTTACGCTGGAATATAATAGGACATCCGAGGTCCGAAGAGAGGGGAGGACACGGTAATCCTCGAATCCGGCAACTTATTCTATCACCGGGAGGGCGACCATCTGTCCCAAGGAGGTGTCGGATTTATCGTCCACAAGTCTCTCGTTAACAACGTTAAAGATCGGGAGTGTGTCGACGAGGGTTGCGTACCTTATACTCAGAATCACCAAACGGTATTCGCTGAAGGTCATACAGGTTTACGCACCAACCTCGGCACACCCCGATGAGGAGGAGGGAATAATGAGGATATCTCTAGAGCCATGCATTCCTACAAAACCCACTATACGGTGTTAATGGGAGACTTCAACGCAAAAACTAAAGAGAGAGGTGAGCTGAAAAGGAAATTCGGAATAGGGCAACGGAACCCGGGGCCAGCAGCTGGCCGACTTTATGGAGAAATAGGGACTCTTTATGATGAACTCTTTCTTCCAAAAGCGGCCCCACAGAAAGTGGACCTGGTCGAGCCCCGACAGTTCGACAAAAAATGAGATTGACTTCATTATGACGACCAGACGGCAACTGTTCAGTGATGTCTCAGTGATCGCGAGGGTGAAAACTGGCAGCGATCACCGAATGGTGAGAGGCACACTGAACCTAAACATTAAGTTGGAGAGGTCACGTCTAATGAAGTCAACGCTCCGTCCCCCTCGTGCTCTAATCCAAAGTCCCGAAAACTTTCAGCTCGAGTTGCAAAATCGTTTTCAGTGCCTAGAATTTTGCAATGAAGTGGACGATATGAATGACAAGCTTGTGGAAACTGTCCATGCGGTCGGAGCTAAGTTCTGTAAGACCCGTCGCAGAAGAACACAAAAACCTCCGATCACACTCTTAATCTCATGGTTGTTAGACGGGAGATGAAGCTGCAGTTCAGCAGATTTGACAGCATACAGGCAACTGAACAGACAGATCTCCAAATGCATGCGGCGGGACTTGCGCAACTTCAATACAGCTCGTATTGAAGAAGCGATCGAGCGGAACCAGGGCTCCAAAGTCTTTGCCAGAGATCTGTCTGCCAGAAAGAGCCAACTGTCGAAGCTAAAGACCGATTGTGCAGCATCGTTTCCGGGACACCTGAGATTTTGAGTGAGATTGAGAGGTTCTATGGGCAGCAAAAACATGGAATTCTTTTTTCAAAATTAGTCATTTGTTTATTGATTAACGTTATTTATTTATTTATTACATAATTATAACATCATTACAGTTAAACCAATGCGATGCTATAACTAACCCAAATATGAGAAAACTACTGACTTATAAATAATGCCTATAAAATAATGAATGATGAATAATAACATTAACATGATTATAAAATAATATACTAATTAAAAAATTAAAATTTTCAACGCATTTGTATGCTGCAATTATGAACTTTGTCTGACTGCATGTCAATATCCTGTGAGATGATATTAACACTATCAAATGAAATAAATACATATATTCTTTAACATCACATTTTGACGGTATATAAACGACACAACAAAAGATTAAACATTTTTCGCTACGGTCCACCGTCGCACAAACAATCTCACAAAGGTCACGTCCACATTAGCTACGGAAACGCGTTTCAAATCCAGTCCAGAAGATGCAGCTAAGAGGACGCCTCCTTGTTTGCGTCCGTCCGCTCGATCACATCGCAGTATTGTGTACTTTGGCGGAAAAAGTTCACCGTTATGTATTGAACTATTGAGACCTGTCTCTGTAATAGCAAACAGATCGCACGAAGAATCCAAAAGACTGGTATAAAAATCTGTTGTTTTTGTTCTCAGTGCCCCTATATTCTGATAATATAGTAAAACGGGTTTAGTAGTGTTATTCCAGACTTGCTATTGTTTTTTGGGTGTTTCGAAACCACACCCATTCATTGTACTGAGTATTTATTGGCCAGCAATCAGTACAATTAACCTTTTCAAATTGCGATTCGGGAACTCCTATCATAAAAGACGCGTAACCTCTTTTAGTTTTAGGGATAATTTTTTCAACTTTTATATCCTTTGAACCACAGATGCTCTGCACATGTTGAGCTATAGCTTCTTCAGAAGTGTCTGGGTGACCAAACGTGCAGAAATTTATTTTTCTCAACCGCTTGAAACGACAAAATGAGCATGTTTCCTTCTTGTTGAAATAGTTTAGACTGAGTTTTTCTTACTTTCTTTTGATTAACGACGGTTTTACATTTGGATCACTCTTCATTAAAAGGTTGATTGATATCTGTCTTTGTTTTAAGACAGTCAGTAGATGTATTTAAACGCTCCGGCTTCTGCAATGTAGTCGTAACCTTAGCCCTAGACGTTCACGATCCGATAATATCTCCTTCACACTTTGAGTCATAGGAATGATGGTGATAACTGAATCGCACCTTTCTCAGCTGCCCAACCGTTCGTCGATTTTAGCTGACATTTTTTACCCGCTTCTGCTCACTAATTACAATAATATTACTTTCTATCAGCTGTTTTTGATCAACAATTTTCTTATTTTGCATCTCAATTAGCACGGAGTGCCCAATAATTATTTTTGTTAACTCTGCTATCTTCTTAGACAACTCATTAAAAGCCACTTCCAAGTTTAATTTGTACATTATTACCACTATATTGAATAAAAATACGGACTTTAAACGTTCTCAAGTGACGTATAGGGTAATGGATATAGACGTTATGTTCCAACGCATTTTAATTTTTTTCGCCATCATGGATACGTTAAAATTCAAGTAATTATGGAATATGAGTACCGTCGTGGCAGCAACGCGGCACAAGCGACACGCAACATCAACAACGTTTACGGAGCGAATACTACAAACGAACGCACCACCTGTTATTGGCTTGCCGGCATCCGTTCTGGAAATTTCGACGCCAAAAATAAACCCCGTGGCGATTGTGGAAGCTGATGATACTCAATCTACGGCTGAATTAGCAGTAGCTTTAGACGTTAGCATGAAAACAATATTGGTTCATTTCCATCAAATTGACAAGGTAAAAAAGCTTGACAAATGGGTGGCCCACGAAATCAATGATCGCCAGCGCGAAGTACGCCTCGAGGCGTAACTTGAACTGCTTAACAGGCACACAAACGAAGGAATTTTGAACCGCATTGTTACCTGCGATGAAAAATATATTCTGTTTGACAATCGCAAGCGCTCATCAAGGTGGTTGGATCCTGGTTCAGCACCTAAACAATGCCCTACAAACGAAAACTTAGCCCTAGAAAAGTGATGGTCCTGTTTGGTGGTCTAGCGCTGGTGTGACTCATCACAGCTTCTTACCAAATGGGATGAGCATTACTGAAAATGTGTAATGTGAAGAACTGAACATAATTATGGAGAAGCTCGCACGTCTCCAACCAGCTTTGGTCAATTGGTCGTCCCCGCTGCTCCTGCACGATAACGCGCGACCTTATAATGCACAACAGATGGTCTCTAAGTTACAAGAGCTGGGGTTGGAAGCTCTCCGTCATACACTGTACTCAACAGAACTTGCGCCTACATATTTCTACTTTTCCAGAATTTGGATAACTTTTGGCGGGAAAATTTCAATACCTGAGAGGCAGTACAAAATGCCTTTGAAGAATTAGTTGCCTCCTGTCCAGCTGATTTGTTCAAGAAGAGCATCAATAAACTGCCACTGTTGGAAAAGATGCATGTGATTGCATGGTGATTACATTTATTAATAAAAATATAAAATATAGAAAAATATTAACTTATTTCATAAAAACCGGCAAGTTCATAGGTAAAGACCTAATATCTTATTGTTTGCTTCATGATACGATACATATAGAACTTTATTCATAAAATATTCTAAACTGAGTTTTTCTTATTCCGCTTCCATGTTCCAAAATCACGTGGACGTTGTGAATATTCACAAATATGGTGATGCACGTGATTGTGTGCCTCCTGTCTGTCCTGTCTTCCCGGTCGAGCTGACTGGCCTGTGCCACAACTATAAGTAAATATAGCTGCAGCATAGCTCACCACGTTTAAGTTCGGTAGTAAAGGAAAATTAGAATTTTCAGTTAATTTGTTTTTTTGTGATTTGAACAATATGGGGTAGTGGATATTCTTACACGTTACTACACGGTGTACTAGTACGCCAGTACATTCCCATTACAGCCTATCAAAAGTCCACTGCCTGACATATAGATTCCCCTAGACTGTCTCTATAATATCCCCCATATTTGTCACCGTTGCCACGCCTGGCAAGCGTGTTGGCAACTGCAGTTATTTCTGCTGTTATCAGGAAAATGGTGCTGTTCATTTCCTGGTTCCGCTTTTCTCTGTCGTCTCTTACGAAAATAACGGGATGATATGGGGTAGTCGATATACATCGAATCAAATTTGCAATTCAATATTTAAATTAGATTATCTTTTCATGTAACACTTAAAACAATTTTACTATAAAATCTAATCTGAAATATTTCCAGCTGCGATGACATTTGTTTTCTAGTTAGTTAGGTTTTAGTAAAATTATTTCAACAAAAGTTTTAAACGGGAGTTTCAAAGTTGTAGATCGGACCAAAATTAATAATAAAAAGCTGAAGGTATCTGTACACTTTGACATTGGGACGTCAATCACCTCAGTCCCTGTGACTATGGTGCTGGAAGCACCAAACGTCGGATTATTAATAAAATAAGTTAATTAAACGCGATATAATTTGTAAAAAGTAGTTTAATTCAAAACTTAAAAAAATTAAGAATCGACTCAAAAATTAAAAATAAAAATAATGTTTGAATTTTTAATTTTTTTTTTGAAGTAAGTTTTGAGGCAGTCATTTGCAAATTTTTATATTTTGGAACGAAAATTGTATACCAAAATAAACTTAAAAATCAACAATTACTCCAAGAACTAAAAATAATGTTTGAATTTTAGATTCTTTTTAGTTTATGAAGTCAGTTTTACTTTGTTTAAAGCTTTGTTTTTTTTTAAGGAATATCACAAGCTCGAGGAAATCAATCTTCATCCGCAATTTTTTCATAATTTTATAGTTGCAATTTTTCTTAAATTTTTATGAGATCACTCCGAAATCCCATTTGATAAAATAAAAATCATTAAAATTGATTCATAAATAAAGAAGTTATGCCCAAATATACATTTAAAAATAAACAGACAAATTGAGAACCTCTTTCTTTTAGAAGTCGCTTATAAACATTACATTCACTTGACTTAAAATCTGATAAATGTGCACATTTCATCAAATTACAAAGGATTGAACGGATATACTACTGTTCGCTTGCATATTGGTTACGCTTCCATAGAATACAGCACATTTCAATTAGACCAGGGAACCATGCGGCTGAAGATAATTATTGTGAATCCTAAGAATGGGAAAATTATCTATGGTAATTTCGTTGTTATGTTGTTTATGATATTTATATCTATACTCCTACATCTATTACCTATACACCTGCATCTATCGTCGAAGAATCCAAAACGCAGACGTGTCTTCAGTGGCCATCCCCGAGGCTTGATGTAATGCGTCGTCACTAGTAAAAGTCACTATCCATACGGAACACAGCAGTAGTATTTTGCTATTATTATTTATTTATCGGGAGCGTGATTTTTCTGCAGTCGAGCCGAACTGTTTGTACTGGGGCCGTAATAGAATTGCAGCGTAGTTCTTATTAATTCATTACTGCCATTAAAAAGTCCACTGTTGAACATAGTCCTCCCCCTTTGGTTACCTCATAGAAATTGGATCTTGACATCATGGATTTTGCAATAGTTGACACGCTTCTTCTCAGGCGGTCACCAACCGCATTTTTTTTATTTTTTATTGTTGTCAGAAAGTTGCTGCTGCTCATCTCCTGTTTCAGTTTTCCTCTGTCGCCTCATTATTATCTGGAAAGGTAATGAATTCTCCAATTCCACCAATACAAGGTGGCTAGCACAACTACTTATTAATTTTATATTTGCAAATTGTCTTATGTGAATATAGCTGCGCGAAAATGCAAATCTTTTTCATAATAAAAAATGATAATTTTCATATGCTTAGAATAGTTAAGTAAGTAATAGATTTTTTAGTTTTTGACGGCTTCGTGGCGCAGTGGCTTAGCAATGAGTTGCAGCGCTAAGGGTCGCTTTCTCGAATCCCAAGTCTGTATGTTTGTCCTTGTGAAATTTATGTATGTAAGCTGCCCTCACGTTATTGGAGAAAATCTTGGTGTGGAGGTAAAATGTTTAAACAAATTAAAAAAACAAATGTAGTTTTCAACGACTCCTGATATTTTCCAAAATTGTGAAAAGCATAAGTCGGCGTTTATCTAACATCCCCTTAACACATGATTTGGAATGATGCCAGTACATGAAGGAAAATTGTTGCACATCGGGAACATTTTGACACGTGTGCTGGATTTTACTCTGCCTTCAATTGTAAACATGTGCTATGTATAAATAATTCAAATTGTTGATGCTGACATCATGAACGTGCAAATTTCACCTTATGTGGATGTTTGGCATAGAAATTCTGAAATTCTGTCTCTGGTAAATACGTCTATTTTAGTTAGATAAAATGGTGTATTACAGTTTGCAGTTATATTATTTGATATTTAATTGTGACGTAATTTTGTGTGATATAAAAATTACTGTTCATACAATAAAAATCATACATTTGTGAAAAATAACATAACATAAATATTCACGGCTATTTGGTCGATAAATTTTCCGTCTCTTGCTGACTCTGCCACTCACTTCTGCAACATAAATTTTCTTTGTCACTCCGTCCTTATTTATTCTTATTACATGGCCAAATCAGCGAGGCATTCCTTTCTTAATCCTGACTAAACATTCTTGCAAAATTTACGTGTCACAGTATAAAATAAATTTAAAAAGAACATTATTCGTACATTCATAACACAATCATAAAATACAGTGTTAAAATAAATATTTTTCTTACTTTTCCTTACGTTATTCGTCTTAAGCCAAATCCTCTACAGAGGATGAAAACTTAAAGCAAAATCAAATTCCGTAAGACTGTTTACTTTGTGATACTCTGTATATTTATTTCCAAGCAAACAAAGGAATAAAGATCAAAAGATAAGTCAGAATATAATATTTTGTTGAACGCAATATCGATGATTTAAATATGAAAAACAGCTAATACACGGAATGAGGCTTTAACGCCTTTATTTTGCTTAAAACGGTCATTTAAATATAACAGTTACAAAATACATTGAGATACAGGTTTACAGACTTATAGTATATTTTACTGAACACATAAATATTATATGAGAAAGTTAACACACCTTATTAATACTGCTGAAGATTAAATTATTTTTATATAATGAAACGCGATCTTTATAATAAATGAGACTGTACCCTTTAACTAATATTATTTATCTTCTCAAACATAAGACTTTTAAATTTAATTAAATATATATCTAGTTCTCAGTGTAAGTTGTTAATATTACAAAAGTTATTATTATAGAAATTGATACCGTAAGATGGAGCGAATAGGAATCGCGGGTTGAATAGACACAAGTCTGGTTATTTGATAAAGTTGTCTCTAGGTTTGTCTACAGCTCGGGAACTTCTGTTTATTACTACTGTTTATTAATTGCCAATATTTATTTTATTTTGGTAACCTTTAAATTAGTGTCAATTTTGATGACAGTAAAGAAAAAGGTTAATATAAATGTGAGTAGAAGTTTTTATGCTGTGTAAAACTTTTAGTTAAACACCAAGTTCTTCAGTGTTTCCTTGTTGCAAATTTTTTTTAGAAAGTTGAGTTGAGTTATACATTAAAATTCCAAATACTTGAGGTTTTACCATTACACAAGATAGAAGATCCTGCAGTAAATATACTTAGTGTGCTCATGAATTAGTTTTATCTTGTAGGTAAATATTATATCATTCATTATATTTGTATTTTATTGTTTAACAGAGACGCTCTGTGTACGAGTTAAAAAAGTATCTAAGCAGTGCGGAATAGGTGTGACGCGAGTTATCAGCCTCACGTCCCGCAATTATGTCAATTGACTTTTATGTTTAGTGCTTACATAATTTGATAAATAAGTAATAAGTAGTGATTTTTGATCCCGCCTTGTTACCTACTACTTAAAATAACCAAAGGTTATTAATCAAAATACGTAGTATTATAATTAGTGTTATGTAGTTTAACAAACTTTTAAATTGTTATTTATTTTCATTATTTAAAAAAAATGTTCATAACTATGTAAACAGTGGTTATTTATTTGACGACTTTATGTCGGAAATGCTTACTGCAAAGCAGTTTAAATACTTTACTCTGATATTTTTAGTGATATAATATGTAATTGTATAAATATCTGATTTATTAACTAATTAGTTTTTATAATGACAATTTTGATGTACATTTTATATGATATCACAGACTTAGAATATATACGCCAGTATATTCTAAGTCTATGAATATATTATTCTCTTTCTCTCTCTTTATAAAACGTTACACTAGGATTTTTTCCGTATTATGGAGGCAGTTTATATACATTAATTGCACAAAGACAATCATCCAGACCCGAACAATTATTTGTAGGCCATACAAATACTTATTCTGTACGGATCTGAACCCGCGGCCCTCAGCGTTGCAACTCAATGCTAACTAGGAACTATCGTATTTTAGAAGAAAGAGTGAATGCTGTGGCATAGACAGCGTTGTCACCCTGATGACTAAGAGGAATGCTTCGTTACGAGAAAACAAGGTTTCCGGTTCTCGTCACTACCATACGAAATACAGGAGTGGTGCTATTTCACGCTGGTATTCTGAACGAGCGTGATTCTTCCCGGTTGAGCTGACCCATTCGTGTATCAACCATAATACGCTGAAGCCATAAGCCATAGAACCATGTATATTAATAATTAAATATTTCCTATATTTTAATTATAAACGACCAGTTGCATAATATCGTGATAACGAGTAAGGAAGCACAGAGTGCATAATATGACCCTATTAGTTGTCCTGAAATACACTATCATAGATTATTCTAGCTGCATTAAATTTATGCACTGCAGTGGACGTAACGCTAGATTCTCCATCATAGTCAAATATAAGGAACATGTATTATTTTATTTATAATATTAACAAGAAATCTCTTTATAATCGACTTCGTGGGTGTCAAGAGGCGACAAAGGAAACTGATACAGAAGATGGCAGCAGCATCTTTCTGATAACAGCAAAACTGCGGTTGCCAACCCGCTCGCCAAACGTAAACTATGGCAATATACCCCCATGAGCGACGACACAAAGAAACGGCCCCTGAGTCCCCGGCGGCCCCGCTATTCCTGGCTACGGTGGCGACCATGGTAACGGCGGGCAGGGTGCCAGAATCTCCGGTGGAGGTTCGGTTGCCACCACGACGACTCGACCTGGCAACATATAACGCACGCACCCTGAGGACTGACGAAGATCCTGAGCTGGAAGAAGAGATAGATAAGTTACGCTGGAATATAATAGGACTATCCGAGGTCCGAAGAGAGGGAGGCGGTAATCTGAATCCGGCAACTTATTCTATCACCGAGGGCGACCATCTGTCCCAAGGAGGTGTCGGATTTATCGTCCACAAGTCTCGTTAACAACGTTAGAAGATCGGGAGTGTGTCGACGAGGGTTGCGTACTATACTCAGAATCACCAAACGGTATTCGCTGAAGGTCATACAGGTTTACGCACCAACCTCGGCACACCCCGATGAGGAGGTGGAGGAAATGTATGAGGATATCTCTAGAGCCATGCATTCCTACAAAACCCACTACGGTGTTAATGGGAGACTTCAACGCAAAACTAGGCACAAGAGAGAGCGGTGAGCTGAAAGTAGGAAATTCGGAATAGCAACGGAACCTAAGGCCAGCAGCTGGCCGACTTTATGGAGAAATAGACTTTTATGATGAACTTTTCTTCCAAAAGCGGCCCCACAGAAAGTGGACCTGGTCGACCCGACAGTTCGACAAAATGAGATTGACTTCATTACACGACCAGACGACAACTGTTCAGTGATGTCTCAGTGATCGCGAGGTGAAAACTGGCAGCGATCACCGAATGGTGAGAGGCACACTGAACCCAAACATTAAGTTGGAGAGGTCACGTCTAATGAAGTCAACGCCCGTCCCCTCGTGCTCTAATCCAAAGTCCCGAAAACTTTCAGCTCGAGTTGCAAAATCGTTTTCAGTGCCTAGAATTTTGCAATGAAGTGGACGATATGAATGACAAGTTTGTGGAAACTGTCCATGCGGTCGGAGCTAAGTTCTGTAAGACCCGTCGCAGAAGAACACAAAACTCTCCGATCACACTCTTAATCTCATGGTTGTTAGACGGGAGATAGCTGCAGTCTTCAGCAGATTTGACAGCATACAGGCAACTGAACAGACAGATCTCCAAATGCATGCAGGATTCTGTGCAACTTCAATACAGCCTGTATTGAAGAAGCGATCGAGCGGAACCAGGGCTCCAAAGTCTTTGCCAGAGATCTGTCTGCCAGAAAGAGCCAACTGTCGAAGCTAAAGACCGATTGTCAGCATCGTTTCCGGGACACCTGAGATTTTGAGGAGATTGAGAGGTTCTATGGGCAGCAAAACATGGAATTTTTTTTCAAAATTAGTCATTTGTTTATTGATTAACGTTATTTATTTATTTATTACATAATTATAACATCATTACAGTTATGTTAACCAATGCGATGCTATAACTAACCTAAATATGAGAAAACTACTGACTTATAAATAATGCCTATAAAATAATGAATGATGAATAATAACATTAACATGATTATAAAATAATATACTAATTAAAAAATTAAAATTTTCAACGCATTTGTATGCTGCAATTATGAACTTTGTCTGACTGCATGTCAATATCCTGTGAGATGATATTAACACTATCAAATGAAATAAATACATATATTCTTTAACATCACATTTTGACGGTATATAAACGACACAACAAAAGATTAAACATTTTTCGCCACGGGTCCACCGTCGCACAAACAATCTCTACAAAGGTCACGTCCACATTAGCTACGGAAACGCGTTTCAAATCCAGTCCAGAAGATGCAGCTAAGAGGACGCCTCCTGTTTGCGTCCGTCCGCTCGATCACATCGCAGTATTGTGTACTTTATGAAAAGTTCACCGTTATGTATTGAACTATTGAGACCTGTCTCTGTAATAGCAAACAGATCGCACGAAGAATCCAAAAGACTGGTATAAAAATCTGTTGTTTTTGTTCTCAGTGCCCGTATATTCTGATAATATAGTAAAACGGGTTTAGTAGTGTTATTCCCGACTTGCTATTGTTTTTTGGGTGTTTTGAAACCACACCCATTCATTGTACTGAGTATTTATTGGCCAGCAATCAGTACAATTAATCTTTTGAAATTGCGATTCGGAAACTCCTATCATAAAAGACGCGTAACCTCTTTTAGTTTTAGGGATAATTTTTTCAACTTTTATATCCTTTGAACCACAGATGCTCTTCACATGTTGAGCTATAGCTTCTTCAGAAGTGTCTGGGTGACCAAACGTGCAGAAATTTATTTTTCTCAACCGCTTGAAACGACAAAATGAGCGTGTTTCCTTTCTTGTTGAAATAGTTTAGACTGAGTTTTTCTTACTTTCTTTTGATTAACGACGGTTTTACATTTGGATCACTCTTCATTAAAAGGTTGATTGATATCTGTTTTTGTTTTAAGACAGTCAGTAGATGTATTTAAACGCTCCGGCTTCTGCAAAGTAGTCGTAACCTTAGCCCTAGAACGTTCTGTTGCTCGACGTTCACGATCCGATAATATCTCCTTCACACTTTGAGTCATAGGAATGATGGTGATAACTGAATCGCATCTTTTCTCAGCGCTGCCCAACCGTCAATTTTAGCTGACAATTTTTCAATTACCCGCTTCTGCTCACTAATTACAATAATATTACTTTCTATCAGCTGTTTTTGATCAACAATTTTCTTATTTTGCATCTCAATTAGCACGGAGTGCCCAATAATTATTTTTGTTAACTCTGCTATCTTCTTAGACAACTCATTAAAAGCCACTTCCAAGTTTAATTTGGACATTATTACCACTATATGGAATAAAAATGGACTTAAAACGTTCTCAAGACGTATAGGGTAATGGATATAGACGTTATGTTCCAACGCATTTTAATTTTTTTCGCCATCATGGATACGTTAAAATTCAAGTAATTATGGAATATGAGTACCGTCGTGGCAGCAACGCGGCACAAGCGACACGCAACATCAACAACGTTTACGGAGCGAATACTACAAACGAACGCACCACCTGTTATTGGCTTGCCGGCATCCGTTCTGGAAATTTCGACCAAAAATAAACCCCGTGGTCGTCCGTGGCGATTGTGGAAGCTGATGATACTAATCTACGGCTGAATTAGCAGTAGCTTTAGACGTTAGCATCAAAACAATATTGTTCATTTGCGTCAAATTGACAAGGTAAAAAGTTTGACAAATGGGTGGCCCACGAAATCAATGATCGTTGCGCGAAGTACGCCTCGAGGCGTAACTTGAACTGCTCAACAGGCACACAAACGAAGGAATTTTGAACCGCATTGTTACCTGCGATGAAAATATATTCTGTTTGACAATCGCAAGCTCATCAAGGTGGTTGGATCCTGGTTCAGCACCTAAACAATGCCCTACAAACGAAAACTTAGCCCCAGAAAAGTGATGGTCCTGTTTGGTGGTCTAGCGCTGGTGTGACTCATCACAGCCTACCAAATGGGATGAGCATTACTGAAAATGTGTAATGTGAAGAACTGAACATAATTATGGAGAAGCTCGCACGTCTCCAACCAGCTTTGGTCAATTGGTCGTCCCCGCTGCTCCTGCACGATAACGCAAGACCTTATAATGCACAACAGATGGTCTCTAAGTTACAAGAGCTGGGGTTGGAAGCCTGTCCACACTGTACTCAACAGAACTTGCGCTACATATTTCTACTTTTTCCAGAATTTGATAACTTTTTGGCGGGAAAAATAATACCCGAGAGGCAGTACAAAATGCCTTGAAGAATTAGTTGCCTGTCCAGCTGATTTATTCAAGCAAATACTGCATGGTGACACATTTATTAATAAAAATATAAAATATAGAAAAAAACATTAACTTATTTTTATAAAAACTGGCAAGTTCATAGGTAAAGACCTAATATCTTATTGTTTGCTTCATGATACGATACATATAGAACTTTATTCATAAAATATTCTAAACTGACGCTTTTCATTCCGCTCACGTTCCGTGTGCATCACGTGGACGCTGTGAACAAATCCTCGATTTTCCTACGAGATATCATTTTTTATGCTTGTTTTCTATATTTTTATATCTTATGGGGCCTATACACCATCGGCCATGATGGACGAATACTAGCGATTACGATCGTGTAGAGGGCATAATCGCCTATAATTGCCCATGATCGGTGATGATTGAGCGTAATGGCCGCTGTGTCGGTTTTTCAGACAAACATCAAAGGAAGTTCGGCCATGATCATGCGCGCGTCTACATGATCGCCGATACCCATAAACTTCTATTTCCATTACCTTGTTCTATTTCGGTGTATAGTTAACATCCACCTTCTTTGCTTCCTTTTATTTTCACCAATCTTTTATGGTGTCCATTTAAAGAATGATTATATTATAAACGAATTAAATAAATAGCGGCAGCTGCTACTGTTTCAACGTCCATCTCGGACAGATGACAATACAAATATGTAGGATGCACGCTTCAGTGGGCCTCCTGTTCGTCCTCTGTCTTCCGGTCGAGCTGATTCCATTCGTGCTACAACTATACAATTAATACATGCAGCATAGCTCACCACGTTTAAGTTCAGTAAAATGAAAAATAGAACTTTTCAGTTAATTTTTTTTTGTGATTTGAACAATATGGGGTAGTGGATATTCTTACATTGCCACCACACGGTGTACCAGCACAGTACACACAATTCCATTACAGCCATCAAAAGTCCATGCCTAACATAGGACTTCTAGACTGTCTCATATAATATCCCCATATTTGTCACTGCTGCTACGCTTATGCGTGTTACAACTGCAGTTATTTCTGCTGTTATCAGGAAAATGGTGCTGTTAATTTCCTGGTTCCGCTTTTCTCTGTCGTCTCTTACGACAATCACGGGATGATATGGGGTAGTGGATATACCGCCACCCAGGGTTACAATCTGTCAGAATGTAACTAAAAATATGTACTATATTCCTAACATAAGGGATCATTTGGATTTTATTTATCACTCACTGCTAATTAAATTTAGACAGATTTGACACCATAACTTTATTCCCCAAAGCAAGTACTTAAAGGAGTTGAAATCCTAGAGCACTGTAATTGTAGATTGCTCTAACTTTTTCTTTTGATTTAAGAAAACTCAAATTGATCACATACTAAGTCCACGAAAATTTACCCAAGAATCAAAGGTTGGGAACATCGAATCAAATTTGCAATTCAATGCTTTAAATTAGATTTATCTTTTCATGTAACACGAAACAATTTTACTATAAAATCTAATCTGAAATATTTGCAGCTGCGATGACATTTGTTTTCTTAGTTAGTTAGGCTTTTAGTAAAATTATTTCAACAAAAGTTTTAAACGGGGAGTCAGTCATTTGCAAAAAATTTTAGTATTTCGGAACGAAAATTGTAAACCAAAATAAACTTAAAAAAAATAAGAAACGGCTCCAAAAACTAAAAATAAAAATAATGTTTGAATTTTTTATTCTTTTTAGTTTTTGAAGTAAGTTTTTGAGGCAGTAATTTGCAAAATAAATTTATATTTAGGAACGATAATTGTATACCAAAATAAACTTAAAAAAATCAACAAATTACTCCAAAAGCTAAAAATAGTGTTTGAATTTTAGATTCTTTTTAGTTTATGAAGTCAGTTTTTACTTTGTTTAAAGTTTTTGTTTTTTTTTTCACCCCTTTTTTTAAGGAATATCACAAGCTCGAGGAAATACAATCTTCATCCGCAATTTTTTCATAATTTTATAGTTGCAATTTTTTCTTAAATTTTTTATGAGATCACTCCGGAAATCCCATTTGATAAAATAAAAATCATTAAAATTGATTCATAAATAAAGAAGTTATGCCCAAATATACATTTAAAAAATAAACAGACAAATTGAGAACCTCTTTCTTTTTAGAAGTCGCTTATAAACATTACATTCACTCTTGACTTAAAATCTGATAAATGTGGAAATTTCATCAAATTACAAAGGATTGAACTGGGTGCACTACTGTTTGCTTGCATATTGGTGACGCTTCCATACAATACAGCACATTCCAATTAGACCAGGGAACCATGCGGCTGAAGATAATTATTGTGAATCCTAAGAATGGGAAAATTATTAGAATATGAATTATTAATGGAAAAATAGTACTCGTTGTATGTTGTTTATGATATTTATATCTATACTCTACATCTATTACCTATACACCTGCATCTATCCTCGAAGAATCCAAAACGCAGACGTGTCTTCAGTGGCCACCCCGAGGGCTTTGATGTAATGCGTCGTCACTAGTAAAAGTCACTATCCATACGGAACACAGCAGTGGTATTTTGCTATTATAATTTATTTATCGGGAGCGTGATTTTTCTGCAGTCGAGCTGAACTGTTTGCTGGTCAGCTGAATAGAATTGCAGCGTAGTTCTTATTAATTCATTACTGCCATTAAAAGTTCACTGCTGAATATAGTCCTCTGGTTGCCCTTCAAAAATTGGGCTTCATTGGTTTATTGGATCTTGGCATCATGGATTTTGTAATACAAGGACACGCTTTTCTCAGGCGGTCACCAACCGCAGTTTATTTTATTTTTAATTGTTGTCAGAATGTTTCTGCTGCTCATATCCTGTTTCAGTTTTCTCTGTCGCCTCTACGACATCTATGAGATAAAGGGGTATGAATTCTCCAATTCCACCAATACAAGGTATAGCACAACTATTATTAATTTTATATTTGCAAATTGTCTTATGTGAATATAGCTGCTGAAAATGCAAATCTTTTCATAATAAAAATGATAATTTTCATATGCTTAGAATAGTTAAGTAAGTAATAGATTTTTAGTTTTGACGGCTTGCGTGGCGCAGTGGCTTAGCAATGAGTTGCAGCGCTATGGGTCGCTTGCTCGAACTCGAGTCTGGATGTTTGTCCTTGTGAAATTTATGTATGTAAGCTGCCCTCACGTTATTGGAGAAAATCTTGGTGTGAGGTAAAATGTTTACACAAATAAAAAAACAATGTAGTTTTCAACAACTCCTGATATTTTTCGAATTTGTGAAAAGCTTAAGTCGACGTTTATCTAATATCCCCTTAACACTTGGTTTGAAGTGATGCCAGTACATGTAGGAAAATTGTTGCACATCGGGAACATTTTGACATGTGTGTTGGATTTTACTCTGCCTTCAATTGTAAACATGTGCTATGCATAATTAAATTTGTTGATGCTGATATCATGAACGCGCAAATTTTCACCTTGTGTTAATGTTTGGCATTGCAAAATTCTGTCTCTAGTTAATACGTGTCCATCTTAGTTAGATAAAATAATGTATTACAGTGTGCAGTTATATTTTTTGATATTTAATTGTGACGTAATTTTGTGTGATATAAAATTACTGTTCATACAATAAAAACACATACATTTAGAAAATAACATAACATAAATATTCACGGCTATTTGGTCGATACCTGTCTCTTGCTGACTCTGCCACTACTTCAGATCATAAATTTTTGTCACTCCGTCCTTATTTATTCTTATTACGGCCAAATCAGCAGGAGGCATTCTTTCTTAATCCTGACCAAACATTCTTGCAAAATTTACGTGTCACAGTATAAAATAAATTTAAAAGAACATTATTCGTACATTCATAACACAATCATAAAATACAGTTGTTAAATAAATATTTTTCACTTTTCCTTACGTTATTCGTCTTAAGCCAAACTCTCTACAGAGGATGAAAACTCAAAGCAAAATCAAATTCCGAAGACTGTTTACTTTGTGATACCTGTATATTTATTTCCAAGCAAACAAAGGAATAAAGATCAAAAGATAAGTCAGAATATAATATTTTGTTGAACGCAATATCGATGATTTAAATATGAAAACAGCTAATACACGGATTGAGGTTTTAACGCCTTTATTTTGCTTAAAACGGTCATTTAAATATAACAGTTACAAAATACATTGAGATACAGGTTTATAGACTATAGTATATTTTACTGAACATAAGTGAAATATTATATGAGAAAGTTAATACACCTTATTAATACTGCTGAAGATTAAATTATTTTATATAATGAAACGCGATCTTTATAATAATGAGACTGTACCTTTAACTAATATTATTTATCTTCTCAAACATAAGACTTTAAATTTAATTAAATATATATCTAGTTCTCAGTGTGTAAGTTATTAATATTACAAAAGTTATTATTATAGAAATTGATACTGTAAGATGGAGCGAATAGGAATCGGGTTGAATAGACACAAGTCTGGTTATTTGATAAAGTTGTCTCTAGGTTTGTCTACAGCTCGAACTCTGTTTATTACTACTGTTTATTAATTGCTGGTCATTTATTTTATTTTGGTAACCTTTAAATTAGTGTCAATTTTGATGACAGTAAAGAAAAAGTGGTTAATATAAACGTGTGAGTAGAAGTGGTTTTATGCTGTGTAAAACTTTTAGTTAAACACCAAGTTCTTCAGCAGTTTCGTTAAAATTTTTTTAGAGAGTTGAGTTTCTCGTCTATTATTAATACAAAGATGAATATTGATGTTCAAAGATTTTATTCTCTTAAATAGTAAAATCAGGATACCGTTATTTTTTCTCGAAATCGAGGTGAATAGATACGACTGAGGGGCGAATAAAAACGCCTTTGGAGTTAATAGAAACGAAGAAAGGAGTGAATAGATACGAATTGGGGGTTATTATAAACGTAAAATAAGTTAATAGAAACATGATTTTTAGGGTTGTCAAAAACTATTTGCACCATTTACTTACTACATTAATTAATTTATGTAGCTAATTGAAACTAAAATAAAAAGATACGTTTAAACCATATTAAAAGTATTTAAAAGTCCATTTCTATTATAAATGTTAAATTTTGATATTTTTTATACATTAAAATTCCAAATACTTGAGGTTTTACCATTACACCAGATAGAAGATCCTGCAGTAAATATACTTAGTGTGCTCATATGAATTAGTTTTATCTAGTAGATAAATATACCAGTCATTATATTTGTATTTTATTGTTTAACAGAGACGCTCTGTGTAATGAGTTAAAAAGTATCTAAGCAGTGTGAATAGTGTGACGCGAGTTATCAGCCCAGTCCCGCAATTATCTCAATTGACTTTTATGTTTAGTGCCATATTAATTTGATAAATAAGTAATAAGTAGTGATTTTGATCCCTGCCTTGTTACCTACTACTTAAAAATAACTAAAGGTTATTAATCAAAATACGTAGTATTATAATTAGTGTTTATAGTTTAACAAACTTTTGTTGTTATTTATTTTCATTATTTAAAAAAATGTTCATAACTATGTAAACAGTGGCTTATTTATTTGACGACTTTATGTCGAAATGCTTATTGCAAAGCAGTTAAATTACTTTTTACTCTGATATTTTAAGTGATATAATATGTAATTGTATAAATATCTGATTTATTAACTAATTAGTTTTTATAATGACAATTTTGATGTACATTTTATATGAATATATCATAGACTTAGAATATACTGGCGTATAGACGACCTGACAGCCTGCCGAAAACGCGTGACCAATTTTGATTTGTCAATTGTATTAAGTTAGTGATGTACATTTTACTTACAAGGACTATCGAAAATGATAGTTAAGAAGCGGTAAAAACATTTAAAATTGGTTAGTAACGAAATTGAATAACTTCAAAATCTACTGAATCTTACCATGATAGTTCTAAAATAATTAAAAAATATTCATATAACATGTTCCTGGGAATAAGCTGAACCTATTTGCCTTTTTGTTGATTTTAATTAAATGTATAAATCCCAGGTGACTTTTACTCATTATCTTAAAAACTCCCAAGAATCAGATCGGAAAGTTGTATTTGATGTTATTACTGCCGTGCGTAGTTTCCCCGGAATTTTTTTAACATATTGTTATTATAAATAGGTAAATACTTAACTAAGTATATACTAATTATATTTTATATATTTTATAAAATGTTTTGATGGGGAAATAAAAAACGGGGACACGGAGTACATAATGACTGCCTTATTTTTCATAGAAGTGTCACTTTTGATCATTACAAACATTTAATAATTAATAATTAAATACATTATAGAAGTTTATTTTAACATTCGACTTAAATATGAATGTAAACTTAATAATTTAAGTAAGGAATCAGTTAAATAAGATTGCTCTGTTTAAAGGCCAATATGTTTATGAGGCTTCATCATGCTTCATGTTTATATTCTTTCATCTGTTCCTGAAAAGTATAAAGTAATAATAAAATTATTATCATTTTAGCTGCATGAATTTTAAAAACATAATGATGAAATAACAGAGTAAAGTGCACCAAGTGTCTGAGGATACAGATACACTCTATATTCTCTCAATCTCGGTATGTTAAGAAAATGGTCACTCATTCATGGACTGACCGCGGCAAGTGCAACTTAATCTCGCATGCGCAGCTATAACTTAACAACGAGTTCTTCTTCTCTACGACTAACGCTGTAGGGGATGAACCACGCTATTTAAGCCCTCGGCACAATGTCGTCGGCCATCAAGAATGAATCGGGCATCGGGCGTTGTGAGTTTCAAATACTATGGAATTTATACTATCGCGTCTCATGCGCGGGCGTATAGTGGCGCTTCATGAGCATTACTAAATATCTAGACCTAACTACGCTAAAAGTTTTATCATTGTGACTTAGGAATATAATCCGAAGTTCCGAAGCTCCGCTCAACTCTTTGGGGAAAATAGCGTGATGCTATGAATATTGCACTAGTGTGACCATGAGGTGCGGGTGGTGAAGTAAGGTTATACATTTTTTTGGTTGATAAATAGATACTTAGTTTGGTTCATAATGGCTTAAATAGGATAATCTCAAGATTTTTTTATCTTTAATGTACTACAGTTTTATAATGTATAAAAATCTGTCTCTATATTTATCTAAAGTTTTGAAAGTTCAATTTTTGAAGTCTTATTATAACAATATTTTACTTACTGGTACAAATAATGTAGAAATGACTCCTTTTAATAAAATTGTTTCTACTTTTTCTTTTATACTTCTCAAGAAAATGTTTGCTGCAAATTGTTGAGTTCTTCTTTGCATTCCAACCAACCCGTCCAATTAACCTTAACCATTTTTTCTAATTATAGAATCCGGAGGGAATCTGTTTAACAAACGGCAAATTAAAATTACATTTTAGAACGCAAACCGAGGATTTATTTTCTTGTTGTGTGGGCAAGTCTATCGATTCATTATAAACATTCAAGGTAAATATCGACATTAATTTTGATATAGTTGAGTCAATCCCTAGCGTATATGTAAAATATTTTGTATAAAAATGTATTTACCAAATTCATGCAAATTATCAACAACGTGACTTTTTTCTTTGCAAAATATCAAAATTAACAAAATAATTGAAAACATTCTATATTTTAAACAGTATATAACATAAATTTTAACCAAAAATAAACGCTTCATAACATTGACGACGTCTTGAGAATTTACCTGTGAAATGTGCAATTATCAGGATTATTTCTATTATTAACACCAAAATCACTCACAGAACTAGTAAGCATTTTGGAAAAAAGTTGCTTACTAAAAATAACCACTATTACACTCTAAAAAATTATAAAATATCGAGGAGCTATTTCTTGTGTGCCAACTTGTGCCGATCTGTCATTCAAAATCGGTTACAGAGTCATGAGATTTGGTATCCTTTTCTATCTTGCATTTTTTCCATAAGGAATTTTCTTCTCCCTTGCACACTATGTTGGTCTATACGCCAGTATATTCTAAGTCTATGGAATATATTATTCTCTCTCTTTCTCTCTCTCTTTATAAAACGTTACACTAGGATTTTTTCCTGTATTATGGAGGCAGTTTACATACATTAATTGCACAAAGACAATCATCCAGACCCGGAACAATTATTTGTAGGCCATACAAATACTTATTCTGTACGGGATTCGAACCCGCTGCCCTCAGCGTTGCAACTCAATGCTAACTAGGAATTATCGTATTTTAAAAGAAAGAGTGAATGCTGTGGCATAGACACAAGCGTTGTCACCCTGATGACTAAGAAGGAATGCTTCGTTACGAAAACAAGGTTTCGGTTCTCGTCACTTACCATACGAAATACAGGAGTGGTGCTATTTCACGCTGGTATTCTGAACGAGCGTGATTCTTCCCGGTTGAGCTGACCCATTCGTGTATCAACCATAATACGCCAGCATAAGCCATAGAACCATGTATATTAATAATTTAAATATTTCCTATATTTTAATTATAAACGACCAGTTGCATAATATCGTGATAACGAGTAAGGGAAGCACAGAGCGTGCATAAATATGACCCTATTATGTGTCCTGAAACAAACTATGATGGATTGTTATAGCTGCATTAAATTTATGCACTGCAGTGGACGTGACGCTAGATTCTCCATAAGAGTCAAATATAAGGAACATATTATATTTATTTTTTTATAGAATAAGGGTGACAAACGACCTGATGGTAAGTGGCTGCTGTGGCCCATAGACATCTACATCTATCTTCGTTTCCGAATTTAAATGCAGATGCGTTGTCAGCCATGAGGACTAAGATAGAATGCCTCTTTTCCAGTAAAAAGGGTCTCCGGTTCTCTACACTCACCATACGAAACACAGCAGCATTAAGCTGCTATTTTACGCTGGTATTCTGTGAGAGCGTGGTCCTTCCCCGGTCGAGCCGACCCATTCGTGCTAAAACTATACTATTAATATAGCTGCAGCATGGCTCTACCACGTATTATTTTATTTAACAATATTAACAAGAAATCTCTTTATAACTGACTTCGAAAATCGAAGAGGTTCTGTTCATCGTGTATGTTTTAAGTTCCACGATTTCTCGGAAACGGCTGAACCGATTTAAACGTACGTGCTACAAACATAATAAAGCTGGAGCTATATTATGTTTGAAGCACGAATAGGTCGGCTCGACCGGGGTAGTACCACGCTCTCACAGAATACCAGCTTAAAGCTACTGTGTTTCGTATGTTTAGTGTAGAGAACCGGAGACCCTTTTTACTGGAAACGAGGCATTCTATCTCAGTCCTAAGTGGTGACAAGTCCAATCTGCATTTTGATTGTTAATCGAGGATAAATGTAGATGTCTATGGGCCACAGTATCCACTTACCATCAGGTGGACTGTGTGCTCGTTTGTTACACTTATTCCATAAAAATATTTTTATTAAATAGGCTACACATCAAATTTGGTCCTATTTTAAATTGAAGAAAACTATTTAGGCAATATCCTAGTTGCTACCTACATCACAGCAAGTGATGTTCCTTAGTTCACTCAAAAGTTTAAAATTAAACCTTTGATAAAAAGTTAAAAACACCTCAAAATCTCAAATAACAAAATAATTTCCGCATACATTCTCAAGTGGGGTTTAATTTTCCGATACATTATTTCTTAGCGCCGTCTTCAGAAGCTATTATGAGGAAATTATGTTTTTGATATTCCATTCCTGAATATGTTTCGTTTACTTTTTTATTGTATACCAATTACGGTTTTAAATAAAGAAGTAAACAAAGATAAGTACACAAGCGTCTTATGATTCTGCAAGTAATTTTTTCCAGGCCACCATTACGTGGAAAACTGATGTTATCGAGGAGTTAAGTAGAGTGAGTTGTACATACAAAAATAAAGTTATATAAATGTTAATGCGCAAAATGATAGCGCTTAAAGATAAAACGTAATTTAGTTGGAAATATAACTCCGAAAAAAGTGGCGGAATATTTAAGTTATTCTTAAGTAGTAAGAAATTTAACAAAACCGTATTGTAATTAGTTGGTTATACTTGTAGTGTAGTGGCGATGTAAGAATATCCACTACCCCATATCGTTCTGTGGTTGTCGTAAGAGGCGACAGAGTGAAACTGAAATAGGAGATGGGCAGCAACATCTCTCTGATAACGACTCAAAAATTTAAATAACTGCGGTTGCCAACCCGTCTGCCAAAAGTGGCATAAACCACCCTATGAGGAAATTATATTTTAACTCTCATAAGTTTGCATCTGATGGTAAGGTGTGATGTGGCCGAAGATTGTAAAGCGCATTGATATAGCTTAACAAGAGCCTATTCACTCATGGCTTAAAGACATTATAATCAGATATAGTTCCACTCCATTGCAGTACGCATTACGAATAATGAAGCCAACCGTTTGGTTCAGATCCGGGCTATCGACAATAAAGAAATGTGGAAAGGAAAGGGAGAAATGAAATCATTCAATTCCTGCGCACACTCCTAAATATATTCTGTAAAAAATATTAAATATACAATATAAAATACTATTATGGAATTATAGATACGTTAAGTGAACTCCAGTAAAATTGACATTTTTATACCCATCAGGTGGCTATTATTCGCACAGGAACACAGCCCGTATTTATTACAATGTTTCCCATAGGAACCTCAGACGCTGTATTTATTGTCCCATTATTGTAAAGACTTACGACAAGTTTATTTATTTATTGCTTCCGCAAGTGATATTGATACAGGTCCGCACATATAGCCATTATGTACGTATTGACTTTATTACTATGATTTACCTCGTTAACACACAAACAAATATTGTAGAGTCCAACATTAGTCTTCCGTAATTATTTGGAATAAGTGCAGACTCCAAAGACTTAGTAAAGTTACAGATTAAATCTATTCCTTAAATACTGTTACAAATGTAATGGTCATAAAATCAAAAGTAAAGCTTAGTTCAAGAAAATGTTTCTGTTTAATAAGAGAGTATTAAATTATGATAACAATTTAAAAAGATAACAATGTCATTGGTGCGGGCGGGTATCAAAACCGGTTTGGTCGCGTAATGTAAATCAGCGACCAAACCTTACAGCGAGCGCTATGCCCTTGAGCTATAAGGACTCCAAAGGCTAACTCCAAATAATTACGTGTAAAATGCACATGCTTAGACCTTTAATAAAAATTCTGGGATATTTTAAATGAATAATTTAGCAAACTAGATGGCTGGTTTGCATATAACGAGCAAAATTTGAAAATGTTTGATTTGGTTATCTCGCAGTTCGTTAGTTGCCTCTACATTATTAAAGATTTCTTTTTGTCATCGCATGGTAGCAGTAATATTAAATGTTTTACTCCTAAAGTTTCCAAGTGCAGTAGGTTGGCGATCGGGTCAGCTTCACCGAGGAAGAACCACGCTCTCACAGAATAACAGCGTAAAATAGCAGAGTAATGCTACTGTTTTGTAATATCAAGAATATTCCCAACAACAAGAAAAGATAGTTAGAGCGCTGCGTGCATTTCAAGTGATGCACAAACCAAGTCAAAACTATGTTCAAATCATTGTAAGTACTCATACGAATATAAAATAATTTACAAATTGATCTTAGATTCGTAGTTAATCAGCAGTGCAAATAAAATTTCATCTGTGCCTGCAGGAACGAGGTCAGTTTACTCGCGTACCGTGGAATTTAAGAAGAGTGCATATGCCGTGTGGTGGCGGTGACATAGAAAGCACCACCCCATTTCGTCTCATGGGTGTCGTATAAGACGTCGTTTATTTTACTAGGTGATAGCCTACATACTTTTTCTGCCACCAAACAGCAGTACTTGTACTGTGTTCCGGTCTGAAATTTATAGAGAGCCAGTATAATAACGAGATGCGAGGCCAGTACCTTAGTCCTCAGAGGTGACAACGCACATGTGGCCTTCTTTGATTGAACTTTCTTACGTGGTATAGACATACTTCAGCTATATTATAGTTGAAGCGCGAATGGGTCGGTTCGACTGGGGAAGGACCACGCTCACACAGAATACCAGCGTAAAATAGCAGCTCAAAGCTGCTTTGTTTCGTATGGTAAGTGTAGAGAACCAAATACCCTTTTTAACTAGAAACGAGGCATTCCATCTTAGTCCTCAGGGGTGGCAACGCATCTGCATTTGATTCTTAATTGAGGATAGATGTAGATGTTTATAAGTCACAGCATCCACTTACCATCAGAGGGACTGTGTGCTCGTGTGTCACCCTTATTCTTTTTAAAAAAGGAAGTTGGCTGCAGGTGACCATGCGCTGTAGTAGCTTACATTCCTTTTGGCAAGTGTAGCCGCTTACCAGAAGGAATGTAAGCCCATGACCATTTCTGGAATTATAAATGCTGATGATTATAATGATGATGCATATGCCATAGACTAACACGGCTCCTTTTTTAAATAAAAATTAATCTTACATTACACATTGTTTGTTTCCTTATTTATTCATTTTTAATTACAGTAATAGCTCTATAGTTAAGTACAGTAAAATTAAAGTTTGGAAAAGAGATTTAGTATTTAGAAATTTCGAAAATAAAACAGCAAAGTCAAGTTTTAAATAACTGTTACATTTAATAAATATTCTTTAAGATATACATAATATATAAAAATTACCATAAAATGCCTAGTCAGAAGTAAATTTTATCTACATTTAGCACTAAAAAAATGCAAATTACAAACCTTTTTGAAAATTTGGTTATTTATAAGACAAAGAAATTAGGTTAATCATGATTGTAAAAAAGTCTTTTTCATTAAAATAATCCTTGTGTACGCTCTACTACACAGAATATTCTGGTAATAAGGCGTTTCGCTTGTTTTGTTTTGTTAAAGTTTTTCTTTTAGATTTTACGGCCCTGTGAACAAATTAGAGGAGCTTTTAAATATCGAAATAAAAATTATTATATACCATATCATCAAAGACCACTGTTAAACATAAGCCTCCCTATAGATGGCGCATATGGGAGATATTCATTATATTGCCACGCTTGGTAAGCGGGTTGGCAACTGCATATTTTTTCCATTTGATTCTAGGCAAGTGCACTTGCAATGGACTGCAGAGATGATGATAAAAGGCTAATAAAATTAAGGTTTAGGATAACCATCATTTAGGCTAATAATTAATTTAGAGTACTCTATTTCAAAGTATTCAAAGAAATAAAATTCATTTGAAGTACTTAAAACAATTTGAGTTTCAGAAGCAACGTGCCGATTGATAAATTGCAGACCACTGTGGGCGCCGAATTGATGAATAGACTTCGGGTTTTGATGTTTGGATAGGACAGATTTTGATTGATATATTGTTTTTAAAAATGTATTTGAATTATATTTAAAACATTAGCAATAATCAAAATTTTAAAATAATAACTTTGGGAGAATGAGATCAATGCAGAAAATCAGGAGTAGGATATTTGTAGGGTTTATGTTATCAAAATATAAATTAATTTATAATAAACACTGCACATTGTATTCTATTTCATTCTCTCGCAGGCTAAATCCTGTAGATGTATATGTTTGTCTCTTTTTAGTGTTGCCTTTTCGTTTGATCGAGTTTAAAATCACAACGATTCTAAAGAAGTTTTCACTTCAAAAAGTTTACTTAAATATAAAACAAATGAATACTATTAAAAAATTAATATGCCGTGTGGTGGTGGAGGAAGAGAACACATAATCCCTTTTCGTCCTGCGGGTGTCGTAAGTGGCGACTATAGGAAATTCCAGAAAGGACTTATGCCTTCCAAGAGATGTCTGTGTACCATTTCGTTTACGCCGGACGTAAAATACTATGAACAGCGGTAAGCAGAAACGTCAAAGATGCGAGTAGTCTGGTACTGTGATCGTTAATCCCCCTGGCAAGCGTGTCGATTGAAGCAAATCCTCCCTAAACGGAGAGGTCCATGTTTAGCAGGGACTTCAACGGCCGGATCACGGTGAAGCAAATGTTAACAGAGGTAAGGGGGAACATGCTCACTTTTCTCGAAGTGTCAATCTCATCTGTATGTGGTGATGTGTCCCAATGACCTTGGGCTATGCAATGCACTTGAAATTAAAGATAACATTAATGAGGAAAGAGCACAAAATCAATGTAATTTCGGTCACTCTAGAATTCCATGATGAGTTTAAGGTAGGACACTAAGTAAGGGCTGTTAAAACTACAGTCGCCATTTTAGATTGTATTTTAGTGAGTTTTAGTCTTGTATGTACATATATCAATTTCGGGTAAATAAATGTATTTAAGGCATAATCTTCTGCATATTAATGATATGTTGCAAACCGGTAACATTAATTGCTATGCGGATGACAGTACTGGTGATGCTCTATACACCGGCCGTGCCAATATTTTTCGGGAAAACGTCGCCGAGTACCGGAACAAACTTGTGTCTGAAGTCAAGTCTTTGCTGAACAAAGTCTCGGATTGGGGGCGACTAAATCTAGTCCAGTTTAATCCTCAGAAGACACAAAGTTTGCGCGTTTACCGCTAAAAAGAACCCCTTTGTCGTATCTCCTCAGTTTCATGGCACTCCCCTTGTTGTCTCAGCCAGTATCGGAATCCTCGGCGTCGACATATCTAGTGACGTACAGTTTCGTGGCACTTGGAAGAGAATGCCAAATTGGCCTCTAAAAAGCTTGGCGTACTCATCAGAGCGGGACAGTATTTCATGCCGGCACACCGCCTGCAACTTTACAAGGCGCAGGTTCGGCCCCATGGAATACTGTTCCCATCTCTGGACAGGGGCTCCCCAGTGCCAGCTCCTTCCACTTGACCGCATCCAGCGCAGAGCGGTTCGAATCGTCAACGACCGATTTCTTTCCGATCGGCTTGACTCACTGGCACTGCGTAGAGATGTTGCATCTCTTTACGCATTTTATCGCATCTACCACGGGGAGTGCTCTGAGGAATTGTTCGGACTAATACCAGCCGTTCAATTTAACCATCGCACATCGCAACAAAACTCGCGATACCATCCATACCATCTGGATGATTGGCGGTCCACCACTGTGCGATTTAGAAGATGTTTTCTTCCTCGCACAACTTCCTTGTGGAATTGATTACCACCAGCGATTTTTCCGGACCGATACGACTCAGGGACCTTCAAGAAAAGAGCCTACTCCTTTTTAAAGGCAACGCATCTGCAATTGCCCTGGTGATACAGTTGTTCATGGGCGGCGGTAGTCACTTACCATCAGGTGAGCCGCATGCTCGTTTGCCCCCTCTCCTATAAAAAAACATATTTTCTTTCTTCCTTTTTTTCTGTTCCAGTTTCCCTCTACCGCGTTCTACGGTACCCACGGATCATATTAAGGAGTATTGTATTTTCTTACGCCGCTACTACGACTGCCTACATCATTGCATGATTGCCAAATATTATATTACTCTACATTACCTATACATTATAAGGTAGAGCTATGCTTGAAGCACGAATGGGTCAACTTGACTGGGGAAGAACCACGCTCTTAAATAAAACCAGTGTAACATAGCAGCTTAACATTTTTACTAGAAAAGAGGCACTTCTTCTCAGTCCTCAGGTGTGACAACGCATCTGTATTTTGATTCTTCATCGAGGACAGATGTAGATGTCTATGGGTCTCAGCATTCACCATACCATCAGGTAAACGTGTGCTATTTTGTCTCCCTTATTCTAAACAAAATGTTTAATATTATTTACATAGATGATATATGTACATATATAAGCAAACACCCGAAATTGGTGAGAAGGACTTATGTCAGTGGACTTTTAGAGACTTTTTTTTCTATGTTAACCACCTTTTTAATTGAGTCTGTAAAAGCTTAGTGTGACACGTATTTAATTAAAAACGGGAAAATTAATTAGCTATGATCTTTGCGTAAAAGCAAATGGTGTACCAAGCGTGACGATTTAGGAAAACCCTTAAATCTCTGTTTTCGTCGTCGGTTAAAAAGAGACGTATTTACGACTCTATTCAAAATTTGACCCACTTTTATTGAACGATATAGAGTTGAGTCCCAGTCAACTTTAAACAACTAGTTAAATTATATAATGTCATTGTGTGAATAGAAACTTTTCAAACGTGAGAATGACATTCTAAAATCAAAAAGGATTCCGTAATTTTCTGTTGTTTTCACACGTATGTTGTTTGCAGTTGCGATTGAAGTACTGATTTGCGAACAATGACGATGACGGACATCAACTTCAACTATTATTGTATCTAAATAGTCCATGGAGTTTTCGGATTCTTCCATTATTGAATCTAAAAATCAGTTAATCGATTAATAAAAAATTTATAATGAAAGGAGACAATTCTTTTTGGGCCCACTACTAATGGTAATGTTTATTATTGGTATTACACATAAAAAGAAAGCAATTTATTGTAGTAAACGGGCTAAAGATTGTATGAAAATCTAACGGAATAATAAAATCTTATTAAAATAGGAATGTATTGATAAACATGTTCCGGTTAATGTATAAATGAAAAAAAAATGCGTGTAATGAAGCATTTTTGCAGTTCGTATGAAAAAATAAAAAAAAATCTTTGGTATGCGGTATATTAACGGTTTTTAGTAAGTAAAGAGAGCTATCATTGAAAACTTGTTTTTAATCCTATTTTATAAATGTGTTAGCTAATATCGTATAACATCATGTTAAAGTAGTGATCATTAAAGGAAATGTAGTAAAACCTAATAATAAAAAATAAAAATGCGATATCGGAACATAATATCAATAATGTACGCAATACCAGTATCATATAAATAACATCGATACCATTAGGTATCCAACTAATTTTAATGACGATCACGACTTTTTCGCCACTTAGGAATGAGGTGAAATATTTGACAGATTCCTTATCGGGGGAAGTTAATTTGTCAGAAAAATGTAGAGATTAACGTTTATTTCTGAAATATTAGCTGTATTTTATATTAATTATATTAAAATGGATAAACCAAACCTCGGATATTCTTGAAAGTAAAAGAATTAAAATGACCAAAAAATTAAAAAAACAACCACTGGGCGTTGTCTTACATTTATTTTAGTAAAAGACTAGAAACCGAAAACTTTTATTCAAATCGCAACTTTTCACTTATGATGACGCAGTGCAGTGTAACAAATAATTTCACTTCAGTCCCAACTAGCGACATCTGATGAGCGGTAAATTGTTAGCTTTCATTAGTAAAAATAAGATGAAAAAAATATGTGCCTACTTAAAATCTATTATTTTAAATGAAATAGCTGATATGAAATTATTTATAATTCCAATAATTTTCTTTATAACATGTATTGAATAGCAATTATTTAAACGGAAACCAGTTAGCCAGAACTTTATTTCTTTGTTACTTTCCTCCCAAAGATCTGGCAAGAGAATCTAAGCCTAATTCTTCGTCATAACACGTAAAAATTTGCCTTAATCGCTACGCTTGGCATTCGGTATAACGATTATGAAAAAGACTAGAAGTCTCACACCGTCGGCGATCTGGGAATTTTAAGTGTGGCGTAAAGGAAGTTATTATACTGCCATCTATCGTAATAGGCAATTATGGGAAATACCAGAAATATCCATAACATTTTTCTGTCAACTCTTACGATACCCACGTCACGAGAATATAAAACCGAGCAGAATTAAAGCTTCCTGAGAGAGTTTAAAATTCTTACCTACTTTCATAGGGTTGTCACTCGGTTATTGAAAACAAAAAAACCGGGCAAGTGCGAGTCGGGATTCAGTAATGACCACGGACAGATGGACAGACGGACAGGCACTAGGACTGAGGTGATCCCATAAGATTTCCGTTTTCCAATTTTGGTACGGAACATTAAAATTGTGTAGGTAGCTTTGAAAGACGAAATGGTTATTATTATGTTATTAGCAGTTTGTTTAAAATTAAGTAGGTACCCATATTTTATTGTTAGATATGAAAAAAATATTAATATCAAAATATTTTATTCAAACAATTAAGTATCTATTAGAATTTATAATTATATATTTCTACAAATTTCCAACTCTCAGTATTATTTTGTTACTATTTTGCTTGGTTTTTAGTAGTTTATTATTTCGTTTTATCGTATGATTATTGTAAACCTTACATATATATTTTTTTATAATCTATTGGATAAGAGGGTCACGGCATTTCAAAAGTAACATCATCTATATGCTTTAGAATTTCTTGTCCAACATTTGTAACTTTCAGGTGAATATTAAAAAATATTCATTTTTTTTCATTAATTCAATAAATCGTCACACCTTAACTTTGTCCGCTCACTGAGCGGATTCAAACCGGTTTGTACCCTAGCTAATATATAATATAGGAACATAAGCAATATTTTACAAAAGTACCCCGCATCGAAGCAAAAGTATCGATACCAACGAGGAATCGATTATTTTATATTAATTATATAAGAATCAAGTGGATTTTATCAATAGAAAACAGACTACGATAGAAAATTAAATTTTCACAATCCGACGGTATACAGATCAGTTTTTGATAAACAGAGTTAGATTATTTATCAATGAAATTCCGATTTTGTTAGAATTTTTCATAATACTTTAGTTTGTTGATAACTTGAACTTACTTCTTAACTTCTTTTTTATATAAGAGGGGGATAATGAGCATGCGGCTGCCCTGATGGTAATAAAACACCGTCGCACATGAACAACTGCAATTGCAGGTGCGTTACCGGCCTTTTAAACAAGAGAAGGCACTTTTCTTGAAGCCCCATAAGTAGTATCGGTCTGGAAAAATTGCCGGTAGTAGCCGATTTCTCAAAAATGTTGTGAAATAATTTAAATTATCAATTCCAGTCAAACCATAGCTATTATAGTTCAAAGTGGCGATTACAACAAAACGGTTCCAATTTCCTTGGTACGGACCTAATACATTTAGTCTCATGAGATCGTCATCCTATGAAATTTTAAGCGAATTAGAAAAAATAATACGATTACTGCATTTTTTAATGCCGCCACCACATGGCATTCTAGTTTTAGTTCATTCATTCATTACAGCCTAAAAAATTCAACTACTGAATATAGGCCTCCCATAGATTGCCTAATAGGGGGATATTTGCCATAGTTGCCACTCTTGGCAGATAGGTTGGCAACCCCAGTTTTATATTATTTTGAATTTGTTCTTTGGAAAATTCTGCTGCTCATCTCTCATTTTATTTCATTCTGTCGCTTCTCACGTCACCCACGGAATGATAGATACATAAAAACCATAGACCTTTGGATCAAACCATATTACAGCATTTTTACTTTATTTTATAAAATATATGCTATTTCATCATCATCATCATCATTACAGCCCTTCACAAGTCCACTGCTGAACATAGGCCCCCAAGGAATGCCACAAAGCACGGTCCTGAGCCATATACTATTTAGATGAGCCTAAAGGGAATATAATTATTATTTGCAATAACATGTTAATTCCTGCACATTGTCGTCTATGGATGTTCTGTCCACTGAATTATAACATTTAGTTTTAAAAAGGTACTTTTGGAGTATTCAGGTTTGTTTGAGCTTGTTGTTATTCCAAATGAGTTCGTGACTACGTCTATTATGGAGTCGACACGTCCAACATTAAGTGTCACGTCAGCATAGTAATAAAAATAAATAATAATGCATTTAGAGAAACGAATTACATTATTTATGTGGAATTCGACCAAAAGAGTAAATTTTGTTTTATTCTAAGTACGTATAAATCAAAATTCATTCGAGAGTAAATCAATTTCACGTTTTACCATTTGTACTAGTATTAACAATAGTACGTAATTCTTAGATTTGCTAGCCTATTCAGGAATAATTTGTAATAAAATGAAACAATCTCCTAGTTCTTATTTACATAGTTATATTATTAATAGTAAACAATAAACATTTATGATAATATTCTTAATCTTAATAACAATGTTTACCAAAAGTTTATCAATTAGACTTGCTTTTAAAACAACATCAACATCATTAAATATATTGGGGTAACACTTAAAAACACCATCTTTTGTAATAGTAAGTATTATATATTCATGTGCTTGTACTGATTTGCTTGCACAAAAGATATACATGTGCACCAGGAATGAAAAAATAAACAACAAATTTTCATTAGATTAAAATATAGAATAGAATAGAATAATTTTAATCAATATAGATTATTACATAATATAATACTAATTGAAAGTAATTTTTTTATTTACCACTGATAACATTCACAACTAATATGGACTATTATGACATTATAACACTCACTTAAAGTCTAAAAATACCTTAAATACTACCACAAAGCATAGTTATAAGCCACCAGCATCGATCACTAATAAAAAAACTAAATACACAATCCCATGCAAAAGTTCTCTAAACTGTCGCCAATTGTTTTGACGTAATTCTAGTTGAAATAAATATACATTAATGTAAATTCAACCTTAAATGCATTGCCTAAAGTTGTATTCACAAAGCTACGTACAAAAAGCAATAAATTTTTATGACCGATACTCGCTGTTCAACCTATATCAAAACAAATTTAACCTTACACGCATGTTTTAAAGTCAGAATTACAAAATGCCAATAAAAAGCAATCAAATTTTACGAACGAGGCTCGTCGCTTGGACAAGGAATGAATTTTATTGCGGCTTAATTTAAAAAATGTTTATACTATGATTTCTTGACAAAATATCAGTATTTACAAAACAGTGATAACAATTAAATAATGATGATATTAATACTTACCGAAAATATGAAATTCCATCCTTTTAAACGTCCTGGTTGTGTGATTTTTACACTTTTTAAACGAGCACTGAAGCACGTTTACCGTCGGAGCATTCGAATGCTACTAGATTAAAAGCGCACCCAAATGTTCGAGTGGGCGCTCATTCGGTAAGGACGTTTTTGTCACTGATTGTGTATCTAGTTTTTTATTACTGATCGATAGCCACCAGTAACCGTTGACTCCTTACATTTTTTTATGGAGTAACTAATATTTGTAATACTATAATTCTTGTGGTTATACATAATAATATTACATATCATATATTATACATGTTAATATTTATATATTATTATTATTAATATTTATAAATAAATTGTACCTTTATACCATTAATTAAAATTTAAACATAGTCATAAAATCAAATTTTATTAATAATGTTACATATGATATTGTAATGTATAATATAATGTATTGTAATGTAACATAGGCATTTAAGTCATTTTCATACATATCTTTCTGTGTGATCTTTTCAGAATAACATAGTACTGTTTGCTCAACGCCCTGCCTAGCGTTGAGAAGGCAGTTACTGAGAGGTTGCTTCTTAAGCGGCAATCTGAAGAATATCTGTACATACTTATATACACATTATGTTAGCATAATTATATTTTGATATATATATATATATATATATATATATATTTCAAAGCATTTAAAATATGTACATAACACACATGTTTTTATTGTAGTTTTTAGTCTAACAATTGTGGCTACCTGCCAGTCCTCATGTCTTTAGTTATATACTTTATTCACCACCATATTTCATGCAAATAAACTTTTATCATTAATGACTGATCATTATCATATTCATACATAATTTCAAAATAAATTATTCTTACTTCTATATACTTACAATTTTATAAAATAGAGTTGTGCAAAAATGCAATAAGATTAGGATTTAATTCATGTGCAATGGTAAAAGACAACAAAGTATTTAGCTGTTAAATAGTTCTTTCAGTAATTTATTAAATTGTATCGACTATGTATACATACAATTTTGGTAATCCCACTTCTGAATTGTAATAAAATAAAACAATCTCCTAGTTCTTAGTTAATATTAAACAATAAACATTTATGAAATACTCTTAATCTTAATAACAATGTTTACCAAAAGATTATCAATTAGACTTGCTTTTAAAACATCTCTCTAGCCATCAACTCAAAGACTCCCCCCAACCAGCTATCCCTTCTCGCTCGTTTTTATTATTTTAAATCAATCTCAACACGTTTCCGGAGTCAGCTACCAACTTACAAAAATGAATCTACGTGAACTGTCAGAGCAGTATTTCTACCACTGCAGTTCATTCATACAATGTTAAATGAGTAAATTATTATACATTAATATATAAAAGAATATTTAAAATAATATAATAAATTTAGAAATCATGACAAGCTATTAAACCACACCTTCACACGGAATAACAGGTTTATTCCAAGAATATTTTTATACTGTTACAGCCTATTAAAGTAACGAGGCATTCTTTTTAAGCCTTCAGGGTGAAAACACAACTTTCTGACTCTGGAATGCTACTAAGAATGTCTTGACAGAAAAACTCAATAACTAATATTTTTTGGTCGGGCCACGTGATTCGAACCCGGAAATTCATGACCAACAGGCGCGTTGACAACAGAGCGTTCAAGATCACTAGACCAACGAGGCATAATTATAACAATAATATGTTTGAATGAAACGTTAAAATTTGAAACAACATTTCATTATATCTGAAATACCAATTACATTTCTTTGTACCAGCCAAAGGCAAATTTATAGTTGAGTTTTTATAAATCTTGAATATTTTTTGTCTGTCTGCAATAAAATTCTGAAATTACAAGTATAAAACAAGAGGTAATTTCAAGATCCTAGTTTATTTTACTTTTGTAATAAAAAGAGCGTGAAAAATTGTGATAAGACTTTGGTGCTATTTAATTAAATATTTATGTGCATGTAGTAATACGATATCCCACTTTTAACTAACAGGATTATATATAATTACATCTAAAGTAAGAAAAGTACTTAATTCTCCTTATTTGAAGTTCCGTTATTGAATCGAATGTTTGCACCGGGTCTGCTACCTATATAAAACATTTCATGGAAATCCATCTAGTAGTTTTTGCGTTAATCTTGAATACACAGACAGCCAAACAGACAGACCGACAGACTGTCACAAACAGGCGGACTAAAATTCTATAAACTACTTATTTGGCTTCAGTATTCTTTATTTAGTCTAGGGGACTTGTTTTTATCAAAAATATTATAATTACTGGCACGTCTTTTCTTCAGATTTATTAAATGTATAGATAAGAACATTTCTTATCGCGCTAAAAAGTAAACTAACATTTTTTTCTCTTTTTAAGTTCTCTTAAAATAATATGTCCATGTAACCATAACAGGGGCTGTAAACCACACGAAATCTGAGGAATTAAAACTAATAATAACAGTAGACACATATATATACAAGTTTTGATCGAACAACTGTTCAGTTGTATCTGAAAAATTTATGGGAATGTCTGAGATCCTGCACATTATTATCAGATAGATAATTGCTCCACAAAAAGATCAAAACCACTTCGATTTTTTTAAATTAGTAATAACTTAAATTGAAAATTTTAGAAATCCTCGAAACAAAAAGACCTGATGATCTTCAAACGGTTGAACCAATTGTGATAAAACATGTCTAAGAACCACCACTAGAAAACCTGCTTTTAAATAAAAAAAAACCACACCCAAATCGGTCATCACATTAAGTGGACGGAAGGAATTTAAAGAAAACCTATGATGATTGGCAGCCAAAACATTTCTTATTTAAGCAATGAAGAATTCTGGAAGTTTGAAAAATATTTTGTTAGGTACAATTATGAGTAAAATAAATTTTATTTTGACTTTTGACTTTATTTTTTAGCAGTTATAAAATCCCTAGATCGACGAAGGGGCGCAGATTCAAAGCTGCTACGTCGGTACTGAGAACTTCTCTCTACAATGGGAGTGTGGCAAATTCTCCTAACAATGGAAGAGGCTTATGTCCAGCAGTAGACTGTTTATGAACTGGTAAGTGGAAAGTCATAAGTCGTGGAGATTCAGCTTCAATGTCTGGTAAAAAGTATTTAGAACTATTAATTATTTCTTAACGAAATAAATGCCTTTTTAATTTTCACTCAACGTAAGATGTTCTTTATAAAGTTAATAAAATTGAAAATTTTTAAATTAATCGAACGAGTTTAATATTTAAAGTGTAGGTCAAATATAGTAAAAAAACATCATTATTATCTGTCATATCATTCACAATATTCTAAGTTCTAATCGAAGAAGACTGGTACTCAAAGGATACACGTGTCGTAGTATTAAGTATACTTGGAATTTAATATGGATATCAAATTTAGATCAATTTTCGCTCCAGTTTTTTTCTTTTTATATTGTCCTATCATGATGCTAGCATGGACCTAATTCAATTGACTGAACACACTTTTAACTCGGCACTGCTAAAAAATTTAATTAAAATATGCGTAACTAGAATAAAACAGGTGCAGCATTGTCAAGTCTTTAACTTCATGGCCTTGCATAACTTTAAAACATCTTCATGGTGGTAAACCCTTCTTACACAATATACACGTGTATATTTTTTGTAGGATTATTAGAAAGCTACAATGTTTAGCTTCGTTAATGTGCTTTGTCATTGAAGCATTGTCTATTTGAAAAAAAAAACCTTTTTCAGACTTCGATGGTAATGTTTTAGAGCAGGGGTAAGGAGGTAGGTGTGGAGGTAGGTGTAGGGAGGTTTTAACAGTGTTAGAGCCACGCAGCAGCTTTTGCTGTCGCACGGATGGGCCGGCTCGAACCGGGGTGTTACCATAACCTCGCATAATACCAGCGTGAAGTAGAAGTAAGGTAAGTGCAGGTGCCCCGAGGCCCAATTCCACCCACGCCCCCTTAAAATGGCAGCAGAGTTAAAGGATGTAGGATGGTACCAGCACCCCTGGTGACGGAGAATTTTTCGCTGAGCATCCACTAATTTCGCTGAAGCTACCCTACTCTCCCTGAGCGTGAGCTCAGGCTCCCCCGCGTAGTCTATGGGGAGGAGGGGAGGCGAAATTCCGCGTGCGACTAAAACTGCTTGGGGTAAGCGGAGCATTAAGACAAAGACGACCCCTGCCACGCTATCCGTGAATTTTTGCAACATCAGGGGACTTCATTCAAACCTTAACGCCGTACAATGCTATCTTTTTTTTTAATAAGATAGGGTGACAAACGAGCACACAGTCCACCTTATGGTAAGTGGTTGCTGTGACCCATAGACATCTACATCTATCCTCAATAAAGAATCAAAATGCAGATGCGTTGTCACCCCTGAGGACTAAGATGGAATGCCTCTTTTCCAGTAAAAAGGGTCTCCGGTTCTCTACACTCACCATACGAAACACTGCAGTGTTTAAGCTGGTATTTAACGCTGGTATTCTGTGAGAGCGTGGTCCTTCCCCGGTTGAGCCGACCCATTCGTGCTACAACTATACTACTAATATAGCTGCAGCATGGCTCTACCATCTGGAGACGGCGAAGCCGGCCTTGCTCTTTCTAACCAAGACACTAATAAAAAATTGCTTTATAATTACCGAAGATATCGTGTAAAACATTATATACAATCGATTAGAGAACCTTCTGCATTTTTTACGGCTAAAAAATATAATCGGCTTTATATCGATTCCTTTGTGAAACTTTATAAAATGTTACACAAGAAATATGAAAATGTTACAGAAGTGAATACTTGTGTGTTTTAAAAATCAAGTTCTAAAAATACTTGAGCTTATGAGAATTAATAGGCATTGTCG
Source organism: Parnassius orleans (assembly GCA_029286625.1). Lineage (NCBI taxonomy): Eukaryota > Metazoa > Arthropoda > Insecta > Lepidoptera > Papilionidae > Parnassius > Parnassius orleans. Next base: position 77,457 of record JAGSMP010000494.1, on the reverse strand, counting down.
AATATTTTAAATTGAGCGCCAATGTTAATAAAGCGACTAACATTCCGACTGATGATAAAAAAGACTAGGCTGTTATATTAGCCACGGAAAAATTAATTTCATAACATTACAACGAAACTATTAATTTTTTTTCTATTTTATTCCAGAAAATATTATAAATTAGATTTAAAACGTTTTCTCATCAAACATCACCCCCAAGAGCTATTCTAAATATTATAAAATAATTTAAAAGTTCTTGATAACTTGGCATGAAATTAAAGCTTTCCAACTGTTCGTATAGAATCTTCTATGTGAGTGTATACGTACAGTATGCAAGTGTGTGTATTTTTTTTACGTGGAGGTGGCCACTGTATATTTATAAGTGAAATATATATCTCTTTTCTTTAAAAAAAAAAGGTTACCCAGCACCAGGATTTTCTTCTGTATCGTGAGTTGGTAAATTGCTGAGATAAACACTGCAGTGTTTATCCTTGTATGTTTTTCTGTGTCAACTGTATCCAGAGCGGGAAAAATATTTTGTAAACCATACTAACACTTGTTATGTGGGTTTTCAAACCCGGCCCTTAGTGCTGCAACTCCTACCTGTAAGCCATTGCTTACGAAACCGTGAAACCATATTATTGTTACGAGCTTGGGGTTCGAGACAATTAAAACTGCTGAGTGAATTACCAAAATTGACACTTTAATTACACAACACTAATTACAACTTTAAACCACACTAATAACAAAACACAATTTTACTACAGATCGCTTAAGTTCGTAGTTGTATCGCTTCGAAGTCTTCGCTTGTATCGCCAATTCAATACTCCCTCGGTCGTGGTCTATACCGGCCTTATATAGCGCCTCCGATACTTTCCAGAACCTTCTACTGTGGAAACATCTAGAATGTTCGAGTACATATCGGTCCCGAAATTTCTAGAAAGATCTTGACTCTCCTAGTTCTGCTACTCGATACCAGAGGGCGCTAGTGGCTAGTGTTGCCATGTAAAAGACATTAATAGTGGCGCGCAACACTGCCCCCTCCTAAGACATGCTCGTCCCGAGCATTATTGGCCCCATAATAACGCGCCAGTCGATCCACATGGACGATCTTAGGAGTACCTCTTGCACCTTTCTGTATCCGGTAGGTTACGTCATTGATCCTTGTCACAATCCGGTACGGTCCGTCCCATTTAGCTTGAAGCTTAGGAGATTTCTTTGCTGCGAACTGGATTGTGTAACCACACTAGTGAACCTTCGTCAAACCCTTTGTTGTTCATTTTGCGGTCATACCGTGTTTTCATCTTTTCAGACGTTTGCTGTCCCCATTGTCTGACGTGCTCATAAATGTCATTCATTTTGTTCCGCAAGTCATTTGCATAATCGGTTATACTGCGTGGGGCATCAGGTGGTATTCCGGTGATCAGGTCTGCAGGCAGCCGTAATTTCTCCCAAAATTTGCTAAAGCTGGTGTCACTGATGTACTTTCGTGAACAGCGCTTCGATATGACAACAAAACGGTTGTATGTGCTGTCCCAGTCTCGTTGCTGTTTTCCACAACTTTTGCTAGGTACCTCCAATGTCTGATTAAATGTTCTACCATTCCATCAGATTGTGGGTGGTAAGAAGTTGTTCTTGTTTTATGAGTACCCATAACTCGGCAAGTTTCCTGGAATATTTGAGACTCAAAATTCTTCCTTGATCGCTGTGAATCTCTAAAGGTACTCCAAAACGACAGAAGACTTCATGAACTAGTTTATCTGCAACTGTTGAAGCTTTGATTTGGAATGGCGAAGACTTCTGGCCACTTAGTGAAGTAATCCATCACAACCATGAAATACTTGTTACCACTTTCACTTTCCGGAAACGGCCCCGCAACGTCAACGGCTATCCTCTCCCATGGTGCACCAACATTGTACAATTTCAATGCACCTCTACTACGAGTTTGAGGTCCCTTTACAGCCGCACAACTTGTACATTTGCGACATCAGTCCTCGACATCGTTACGACAGTGGACCCAGTAAACCGTTCTCGGATCTTCAGTAGAGTTCGTTTAACTCCCAGGTGACCTCCTGAACAACCATTATGGTACAGCTGTAGAACATCCGGTACTTTAGCTTTAGGGACAACCATTTGCAAATGACAACTGTCTCCCCGGCCATTTTCCCATTTACGGCACAGGACTCCATCCTGAATCAGCAAGCTGTCCCATTGGGCCCAATAGCTTTCGTGGTCGAACTCATCGCTGAGACGTCGCTCCACTTCGGCTTAGGAGCACTGGCCTTCATCCATTCCAGAATCGGCTTGATGTCTGAATCTTCCTGCTGTGCATGTTGTAGGCTGTCCTTCCACTCATTGCTGAGCTGGTCTGTCCTGAGCATCCTCACAGATACCACTTCTTACCCTCTTGCCTAGTACAATGCTTGCAATCTTCAGGACAAGGTCTTCTTGACAATGCATCTGCGTTGCATGAGATTTCCTGCTGCGATGTTCGATCACAAAGTCGTATTCCTGTAGTAGCTCAATCCATCTCGCAACTTGTCCTTCTGGATTTTTGAACTGCAACAGCCATTTCAGTGCAGCATGGTCAGTTCTGTAAGAGAAATTTCCGCCCCAGAAGATATTTGCAAAATGCTGCAAGGACTTTACCACAGCAGCAATTCCCTTCTTGTGACACAATAGTTCCTTTCCGGCTTTGACAAAGACTTGCTGAAGTACGCTATCACAACCTCTTGATCACCATTCCTTTGAGACAACACACCGACAAGTCCTATATCACTGGTGTCTGTGTCAACTATAAATTCCTTGCTCGCATCAGGTACCCCAAAATAGGTGTTTTGCACAGACGGTCTTTGAGCTCCTGGAATGCGATATCGCAACTTCATCCCAGCAGAAATGTCGCCTCCTCGGTTAGCTTGTGCAGAGGTTTGGCTATATCTGCAAAGTTCTTACAAATCGCCGATAATAGGAGCACAAACCCAAAAATGCTCTAACCTGTGTCTTGTCTTTTGAACCGGCCAACTTTGACAGCGGCAATTTTCTGGATCCGTGCGGATACCTTCTTCCGACACTACATACCCCAAAAGCTAACTTGCCGTTTGAATAGTGAGCATTTCTTCGGACTCAACTTGAGGTTGGCACTCTGGATCTTCATGAGCACGCGTTCCAGGTTTTGAAGGTGTTTCAAACGTACGGCCTACGATGATGATGTCATCCAAGTAGACCAGACAGGCGTCGCCAATTAGCCGGAAAGCAAGCTCCATCAACCTTTCAAACGTTGCTGGAGCATTGCACAATCCAAACGGCATGACTTTAAATTGCCACAGACCCTTTCCTGTGGAGAATGCAGTTTTCTCCTTGTCCTAGGGTCTATTTCAACCTGCCAGTAGCCACTTTTCAGGTCTAGCGTACTAAACCACTTTACGCCTGTAAGCATGTCCAGCGTGTCATCAATTTCAAGGATAGCTGTCCTTCTTCGTAACGTCGTTCAGACGGCGGTAGTCAACACAAAACCGCATGCTACCGTCCTTCTTCTTACCAGCACCACAGGTGAACACCATGGACTAGATGAAGGTTCAATAACACCATCCTTCACCATTCCCTCAATCATGGTTTCCACTTCCTTTCTCACGTGCTACCGGCAATCTTCTTGGGCGCTGACGGATAGGCAATTTTCCTGTGTTTATTTTGTGTTGAACTAAGCCAGTCTTTCCTATGTCAGCATCGTTTGACGAGAAAACATCGGCGTACTTGAGTAACAACTTCTTCGCCTTGACCACTTCATCTGGGGAGAGAACTGCGACAGTCTTCAAAGTGGGTCACCCTCGTTTGTGCATCCCTGCTGGGGTCCCAGTCGATGGGTATTGGCACCTACGCAACCAATCCACTTCCTGCTACCAACCAGTGTGCCTTTTTCCATAATCTGTTCCTGATCACAAAGGTTCAGCACACGTACCCTGAGATGGTGGTTCTGACCAAAGTTCGAGCCACTTTCCACGGAAGGTCATTGTCCACCCTTTCCACGAGTACACAACGATGAGCTTGCCCAGGATTCCGAGGAAGACTAACCGGCACAATTGTTCCTGATCTCGGCGGCAGAACAATCTTCTTAAGGCTGTACACATTCCCCGGTATCGCTCCTTCCACGAAAAGTTCCTCATGTCCACATTTCAAAACACCTTGCTTAACATCGATCTCACAACAATTTTCCTCATGAAGTCTAGGCCCAGGATGCAGTCGTCCATTATATCAGCCACGATGACATTATGCAGGTAGATCATGTTGCCTAGCTTCAACTCCATCTCCTTCTCCACGGACGGGTATGCGCTGACCGGTGGCTGTTACCAAATTAATGCGCTCGGTTGTATGCGGAGTCCCCAAGGAACTGACTTATAAGTTGGGAACCGACAACCGTGCGAGGCTCCAGTGTCTATGGTCAGTTTACACGGCGTTCCGTTGACCTCGCCTTTGATGATTAGGCTGTTCCCATCATGGGTTTGTGAGATCGAAACTTGGGCTCTTTTAACATCAGCCAGCACCCGCCCCGCAGTCCTGGCTTTTACCGTTTCCTGCTGCTGCTGGGCGGTGCTGTTAGCCGCACTACCCTCTCGAGATCGATCACCTCCTTTCTACAGTTCGCTTAGGGCAGCTGGATCGAAGATGGCCCTTTCCCCACAGCCGTAGCACCTAGGGCTGTATCCTTTATTGTAGTCGCGAACTGCAGCTGCTGCAACCTCCTGACGCGATGGGATCGATGATCCTGCCGTACGGCTTCCACCTCCAGTGCATGGGCTAACGCGTCCTTGCGTCTCGTGGTGCCCGAGCCTCACAGCAGCCTGACTTCAAGGTCGCGGATGCCGTCGATGAATGTCTGCACCAGGTTCCCTACAATGAGCGCAGGTACAGACTGGTATGCGTTTTGAACCAGCTTTTCCACCTCAAGGGCCCACTGCTGTAGGTTTTCGTTGCTGCGTTGCACGCGATCTTTGAGCTGCGCACGAAAGACGTGTTCCAGGTGAGCGTCGCCATATCTCGCCTCCAATGCCTCAAGGAGCTGCTCGTAAGTCACTTCCTTACGGAGAGCTTCCAGAACAGTTAAGGCCTGGTCGCGCAGGCCTAGGTGAGAGCAGTCATGGCCTGACTTTTATTCCAGCCGTTCGCCTTCATGACAGCCTCGAACTGGATTCTGTACGCCGACCAGGAAGAAGTCCCGTCGAACGGCGGCACTTTGAATCCACGTAGCGAAGGTGTTGTAGCTACCACGGAGCTGTAACTCCATCCCCAAGTTTGAGGTCGTCCAGCGTTTTCACGTCAGCAATCACGTTGTCAACCCGATTGTTCACTTGGTTGATTCGGGTTTCAGCTTCCGACAGGCGGTTGTCATGTTGAGCAACCCTATCCTTCACCTCCTTATCTCTTTCCCGAAGGTAGCGTGAAGGTCCCCGCGAGGAGCATCTGCTCTTCCTGTTGGCGGACCTGTTCCTCCTGTCCACGCTGCAGCTGCTCTTCCAACCGACGGGCCTGTTCCTCCTGTCGGCGGGCCTGTTCTCCTGTCGGCGGGCCTGTTCCTCCCGTCGGCGGGCCTGTTCCTCCTGTCGGCGAGCTCGCCTCGCAGCATCATCATCAGAGCACCTAAGTCAGGTGCTGCAGATGCAGGAGCTGCTGACGGCCGGCCTCCGTGGTCGGCAGCTGGCCCTCCGACGTTTGCGGCGTTGCATTACCAAATCGTCTCTGGTCCGTCTCTGCTGGCGTTGACTTCGGGTACGGATACCTCCGTGTCGTCCTTTGGTAAAATCGGCATGATCTGATCCCACTTCTGACACCGATTGTTACGAGCTTGGGGTTCGAGACAATTAAAACTGCTGAGTGAATTACCAAAATTGACACTTTAATTACACAACACTAATTACAACTTTAAACCACACTAATAACAAAACACAATTTTACTACAGATCGCTTTAGTTCGCAGTTGTATCGCTTCGAAGTCTTCGCTTGTATCGCCAATTCAATACTCCTCGGTCGTCTATACCGGCCTTATATAGCGCCTCCGATACTTTCCAGAACCTTCTACTGTGGAAACATCTAGAATGTTCGAGTACATATCGGTCCCGAAATTTCTAGAAAGATCTTGACTCTCCTAGTTCTGCTACTGATACTAGAGGGCGCTAGTGGCTAGTGTTGCCATGTAAAAGACATTAATAGTGGCGCGCAACATTATGTACATAATATATTTTTATTTACTCAGATGCTACAACAGAGATCAGATGTAAAACTGATCAGTATGTTTTACCTTACTGGTGCATTCGTTTTATTAAGAAGGTTCATTAGCAGACTAGCCTTTTTACTATGGCAAAATCCCACTATGGGGCAATCAATGGAGGAGGCCTATGTACAGTAGTGTACTTTTATAGACTGTAATAGTTAATAGAATAATAATAATGAATAATTTCATCGCTAAAACCCATTAAACCCGTAGAATATAATAATGCCATGACATTACTCATATTTAAAAATAGGGCAAATAAATAATACTAAAAGTGACTCTCTTATTAAATAACTCAGATGTCATAAGCCCATACAAATATTATGGACATATTTATTTTGTTATGTACAGTTATTTGTAGTAACTTACTTAATAAATAATTAGTTAATAAATAATAAAAGAAGCAAAATAACTTTATGATGCACATTTTGCGGTTCATTATTAATTATATCATGTTAGGGTCGTGATAGCCCAGCAAAGTTGTAACTTTAAGTGCTAATTATATTTTGAGGAGGTGAGAAGGCATTCAGCGTGCACTGAGGCAGTGCGATAGACTTTTATCGCTCAATTAATCTTAGGTCACATGACTATTTTAGAACAAGCATTTTTAATGGAACTTTGGCCTATGTTCAACAGTAGGAAGTAAATAGGCTTAACTGTATTGTGTTGATTAAAAATATTCCATTCCTAAAGGCTGCGCACAAGGCAAAGTTTGCTATAGTAAATCAAGTACTAAACTGAAAAAAAAAACTGAAAACAAATATATCTAAGGACAATTCATTCTAAGGCTAAGAACTCACGAAAAAATAATTACCTTCATCCGCAGCGGTAGAGGAACCGCTATTTTGTTTTAAAACACACGAGACCACAGTTTTGTGTCTATTTGTGCTCACCGCGGAGGCGGTAACCCCCATAAACTTGGAAGGAGATAATCTCAAGTCACAAACGGTGGTCTATTTACGATTGATCTATTATCAGTAAAGTCCCCAGATCACCATACATCCAAACCTCCCGCGATTGACGACCGCAGAGCGCGCGGGAAACGGCGTCCTGCGTGATTCTGCTACTTGTCCGCCGTTGCAGTGGCAGCCGCAAACAACAGTACACGCCGCGGGCATACCTATATCGCGTCGAAAATTTACTAATAGTCTTAAGTTTCGTGGTCCTGCTACCGCTGCGGTCGCAAGTTAATACCGATCCATGGGTTCTCAGCAGCAGTGCTGTAATTTTTTAAATCCATAATGGGATGATATTTTCTCGATAGACTAAAAATATAAAACTACCTCTGTTTGTCGGCTATTTTAGTTCTGTTCTTAATAGGGTGCGGATTTCAGTGACAATAATTAGATACATGCAAACACTAACAACTGATTGAGTCTTGTCACAAAAAAATAATGTTTGCTTTGATATGAGATTTTCAATTAAAATAATTTTGGCGCATACGTCATTTATATTCCACGAAGGACACGGCTATCCATCCCAAATGGACTTGAACATAATGCATGCACTTTTTTGTCCTGTTTCGCCAATCACTGATAGCTGATTGGCAATCAGTCACAAACGCTCTGTTCTGACCGGGAGCTTTGCGTGCGCTCACAAATTAATAATATTATGCAAGTAAATTTTACTTGGACGTCGTTATTATAAATACAATTAACTCATTATTTCAAATACTAACGACCTTACTTATAAAAATTAACGTCAGTTCAAGAAATGCATTAAGTCTCTCTCTCTCTTCTCTCTTTAATAAATGATGATAGAAAGAGATAGGGTATAGAGATAATTAACACTTAATTTATGAAGGGAGTAGTCAATCATTGTAAGAGTGTAAATCAAATATAAAAGACTAGTGAAGGGAGAACATCACTTCAGTTCAAATACACAAAATATTTCATTTCAAACCTTTGTAGATATTCGGGCAATTTAAAATAAGCACTTTAATATAATGTTTGTACAAATTTGTACACAGGCTGCCATTTTGCCAACATCAAAGCAAATAAATAACAAACCGGACAGATTTATGAGCGTTTCCCGGGTTAATTATGCGTAAACACGAAAATTAAAAGCTCATATTGTATAATCATGTAAACGTAGCAAACGTATTTCATTGAAAACGTCGATATCATTTTTCATTTTTATTGCAAAGTTTGCGGAGTTCTTATTTGTACCCGGCTTTATGTACCTTTTGCTCTTGTTTAAAAAATGATAAGTAATTGACAGTTGATTGGTAGGTAAGTGGTGATGCAGACTGGGCGGTGAATCGTACTTGTATAGAAGAAGCACACTCACACATACACACGCACACACACATACACACGCACACTCACATACATACACTGTATACTAGTAGGATAGCGGTTGAAACACGCCAGGACCGCAGATGCCACGATGCTCCTCCAATGACCTCTCATCCTGGTCGAGCCGACCTATTCGTGCTACAACCATAATATGCTGCAGCTTGACTCTACCAAATCGAAAGGCGAAGCCGGTGCAGGTTGCTAGTAATAAATAAAAACAATTTATGGAAGATTTGTGCGCTGTATTTATGTATCATAACATTCTTAAATTTTATAATGTGGGATCATTACTATTTTCTAGGTATATAAAACGTATATTATTCCGAAGTAAAGCTTTCGGTAAGCAAATTATTTGTTAGTGCCACTAATATAAAGCGTTACAGTGAAGCAAAGCATTTATCAACTTGGACTAAATTATGTGTTACTGCCGTTAATATCAAGGTATTTGTCGACAGAATAGTAAAACTGAACAATTTGTGTAAGTTGATGGCATTATGTATTTTCATAATGCCATCACAATTAGAGATCCATTTGTATTGATTTTGTCATCATGTAATTTTCATAGTTAGACAGCTCAGGGGCTAAACGCTTGCTGTAAATTTCACAATACGCGAGCAACCCGGGCTCGATCCTCGCCGGCACCAATGAAATTGTTAATTACAATTCTAAGTGCTGATTTACCACTCACTCGGCGGTAAAGGAATATATCGTGAGGAAACCTGCACATCTGAGAAATAAGAAAAAATATTTCGATGACATGTGAAATTCGCCAACACACATTGGGGCAGCGCGGCGAACATTTCCTTGCCCTGAAACCCTCCCAGAAATCATAGGAGGCCTGTGCCCAGGCAGTGGCAAGTATATAGGCTGCAACTTTAACATTAACTTTACATTCGATACATCAAAGAAATATTCTCGAGTAGCAGCCTCGTGGGCCGATTGTAGATAGAGTGACGACATGGTAAGAGATGCTGCAAGTCGATTGATGTAGGTGGCTCCGGACCGAGGTTTGTGGCATTCCTTGTAAGAGACTTATGTTCGGCAGTGGACTTGTGGAGGGCTGTAATGATAATGATGATGATTCGTGATAGGTCGCGATAGGTAAGATTATACATGAAATAGATCATAAATAATCAGGTGAGTCTGCACAGCTTCGCATATCAAATATTACTAAACATCAATGCGGGTATTTGTTGTAACTATTGCTCTGTTTTTACAAAGTACGAGGTTACAATCCTTTTATAAAATTGACTGAAACACTGTCGCTGAAACAGGGATATTGAAACTTTTATAAGATTGTGTCTATGGTGGAAATTATTTGCCAGTGAGAATCACTAATAACTCCTGTATTTTTTTTTCATGTGGCTACCTCTTGTTCTAGTGGTCGTAAACGCGACTGCTGATCGTAAGGTCTCTGATTCGAAACTCAGTTGGGCCATTAAAATCAGTTATTGAGTTTTTCTGTCAAGAAATTTTCAGTAGCAGCCCGGAGTCAGGAAGTTTGCGGTGTTTTACCTCATGCATCGAAAAGTACGTAAAGCCATTGATCTGGCGCATAATCTCTCTCCATGTCTGTCCGTACAGTTTTCCGTCTCATCGGAATATGAGAGTGACGGAATAGATAGTGCAACCGTGCTTGCACATACACTCGGGAACTTTAATGTTGCCCTGTGCTAGTCTCTGTTGAGGCTTACTTATTTATTTGGTATTTTATTTTCAGTATGATAATATTTTTAATCCTAAAATAACATAATAATATAAAAAAATATCAGCTTATGATCACCATGCCGATAAATTAACATAAAACAACGAAACTAAACGTAAACGAAGCAAACCACGATTCACACCAGATTTCACCATCGCACTGCTGTAGATTATTACTCGTATTATAATAATCGGAACCCAATATTTTACAATAATGAATGTGTAGTAGACGTATAGGCAAGGTATATAAATAAATATTTAAGGTTCAATATTACTTAAATAGCTTTGTTTGTTACGTAGTTTCGTTACTATTCGTTATATGCAAGGATTCGGCTTCACTATTCTGTATTAGGTAATTGCATGTAGCGTTACTAAGGCATTCGATTCAACTACGAGAATATCAAATCATTATTAGATTTAGACAGTCGTCAGATTTGATTTGGCAATCTGCGCAGTCATTTGATTCAATCTAACTATCTACACTGCCACATTCGATTAGCATAATGTCGTATGTAATTTTGCTATGAGGAAACGCATCTAAACTATTTGTTTGTATCTGGAATGAAATAGAAAAATACTATATTTAAAGAACAATTTTCTTTATAAAGATACAATAAAATATAATATATGTTCATAAAAACATACTGTAAATACTATAATTCGTGATTCATCAATTTTATATTATATGTCAAAATACATAAGTGTATTGCCAGTTACCTGATTCCACAGGTTCAGTAATTCATTTTGTGAAAATGTTTACATTGTACAACAAAATCCGAGAAAATGTACATCAATATAATGTCTGTTTTTTTCCTGATAAACAAGTTAATGATATCATAAAACGGAATATCATAAAAGTTGTAAAATATCCTAAATGCCAAAAAATCATGTAATCCTTAATATTATTATACCCCTGTATTATAATATTAAGAGAAACATGAATTTTAGCAACCCTAGGGAATAAAGTAGTGTCACTGTTTCGAAAATAATTAATTCATATTTTACAACTAGCTGTTCCCCGCGACTAAGCCTAAAATAAAAGTAGCCTAAGTTACTCCTGATAACATAAGCTATCTGCTAGTGAAAGTCTTATCCAAATCGTTTCCCAGGTTTTTGCGTGATGTCTGTTCAGACAGACGTCCTGTTAGAGTTTTATTATAGTTTAATAATTATAGTATAGATATTTTTGTTAATTATCATATTTAAAAAAATTCGATGGGTTCCTTGTGGGTTTTTCTAGACAGCGGTATTTTGTAAACAATTGAAGTATCAAAATTTTAAATAGTCTATTCTATTCTTTCTTTTCCTATGCTATTTTATAATATTCTATTCTATTGTAATCTATGTGCGTTGTGATATCAATGTTTTAATCTTTAATTGTTTGATTTAATACCGCAAAATATGAATAAGATGTTCGCAGAATCTGGAAGAAGCAAATGTAATCCCATTATTAAAATAAGAGTTTTAAAAACTTTTTACTAAAATAAACATAAGGAAGGTGGTCATGATACAGGACATTTTAATAGATTTAGGCGTTACTTTGCAGAAATCCATTAATATTAAAGATGTTAAAAATTTACATAGACTTAACGGTCAGTTACCGCATAGTTTACTTCACCTGAGGATGCCTCGTGTAGAAGCGAAACACGTGTCATATTATAGACGGTAGTGTGTCTTTCCTAGTGTAGTGGTGTTGGGAGTAGTGGTGCTGGGATTAGTGGTGACGGCGATAGTGCAAGCAATTGAAGGAGGACGGAAGGTGCTCTTCAAACCAGGTCAGACACATCATTTTATTTCATTACGCGGATCTTAGCAAGTAAATTTTGGGTTGACTGGCAGAGAATGCCGTTAGGCATTAAGTCCGCCCTTTCTTACCCTTGTTATTAAGGTGTCAACAAACAAGATTAAATAAATAAATAAAATAAATGAATTTTTAACATCTTTAATAGCATATTTTGACTGATTTCAACCATAACGTCCATTTTGCACTGCACTCAATGTATCCTGCTTACTGACGAAGGGACCGTGGCCAAAAAATCATACATGTTAATTTTAAATTTCTTTAGGAGAAAATTATAAGATATTCGACAGTGGCTTAAAACGGGCTATTGTGGTATTTTATGTTTTTTTTATTTAAAAATTTAAAACAGTTAAGTTACAGCCTTCATATCTCCCACCGATAGGCTCAAGCCTCATCTCATTTTGAGAGGCATTTTGGGCAAGGAAGTGTCTGCCGCGTACCCCAATGCGTGTTGGCGGACTTCTCATGTCATCAAAATATTTTTTTTAATTTCTCAGACGTACAGTGGTAAATCAGAACTATCTATATACTATATAAAAACAAAATTTTTCGTACGTACTGTCACAAATGTTTGGCGCGATAATGTTACATAATGTCCGGCCCTTAGTACCAGTGGCTTGCTCATGCGCATCATCACAAAGACTAATGCTCGCTTGAACTTCATATCCTGATCGTACCAAGCGCATTTGTATAGTACTGTGTTCAGTTCATCGCTCTGTAAATACATTTTTTTTATTTAATTATTTACCAATCCTAAAATACGTTTCAATTTTACCATTGTTATAAATGTGAAAGTGTGTTTGGAAAACAAAGCAATGTAATGCTTTTCATAATTTTTTTCTAAAATAAATTGGGCAGGTAATCATTGAATAAATTATGTTATAAATTGAAAAAAAAAACTTAAACAACATATCGGTCATATTCTGTGATGATCCTAGTGAGAATATAAGATCATAGTCAAGAAATTATTGTCACCACAGTTTTATAGTACGTATAGTTGTAAAATTTCAGTTTACTGAGATGTCCGGAAGTGGGTGAAAACTGCATTATAAAACTCCATTACATTCATACATTCATACATACATACATACATATGTATACTTACATCAATACATACATACAGGTGAAGCTAATAAAAATGTGTTAAAATACATTATACGTACAGTAGCAGTAAGCTCGTGACCACACCAGCAGCTTACGAACAACTGACTTATCATTACAGATAAGTACGTAACTATTGAGGCAAATTGCATACTACGCCAGTCCACCTGCAAGTAATAAATAATTTACGATGACTATAGGCGATTTAGGATAATACTTTGTTGCAACCTATGACGGAGGCTTATGTTCAGCAGTGGGCTTCTGATGAGCACATTATTTTTAATAAAATTGAAGTGAACGAAATTACAAAGCAAATATGTGAAGGTGAGTGGTTACTGCAGCCCATAGCAACATGCAGCCAGCTTCAAAAAAAGAAAGCTACAAAGGTGTTTTCACATCTGAGGACTAAGATGGAATGATTCATACCCTGTAATTATACAATCTTTCTATATCCTTCGACTTAGGTCTCCCTATCTAGCGGGAAGTCCAATACTCTGCTTACTAATATTAAAGTATTTCCATCACAACTAAAGTTCAAAATATGTCGCAATTACCACTAAAATTCGTAGAGCAGACATACAAATCAATCCAACGCTGCCAATCAGTTGAAATAACAGAAAAGTATGATATGCGTCTTCTACTAGGCGCGTAAATCTGAAACGAAGAAGTCTTTAGTCCAGTGGTAAGTGTAGTCAACATCTGGTGCAGCGGTAAAAACATCTATTTTTATACCGTAAGAAATACAAAATCTTACACAGTCCATAGATTGTAAAAAAAATTATGCCTATTGATACTCTATATCTCCTCGATTAAAAAATATAAACGCGCTGTCAACCTTGAAGAATAGTTACGAATACAAAAAGTCTCCGGTTCTGTTAACTCACTACAAACACAACAGAATTACGTCGCTATTTTGAGTCGGTATTTTGTGGTTCGGTGTTTGCCAAAATATGAACTATATTCACCTATATATAACTATGCTCCACCACGTATGAAAATTTCTGAACTAAACCAAAATATTTTTTTTTCTGTAGGACATACGAGAACCGTTAAAAAAGTTTTGTATTCAAAATGTAAATACTGAATGGAAAAGCTTTTTAATTAGAAGTAATTTTTTAATTAGATGAAAGTAGTAAAATTGAATTATGTGCTGTTATTAAGCAAGAGTGTAGAAAGTCTATCAAGACTTATGAGATAATTGAGGAGTAAATATTCTTTGAAACTGTTGCAACCTGATAGTTTTTTTTGGCTCGATTTGTAACAAATATGGCGCACCATTAATAGAATCATCAATTTCATCAATCAGAAATTTGACTAAGAAAAGAACATGTCTGTAAGAAATTCAAGGCGAGTCATTGCGCCGGTGAAATCATGGGCTCTCTTTTCTGTGATAGTCATAGGTTAGTAATAATTGAATTACTCCAGCATGGAGCTACTGTTCACTATTCATGCAGAACAAATAAAAAAATAAGCAACGAAATTCGCAAAAAAAGGCGAAGTAAACTCTAATTTTTACTACTATGACAAAAAAAATCGTATTAATAAAATTTATTACCTGTTACCTACTCATTCTCACTTATTTAGCGTCTCTACTACTTGTTGAGTTATGTGTCTACTTACGTCACCACGCCTTGGTGTTGCTTTACGCACTCTATTAATTTGTTATAATTAGTTTCAAAGTATTTAGCCCGTTTCTTCGAAATTTGTCCTTTATCTTCAAAAGTTTTGATCTGGGTCAATTTGAAAAAAAATTTAGTAGACATGCTAACCTTTTTAATAGTAAAAACAATAGTTGTTTCAGTTAAAAACTATTTTTCCTTATATAACTATGATTAGACTGCAGATATGACAAATAAAAGAAAGGTTTGCTTACACTCAATATTTTGTCCTTGATAATGTCAATTTGGGCGCATCCGAAAATGACCATAGATAAAGCAACGCTGTCGACACCGAAGTACATGTAGGCGCTAATGCATATTGTCACTAACTGGAACAAATATCCCAACTCGTACTGTGGAGAATATTCCGGTCTGAATGGCATCCTATGTATAATAGATGTGTTATGGAGAAATTATGGACAAAAGTAGATTTCAGCGTGCTTAAAATTATAAACATTCTTTACAACATATTCAATATTTTGAGATACGAAAATTATTTAGATAAGATCCAAGATAAAAATAAAATAGTGCATTCATGTTGATCTTAGCTAATAAATTTTATATCATAATATATCGTATTTATTATAGCACTAGTCACGCGTGTATTTCGTGTGTAGGTATGAACACTTATCACTGGTTATCGTTTCCGTTACAGCCTAAATTCCACTGCTGGATATAGGCCTCCCCAATAGATTGCCTCATAGGGGTGGTATTTGCCATAGTTGCCACGCTTGGCAAGAGGGTTTTTAATTTTAGTCGTTATTAGGAAGACGCTGACGCCTCTTACGACACCCACGGGATCATATGAGGTAGTGGATATTCTTACACCGCCACTACACGGTAAACGCTGGTTACTATATTTAAATAACAGTTATTGTAGTAACAAGCTAAATTTGCAGTATTGCACATCTTTTAACGCCATCTACTGACTAAGAAATCGGAACGAAGAGTAGATATCGATATAAGAGTCGGTAACGAAGCCCTCCTGAAACGCTTCCCTTTCGTTTCGCTTTGGTACTTTATATGTCATATTATCATAATAGATAGATCATCTAAATAAAATCTGCCCGCACCTTCTGTGTATTTTTTGGTAGAATTTTTATCATAAATGATACAAATTTTAATGCTTTTTGTTTTGTTTCATTTTAGCTTTTTAATTCCCGACGTTTCGTTAAATATAAGAAACCATTTGACTTTTATTTGCTTTATCATGTCAAAGATAGTGAATATGCTCAAATTTACAAAATCACAATAGAAAGCGCGCGCAGATTTAGATTTTATGATACTTAATACAGTAAATGTGACATTATGTACCAAAAATACTAGGAAGGCGTGTGTAGTTTTAAATTATATATCTCTACAAGATTTAGCCCGTATTAATAAACGTTACTCAACGACGAACTCAAGTGCGTAATCATTCGATACGCCCTCATTACGAAATCAGCATCTCAAGATCGTTGCTAATTAAAACACATAAAACAGTATCTTAAAACGCTGTACTTAGGAATACTGTTCTGTGACTTGCACTCAAGTTTTTATATAGAAATACAGATAAACGAGCACAGTCCACCTGATGGTAACTGTATGTTGTGGCCTATAGACATCTACATTTATCCTCGATAACGACTCAAAATGCGTTGTCAGCCTGAGGAATAAGATGGAATGCCTCTTCCAGTAAAAGGGTCCCCGGTTCTTTACACTCACCAAACTAAACACAGTAGCATTGCTGCTATTTTACGCTGGTATTCTTCTGTGAGAGCGTGGTACTTCCCGGTCAAGCCGACCCATTCGTGCTACAACTATGCTATAAATATAGCTGCAACTTGGCTCTACCACATACAAAGTATACACACTTGAGAGTCGAGTTTCGTTTATTAATCAGTGTGATACTCAGCTGATATCAAACCTAAACCGCATCTTGAGATATGTTTATTAATAAGATCATAACCTCAAGATTGTACCAAGTGCGTGTACTTGAGCTGAGTAACGTTTATTAATACGGGCCTTAAATAGTGATTATATGCTCTTTGGGCCCTAATTAACCTTCACTCATCTGCTTACTAGATGAAAATTATTTTTTATCAAACATAATATGTAAACAAATTTATCGCAGGAAACATATGTGGAAGAAAAGTCATCGAATGACAGTCTCATACCGGTAAGCGATGCTTAGGCAGTCCCTCACTAGATGAAGTGTAGACTTGGTAAGACATGTAGGAAGTCGATGGATGCAGGTGACTCAGGACCGTGATTGTCACTTCCTTGGAGGGCCTATGTTCAGCAGTGGACTCGTGATTTGATGTATAGATGATGATGATGATTAAAATATGAATATTAAGTACATGTTATTAATTTTTTGGTAGTCATAAACATAATATGTAGTTTAAATAACCCATCCGCGATATATTCAATAATCGATCTACATTTATGTATGTAGATCGATTAGTACGGATTAGTAACTAATAAGACTTGTGAAGGGCTGTAATGATAATGATGACTAAATTTTAATAAATATTAAATCACTTAATTTACACTAACGATTATTAATAATTGAAATCAAGGGATTTAAAAGTGTAATATTCATGGTTGGGCCAAACGACTGCAAACTGATTCATATTATGAAGTAGCGTGTTTCCAATTAGCAGTATTATAAAAAAAAAATATAGGAGAGGGGCAAACAAGCATGCGGCTCACCTGATGTTAAGTGACTACCGCCGCTGGATGGGAATTGCAGATGCGTTGCCGGCCTTTTAAAAAAGGGTAGGCTCTTACTTATATATTACACTCCACGTTTGAATAAAGTATAAATAATTTCAATGATATAAATGATTAAATGATTAACGAATGAATAAGTGAATGATTATTAATCAATTATTAATAATTACTATCCTATTATTAATTCCATTCATAAACAAGAAATAACATGCAGTGCGTCGTTGAAGGTAGTTATTATAAAATCAATTTAGCACTAGATAATATAAAATAAAGATAATATTACAAATACCACATGTCAAATGGAAAATTCCGACTCCCCGCATCGTCGAATAATGGTTTCAAAGCCCATAAACCGCAGGTCGTTTGCGAACTTATCATAAAAGCTAGCAGAAGTCTTTTGATACGGGAAGCATGCCATTTTAATAACCTGTTAGAAGTATAAGTTTTTTTTATTAATCTTCATATCAAGAATTTTTCAAATATGCCCATGTGCCCGGAATGCATTAGCATTAGTCTTACCGACCACAGTAGCGGATCTGATCTATGACTCCGCCGCCGGACAAGTTTTAATAACGGAGGATAAAGAGAGCGGTATATCATACAACAGTCGACCTTTCTACCGCAGCTCTACCATCGCTGTTTCAGGGTTGCACGGACGCTTTTTTTAAAAACTGAAGTAACAAACAAACTTACAGTCCACCTGGATTGGCTTGGCGACGGAAATTGGTAATATGGCGGTACCTATTCAGACCTACGGTTTCGGTTAGAAGACTAAAAGAGCCAATATAATTTCAGCCTATAAAATATTACACAATACTCGCTGTGTGTGTGCGTGTGTGTGTGTGTGTGTGTGTGTGTGTGTGTGTGTGTGTGTGTGCAAAAGTGTGTGTGTGTGTGTGTGTGTGTGCGCGTGTGTGTGTGTGTGTGTGTTAGTGCGTGCGTGCGTGTGCGTGCGTGCGTGCATGCGTGCGTGCGTGCGTGCGTGCGTGTGCGTGCATGCGTGCGTGCGTGCGTGTGCGTGCGTGCGTGTGCGTGCGTGCGTGTGTGCGTGTGCGTGCGTGCGTGTGCGTGTGTGTGCGCGTGCGTGTGTGCGCGTGTGTGTGTGTGTGTGTGTGTGTTAGTGCGTGCGTGCGTGCGTGCGTGCGTGAGTGCGTGTGTGAGTGCGTGCGTGTGCGTGCGTGCGTGCGCGTGCGTGTGTGCGTGCGTGTGTGCGTGCGTGGGTGCGTGCGTGCGTGTGCGTGCGTGCGTGCGTGCGTGCGTGCGTGTGTGCGTGTGTGCGTGCGTGTGTGTGTGTGTGTGTGTGTGTGTGTGTGTGTGTGTGTGTGTGTGTGTGTGTGTGTGTGTGTGTGTGTGTGTGTGTGTGTGTGTGTGTGTGTGTGTGTGTGTGTGTGTGTGTGAAAAAGAGAGAGAGAGAGAAAATATCGGCTCATAAGTGATACTATTTCTACAACAACGAAAACAAATCACCAACGACAGAACGATTCCAACTACAATTCCTACCAGCGTTACACAATCGAACTGCAGTTGGGCCGTAACTCATTTATCACTCTTTTTTATTGACTTCATTAACACTAGAAGCGCCGAAATTTAAGACCCCCTTGGACCGCCGTCGTAACATTTTTGTCCCAGTCTATTTTTTATAATGATTATTAGTATAATATACGAAAGTTATGATTAAACCTATTTGTAAAACATGTGAAACATGTTTATTAATCAAATTTAATCAGACTCTAATGCTTGAAAAACAAAAGCGTAACAAATTAGGAATAACAATTCAAATATTTTTTGATTTCGTAACAACTAGTGATCCGCCCTGGCTTCGCACGGGTGACACCTGAATCACAGCGTCACCTTCCGGGTCCAAATGTGAATCTAAACCACCTAAGGATCCATTCAAGCACAGACAAAAAATCTTCAATATCCACTGCGTAGTTTAAAAGATCTAAGGGAAGTGACTTTGTTTTATACCATGTACAGAAATCATCACAACTCACTTAGTAATTATTGTAACTGTACTAAATTTATTATTTAAGCATTTTGACTATACTTGACACCTTGTGCGTATTTCTTGTATCTCTGGTATTCATTCTTGAATTTTTAAAGGAATGCTTGTTTTTCTACTAGTTATATACTTTGCTTCCAATTCTTTTCCCAATTTCAATAAAAAGTATCTGAGTTTAATTTTGCTGTTGTTAATAATTTCATATAATATACCAAAGCACTTTTACCCACAAAATCTAACAAACTGTTGTAAAATAACACAGTTTCAGGTTTTTTTCTTTTACCTAGAGTCTATTGTTATGTGTAAATGCATGGTGCTGAACATTAGGGACAGTCAATGGTATATTATCACCTGTTTTTAGCAAAAATGTATTAAATTAGTGTTATGCGGTCTTCACGGAAACTGGTATTTCTCTGCGAGCTCTATTGACTGCGCCCACGTGACTAGTATTTTTGGACTTCAAATATTCTACTAATCAAAAGGATGTGAAAAATCGTCATAAGTATCATTTCTGCCCTTATTGATGTAATGTAATGTAAGGTAAATTTTTTCACAACCCAGTTACCTAAATGCTCATTTGGTCTATTATAATTTTTCTAAGATAAGGAAACGCATTTATCACATCATTTTGATCTTTGTCTTCAGCCACCAAAAAATATTGTCTGTATTTGTCTAGTTTAGAGCTAATAAACTGGGTGAATCAGCATTGGCACTTAGAAGGAAAACATTGTTCATCACTCGTTATGAATGGCTCTGGTATGTAACAAACTAGTGCGTTAGTAATAAATTCGTAACATATTTCGGAGATCATAGCAAACTTACCTTTGCTCAATCTTTAGCGTCTATCAGACTTGTCATCGAATCGAAGTACTTAATTTTCTTACGAAAACGATTAGGAGACATTGTATAAACTTCTTAGGGCGCAGACCGTACATCGAATTATTCATTAAAACAGCGACGGGACAAAAATGACCCAGCGGCAGTTCTAGGTTAATTGGTTTTTTTTTCATAAATTCTTATTGTTATAAAATTGACAACATTTTAAATTAGTTCACTACATAAAATTAATAAAAGTAAAAAAGTTTCATCAACCTAAATAAAAAAATTAAAAATTTAGAGGCGATCAAACTTGCGGGTGGGACAAAAATGGGACGGCAGCGCTTCTAGTGTTAAAAGTTCACAGATAGACGTAATTTTTTACATACATTGTGTCATATGGGGATATTTGTCAACTAGCCATGCTTGGCGATCGGGTTGGTAACTGCAGTTTATTATTATTTTGTGTTGTTATCACGAAGATGCTGCTGCCCATCTTCTGTTTCATTTCTCTCTGTCAACTTTTACGACATCCAATGGATAATATGAAGTAATAGATTCTCTTGCGCCGCCACTACATGGCATCATACATAGAACAGTTATCACTCTTACCGTTACCGTTACTGTTACAACCTATTAAAGTCCACCGCTGAACACAGGTCCTCCCCATAATTGCCTTAGTTTGATATAGTTTGCCATAGTTGCCACGCCCCGCAAGCGGGTTGGAAACAGTTTTTTTTTTAAATTTCGTTATTAGGAAGATACTGATGTCCATCTCCTGATTTGTTTCTCTCTGTTACCTCTTACGACTCCCATGTATGATAGGGGTTATCATTTTATCACTCTTAATTCAATTAAAATATTAAGACTACATTAAATAACCCTTGTTTTACCTTTCATGATCTTCGTTTTGCGGTCTAAAACTATCGCTATTCATTCTTTCCAATAAGTCCTTGACCACCTCCACGTTTATTTGAAACACTGTTATTTTAAAACATAAACAAGCTTGAGTAAACAGCAAATATGACGCTTGAGACACTGCTCCTAAATCACCCCAAACTTGGACAATATAGATTATTTGGAAAAACAAAAACAAATATTGAAGTGTCATCATAAATATTCTGTAACATTTATGAGCAAAAGTCTCATTTGGGTGAGGCACCCAAACTCCTAAATATTTCATTACAAATCTTGCCCTGTTTAGATACAAGTCCTCGGACGTCAACGTCATGATACCTTCACTGACGGATAATAACAAAACTGATAGAATGAAGGGTTAGGCTACTTGTTAGTTCTCTATGTTCTATTTCCGGAATTGTTTAATTTTTGTGATTACTGACAATCTACTTCCACTTATGTAATTGGATAATGAGGTAATTTAAGAAAATAATGTTTTAAGAATTATTTTAATAACGTGTTGTCAGTTTTTCATATTGACTGTACTGTAATGTACAGTTAGGAATGTAATTTATTGGATAATTTGGTCGCATTAGCGATGTGTTTTGTTTTCTATATAACACAATATATCATCATCATTACCAGTTTGTTTCAGTCTGTTATTAGACATATTTTAACAGAATTTATATGTAGCAAGTAGCTTATTCTTCACGAGACTGGTCTAGCCTTGGTATTTTACGTCTAACTTATAAATGACATATAACCGTGTAATGGTGGTGTAAGAAAATCCACTACCGCCTACCGTCCCATATGCGTAACGACACATACACACACACACACATATCACACCCACACACACACACACACACATATGTGTTACATACATACGATATGACAGAGGAAAACAAACTAGGAGATAGACAGCAGCATCTTCCTTATAACAACCAGAAAATAAAAACTGTGGTTGCCAACCTGCCTACCATGCCCGTTAAGTACGGCAAATATCCCCATAAGAGGCAATCTAACATTTGGCTACGCGTAGAAAGCGACGACCAACCGCGAGTCTACGGGTGCCTTTACCGCTATGTCACCTATAGAGGTGCCATTCCATCCGCAGAGATCGTGATACATGGCAATTTTAACGCCCACCACACCGGACGATCCCAAGGTTGTTGCTGATTCAGTCGTTGATGTGGTTCTTCAGGGTATGAAACTTTTTATTCCATCTTCTGTAGTGCCTATCGGAGGCACATCCCAACCATGGTTTGTACACTACTATAAAATAGCATTACGCTATAAGCAGGAGTGCTATCGGGCCAGGGCTGACGCATCAACGCCACGGGATGTAAACACCAGCGCTCTTAAAAAGAAGTATAATTCCGCTTTCAGGTCATTTAAAAGGGTCATTGCCAAGGCAAGGTCAGAGCATGTCGGCAGAATTGACGAGAAACTAGTTCGCCTTCCTTCGGAAACCCGTGCAATCAGGTCTCTCGCCAAGGCCGTACAAGGGAACTTCTGTCAGCCATCTCTCCCATCTCTGCCAGATGTGCGGTTTCCACAGCACTTGGTTCAAAAAGCATTCCTCTCCTTGAATGTCAACAAGTCAAGTGGGCCTGATTGAGTCCCTCCCATTTTGCTGAAGACGTGTGATCCTGAGTTGGTACCGGTTTTAACGCGTCTTTTCCGGCGTACTAATCCCAAGACGTAGTCCTGAATTTATGGAAACAGCTTTGGTCCACCCGATCCCTAAAACAGGCGACCACTCAGACCCGACAAATACAGGCCTATCACCATTACCTCCTTGTCCTCCAAAATAATGGGATCCATTATAAAAAGCCAGCTCATGAGGTACCTTGAGGATTACCAGCTGATAAATGACCACCAATACGGTATTCGTCGGGGTCGATCAGCTGGTGATTTTCTGGTCTTTTTTTGTTTTAGATGGGGAAATGCCTACGCATACCCGCCTCGCGGGTTCAAGGATGAGTTATGTTGAACTCGCACCGACTAAAACCCCACCTTCGTCGCTTATTGGCAGGGCCACGGGAACGCTTTCGCACACATCCGCGGCCCCACCAGCGCTGGCCACCCCATGGTGGCCCCTCCTCGGGTGAGGACTACTCCTCCCCCATCTCCTTCTCAGGTATAGCGCACCAGAACACATGGCGCGCCTTCCTCCGCGGCCTCAACTTCACCCGTGCAACGGACGCCCCCGTGTCCGATGTGCGAAGGCCATAGGGCCAGGGAAAACGAGCACTCTGAAGTACTAGCCTTCCTGACCCCAGCGATGGATCTGTTCTATAGCTCCGCCGCCAACCAAGATTCAGCTGTAGAGGGTAGGGAGAGCGGTGCCTCGCAATACCGACACTCCTTTACCCCCGCAGCCCCACCATCACCGCATCATTCAACGGTGCGGCCCCGTCAGAGTCGCGGAGGATAGCGAGGGCGCATCGCCACCAACACCTTCTCCTCCGCGATTCCACCCGGCTGTAGGATTGGGGAGAGGGCACCTTATCACTGCAACCCACCAACACACATCCGAAGTGGGCTCGCCAAGCCCCTCGGAGTGGCCACGAGCGTGACAGTATTTCATGCCAGCACACCACTTGCAACTTTACAAGTCGCAAGTTCGGCCTCACATGGAATACTGTTCTCATCTCTGTCGGGGCACCCCAGTGCCAGCTCCTTCCACTTGTCCACACCCAGCGCAGAGCGGCTCAAATCATCGACAACCGAGTTTTTTCTATTTGGCCGATTCACTGGAGTTGAGAAGGATGTTGCATCCCTTGCGTTTTCTATCGCATCTACCACGGGTGTTCTCTGAGGAATTGTTCGGATTAATTTCAGCCACTAAATTTCACGAACGCACATCGCGACAAACTCACGATACCATTCCCACATCTCGATGCGGTCCACCACTGTGTGTTTTACTAATAGTTTCTTCCTCGCACAACCTCTTTGTGGAATCGTTTACCACCGGCAATTTTTTTCGGACCGATATGACTTAGGGACCTTAAAGAAAGAGTTTACTCCTTTCTAAAAGGCCTGTAATGTACCTGCAATTCCACTGGTGTTGCAGTTGTTCGTAGGCGGCGGTAGTCACTACCATCAGGTGAGCCGCAAGCTTGTTTTGTCTCTTCTTTAAAAATCTATCAAGAGCTATGTTCAGCAGTAGACTTATAGGATGTAATGAATTAATGTAATGAAAGAATGTAATTAATTAATGTAATGAAAAATGTAATTAATGAATGTAATAAAAAATGTAATTAATGAATGTATTTCATAGTTGCCTCTTACAACACTCACAGGTCGAATGGGGTGATGGATTCTCCTAAACTACCACCACAGTAACAAAACTAACACTCATATATTGGCGCAGTTTAAAATGAATTGAATTAGTATAATTAGTATTGTTCAATGAATGTAAAAGTAGAGGAACGATGGAGTGTAATTTACAACAAAGAACAACTTACAGTTAAATGGATTTTTAATGAGTTTTAGAATGATTTTCGAGAGGCAACTATGGGATCTACGACATAGATCTCATAACTAACTTATTTACGCCAGGCTTAATAAAATCAGGCTAGCGACGGATAGCAACGTCAAACATCTGGATCTAGGATTGCCAATCCACCTGCTCAGCGTAGCGCTTAAGACCTCTTTTAATATTTCCTCCCTAGATACACTCATTGGCATAGGACTATATTTTTATATATTTTCAATTGGTGCGTTTGTTAGTGACCGTGTAGCATCTGAACAAATTTATTCGACAAGTCGTATTCACACAATACATTTACTTTGTTGAAATTGTTTATAGCTATGATAAGATCCGGTAGGTGACGCTATCTATACATACAATAAATCTGTAGAAAAGTCGTGTCTGTAATTCTAATATACTCTTGAAAAAACAAGTCAAGGGAACTGAATAAAGAGTACTGAAGCCAAATTAGTGGTTTTTAGAATTTTTGTCTGTCTGTCTGTCTGTGTATTACCGATTCGCGCAAAAACTACTGGACCGATTTCATTAAATTTTACATTTAGGTAGTAAACCTGTGGCAACTTATAGGCTACTTTTTATCTGATTACGGAACTTAAAAGAAGGTTAAGTGTTTTTTTTCATTTAGATGTTAATTTTCTGATATATGATTATGTTAGTTAATAGGCGGATGACGGGTGTTTTATCAAATAAATATCATATTTGTAAATAAAGTTTAAAATTAGTTTGAACCTTAGCATAACAATTTGAAACTCCGCTGATGATATACGTTTTAATTATCAAAACAGCGCCATCTATCATCAAATGGAAAGCTTTATATTTTCCCTTAGTTAAACTAATAAATTAAATAATATAAATAACTTATATTTATATGTTTAAATAATTACATTTATAAAATTATTTAAAATCCTAAAAGTATAATAATTAAAATTTAAAAAATAATAGATA
This sequence comes from Parnassius orleans, assembly GCA_029286625.1. Classification (NCBI taxonomy): domain Eukaryota; kingdom Metazoa; phylum Arthropoda; class Insecta; order Lepidoptera; family Papilionidae; genus Parnassius; species Parnassius orleans. The sequence goes on along the minus strand of JAGSMP010000494.1, from coordinate 51,781 downwards.
ATAGTGAAATCTATCAAACGTATGAAAATCGATATGTTTTTGAATTAAAAAACATATCAATTTTCAAACGTTCATACTATATCTGTATGTAAACTGATTACAACTGGTCTGCCTGCTTGCAAAATTCTCATTAAATCATTATTCGTGAAATGGTGTCATTTCATGATATTTATCACTGTTTGTTGACCATGTCATGATATAGCTTAGCCAAATCAATAAATTAATAGAGATCCTTAATTATATTATTGACTGGACATAACATTGCTATTTCATGATAATATGGTCATATCGTCAATAGTTTTTCACTGAAGCGGCGCTGATAGCGTGTTTTTAACAGATCATCACTTTATGCCTTTTTTATAATAATAAATGCTCTTTGGGGTGGCTTGAGCCAGTCGCACCCCAACCTTCTATAGCTGATATTACTAGATAGTATATCAGATAGTGTTTGACTTTCATAGTATTAATTTAATATAGTGGCCTCTACTTTCACAAATAAACTAATGATAAGTAACTGATAAAATAAAATTTTGAATTCTACTGAATAAGTCGTGCAGAATTAGAAATATCTAGACCGGTGGCCATTATCGGATGATTTACCACAATTACCACGTTTGCAAAATGGATAACAACACTGTTATACACAACACGTGTGTTTTTGTGCACAGTATCCAGTACTGTGTACAAAACTGAGATTAGGAGAGAGGCTCTTTATTTGAATATATTGTCTGTCTGTCGGCATAGGTATAATTTTACCAACTTCATATGTTATCACGTTATCTGATGTAAATATAATAATTGGAAATTAAGTGCACTATGTGATTTTATCTCTATTTGATGGAATAGTTCGTGGCATCGTTGGGTTCTAATTACTAGGTAGATATGGTCAACAATCGAACAAAAGCTTTGTTTCAGTTTTTATGAATTTTATTTAAACAAATAAGAGAGCCGTGTAGCTCGTGTACGATTCCTTTGAGGACAAATGAATAATTATGGAAAATTTTACGTGCTGACATACCACCTATCCGGTAAAGTGGTGAAGAATAACTTCGTGGGCAAACTAAATGTCTGAATAGTAGTTGAAGGATTGTGGCATACTCTTTTCTGCCCACAAACACTATAGGTAATGAGGAGCCTGTCCACAGTAGTGAGACGTATGTAAGCTGCTACTTTAGTTTTTATACCTTTAATGAGACTTATAAATCAGTTTGTCATTTAAGATTTTAGTATTATTGAGTTTTCATATTATCAGATAAATTAAGATATTTGTGACAGTCCTGGTTTCATAGCTCACATGAGATATGTAAATGAACAGGTTGTTGCGGAAAAATACTTTAAATATCAAAGATAGCTGATTTTACTTAAACAAATTTATTTTATTTTACTTGTCAAAGGCGGTAATCAAATTGATCCAAACGTAAATTTCATAGTACATAAGCATTGTTATATATTTTTACATATATGTTAACTGCAATTTGAAGTGTCGATTCCTGTTCTCGGCGGTGAAAGAAACCTGCATATCTGAGAAGTTCCCCAGTTCACTTTTTTGGCCAAAAGCTCTGTGGCCTGTGCCCAGTAGTGACATATATGTAGGCTGCTACTTTTTTAGTTTTAATGGGGCAATTATGCTGTTTTTGTCATCTATTTTCGGAGATGTTACTATTTTCACATCCGTAAATATTAACGGTAGCGAAGATTCGAAAGAATATAACCATCATCGTTATCATTACAAACTATCAAAATTCCACTTGAACTGAACATAGTCTCCCCATAAAATTGTCAAATAGGCTGATATTTGCTATATTTGGCTTGGCAGGCGGGTTGGCAACCGCAGCCTTTATTATTTTGAACTGTTGTCAGGAAGATGATGTTGCCCATCTCCTGTTTGCTTTCCTATCGCCTCTTAGTACACACACGGAACGATATGAGGTGGCGATTCTCTTTCGCCGCCACAACAAAGGAAAAATTTTCAGCTTCTGATCATGAGTGTAGTTCTACCCACGTTCACTGCGAATAGAACTTCATTTGTATAACAGTAATCTTAAGGATTTTATATATTATTTTATTAAATTAATTAAACTTTTAGTTCCTGACGTTTTGAGCACTATAAAGAATCCATGAGAGGGTGCTGAGTTGTTTAACGTCCTGATGTCATACACGAAGACTACAGTCAACTTTTAACTAATAATGTTTGGTCCGATCTACGCAGGATGAGCTTACAGTCTCTGAAGTCTTACAGTAAGTTTAAATAAAGTTAGGATGTTTTTAATTTCAATAGCCTCGGGAATCATCCTTGGAATTGGAATTGGTGTTCTATTGTGAGGATTTCTGTTCATCCGATCTGATATAATGGTAAGCAATGATAGTGAATATGTTGACATACTTCAGACTCGAGCGTCAATGCTTCACATCAGCAATATGTTCTTTTACGCAAATTTTATGGAACTTTCCAAAGATGTGTTTTGTACAACCCATTTAAATAAAAGTCAAAATGTAATGTGATTAATTAAATTTGTTTTACATGTGTAGTATTCATCATTATCAGAACTACATTTATGAAATTTAGAAGTCTATTTGAACGTGAAAAATATCAGAATCTATTTTATGGTGCCAATCAACAATGGGAACAATGATATGAATCAAATATTGCATATAAGACCATGAATTCATCATTATTTTCTTAAAACTAAATTAACTTTAATTATGAATTAATGTAAAGAGTAAATATTTATAGTACATTTTGATTCCAAGACACTATCTTTCTTATGGATACATCGAAAGACACGTCCAATATAAAAAAATTGTAGATGTTTCTAGACATATGATATTAATGCAATTCTGAAAAACTTATTTATTCACGTGTTCCGCAATCATCTAGGTCCAATAGTCTTTGGGAATTCAAAAAAATTCTTTGACAAACTGACATAGATACACAGACACCGAAGTGACTCTAAAAGTGATCGAATTTTGCTAAATTTGGCGCGGAATAGCATTTAATGATTTTTCTAAAAATCCGCGGTAAAAAGCTAGTCATTAATATTTATCACGTTATTAACAAATTCTATATTTAAGAATCAAATTTATTCTTACTCACAACATGTTGGTTAGATCTGCGTAGATCAGATAAAAATTAATATTTAAAAGCTGAATCTAATCTGGGTTAACTAAACATCAGTATCAGTATCAGTAACTAAACAACCGAAACGTCTATAATAAAATTATGTAAAATTAGTCAAACTAAACGCTTTAAAATCCGTAAGATTTATTGTGTAGTATTCGTGCAAATATAAGAAAGTTAGTTTAGTGGAAAAAAAGAAAATCACAAAATCTGGACCCGATGTGCGTTGTGGTTGAGTTTAAAAAGTCCGGAGTGAATTCGAAGTAAACCTCATCGCGGTACGACGTAGAAAGACGTCTGCCGGGGCAGCTACTTTTTTAATGTAATATGCACCTATTTGGAAACATGGTATAAAATGTAATATCACTTTTATCTGTAGTATGTGAGAATAAACTATTACTAAGTCTTAATGTGTAAATACAGAAAAATGGTTATAATTTTAAAACAAGATTCTGAATTGGTGGGTACTTAATTATATTAAGATTTTTTCATAAAAGTATAGACTTCGTAATGAAGATATCCGCTGTGGAACTAGAGTAACCGACATAGCCCAACGAATCAGTAAGCTGATGTGGCAATGGACCGGTCATATAGCTCGAATATCCGACAACCGATGGGGAAGAGAGGCCCTAAAGTGTCAGTCTCATACCGGTAAGCGAAGTGTTGGGTGGCCTTCCACCAGAAAGAGCCGACTTCAAAAAAGGAGGAGTATAATAATTCCGACAGGTGAACGTCATTCAGGAACAAAATTGCAAAAGACAACAAAGACGACGTAATGAAATTGTCAGCATGAAAAGTCACGTAGTCATACGAGAAAACACGGTTTCAATTATAACAATTATTTTATCAGGATGTGTTAAATTATAGACAAAATAATGATTCAGATTTATATAAATGTCTTTCCAAAATACTTTTTTTAAATCTTTTTAATTTAAAAAAAAAAAACGTTACCTCCACACTAGGATGTTCTCCTGTATCGTGGGGGCAGCTTAAATACATAAATTTCACAAGGACACACATCCAGACCCGGAACAATTATTTGTAGGATATACAAATACTTGTTCCGTGCGGGATTAGTGGTAACGGGGATAGTGCATGCAATAGAGGGATGACGGAGGTGCTCTTCAAACAAGATATAACACATCATTTTATTTTATTACGCGGATCTTAGCTAATTAATTCTTCACATTTCCGCGAAGGAACTACTGATTCTATTTTTTTTTATTTATCTTTCGTCGATTAGCTTGGATTTTTGGATTAAAGAATGAATGAGGAGAGTGGAAAAGCAAATTTATGTTGCAAAAAAGAGTGGAAGAATCAACCAGAGACGGCCTAGACGGAAGTTTATCGACCAAGTTAGTGATATATTGAAGCTGGGCCAAATTAAGAGTACCCTTAATTGACGAGTAGGTATGTATGTGCATGTGAAAGGATTGAGAGAGTAATGTCAGGATCATGCCAAATGAATTCCTTAAAGTCTACCTATCCTCTAGGTAGAGCCATTGAGGGTTTATGTTATGTTTATTATATTTTATGGATAATTCAAACCTGAAGAATTGGTCAATTTTTCTGAGAGTGTGAGAATAATTAGTCAACTTTGTGTATGAATAGTAAATAAGTAAAACAGTTTCAGCCTATGAATATCTATCATGTTGACGGATTTTTCATGTCTTCGAAATAAATATTTTAAGCCGTCTTCAAAAAAGGAAGAAATTCCCAATTTAACTGTATGTTTACTTGTTGTTACCATAAATCTGTCCACTCTTCAACATTTATTTTTACGAATTATATTTATTAACTGAGACCTGCCCCGGCTTCGCCTGGATAGGATCTATTAATGTGACGTTATTTATATTTAAGTTAATCTAATAAAAAAAATCTACAAGCTTTTCGAATAAAATATAGCCTGGATCACTTCTGGTATTACTATCTATGTCTATCTGTGTTTCGTATGGTGAGTGTAGAGAACCGGAGATGTCTATGGGTCACAGTAACCAATTACCATCAGGTGAACTGTGTGCTCGTTTGTCACCCTTATCCTAAAAAAAAAGACAGATAGACAAAAATGTTTCTTCATATCTTTATGGCATGCAAATAACCCCCTCAGTTATTTCGATATTACGGACAGACACTTTAATTTTATTTATATGCATAGATAAATAAATTAGAAACTTAGTAATATTATAATTAAAATAACACAGTAGTAAATACAACATTTCTATTAAACTCAGTGCCAGAGACAACAAAGAGTATAATTAAATTTGCAGTAGAGTCAGTGCTGTAGTAAAGGAACGGCGTCCAATCCAAACATAACACACACAGACAATAAATAATGCTGTTTCAACAGGAGAGATTTAAGCTTGATTTATTAAGTTCATAACGATATATTCACAATTTAGTTTTGGATTTTATACAAAAATTGTTTATTTGTTTTTCCTAAACTAGCTTTATAATTATTGGGTACCGGAAACAGAAACAGATTTTTTTTATTCAATGTAGATTATAAATACTACTTATTGAAAGTCACTCTTATGTTTAATTACCACTGGTTCGGAAAAAAACCTCTGTCCTGGGAAGAACCAGCAAGAAACCCAGCGGGAATTAAAAAAATAACAGCTTACATTCATGCATTTGAGAAATAAAACACGTCTTTGCGTAACGGCGTTTATTGCGATCTAACGTGGCAGATGCAACTGCTTACCTACATAGAAAATATGTATATACATACTTATATTGTACAATCTACCTACATATATCACACCTCCCCACTTAAATTACAACAGGGTAGGTAATCCATAACGTTGAACACATTACGGTTTCGTTTGGGACGATTCACAGGCGTCCACGGTGAGTTTAGGACTGGTGATTGCGCTGGACTCGACTCACTCTGTGTAGTGTTCTGTGAAGAAAGTACTGATACGTAGTACGCAGTACTGAACGTTATCCCGTAATAAATTATACAGAGGTGCTAATATTGTACTTAAGTTTTTTATAAATTTGGAATAATACATGACCATGCCTATGTAGGCACGCAACTCTGAAACGTTTGTGGGGGCGGGGGTCTTAAGAATCGCTTTTATCTTATCCTCACAGGTTCTAATTCAGTTTTTATCAATAACGTGGCCAAGGTATGTTACGCTGTCCTCGAAGAAAGCACATTTTTCTTTTTTTACACGTAGACCGTGTGACTTTAGCCGCTCAAACACTTTATGTAAATTATTTCCGGTCCTGGGCCCCTTTCCCCGTTACGACTATGTTGTCGAGGAAAACACCTACATAGGGTATATCAGCAAACAATTGTTCTAAACGCTTTTGAAAAATTCCTGGGCTCGATAAAAGACCAAAGACTAGTCGGTCCCCCGTATAGCTCGCTTATATGGGGGAGAGAAATTTAGTAAAATCGATTTGTCACAGGCGTACGCTCAATTTAATTTAGACGACTCGAAGAAATATACGGTCATTAACACTCCTATGGGATTATTTATGTATATGTATAAACATCATTCCATATAAGCGAGCTAACAGGTCCTCTATTTTTTTAGAGGATAAGGGTGACAAACGAGCACACATTCCACCTGATGGTAAGTGGATGCTGCAGCACATAGACATCTACATATATCCTCGATTACGAATCAAAATGCAGATGCGTTGTCACCCGTGAGGACTAAGATGAAATGCCTCGTTTCCAGTAAAAATGGCCACTCACCATACGAAACACAGCAGCGTTAAGCTGCTATTTTACGCTGGTATTCTGTGAGAGCGTGGTCCTTCCCCGGTCGAGCCGACCCATTCGTGCTACAACTATGCTACTAATATAGCTGCAGCATGGCTCTACCACGTAAAAGATAACGGATAAAGGTTAAATAAAGGATAACGATCGACTTCAATGACTTTATTTAAAGTTAACTTGTAATCAGCGCAAATTCTGATGTTACCATCCTTCTTGACCACGGGAACAATAGGTGTGGCCCAGTCGGAGCATTCCACTGGAGTCAGGATGCCGTCGCGCACCATGTCGCATGATGCCAGCGCGCGCTCCATGGACGCCCGCAGCGCCTACGCCAAGGGCCGCGCGCGCATGAACACCGGCCGCGCACCCTCCCGCACGTGGATGCTCACTATGCCCCGTGAATCGCCCCAGACCGTCCGCAAACACCTCACAGTATCTGCAACTAAAAGCGTCCAAATTGAGTTCTTCGTTTACATTATTCTCTGATTACAAAGTATATGATAATGACCATTTCACAGGTAAATACAGAGGTTCAGCTCATAATTCATGTAATTTAAACAATAGAAAATGTAATTTCATTCCTATTATATTTCATAATCTTTCTGGATATGATTGCCATTTATTTATAAAAGAACTTGCAAGTGTATGCGGTCGTATAAATTTAATTCCAAAAAACAAAGAGAAATTTATTTCTTTTACAAAGTTTTTTCCAATCGATATGCAGAAGTCAGCGCAATTGAAATTTATAGACTCTTTAATTTCCTGAGTTTAAGTTTAGATCATTTAGCACAAACTCTAAATCCTGAAGACTTAAAACATTTATGAACATTCTTTCCAGATGAAAATTTATTCCGATTATATCTTATGAAGGGTGTATATTGCTATAACTATGTAGATTTGGAAAGTATAAAGAAACTCAGTTACCAGAGCAATCAAATTTTACTATAAATTAACATCAGAATCTATAACAAACGAAGATTGTAATCATGTTTTAACTGTGTGGCAAAATTTTGGTATTAAAAACTTAGGTGAATATACCGAGTTATATCTGAAATGCGATGTTTTACTACTTTGCAACGTTTTTGAGAAATTTAGATCCATGAGTTTGAATTATTATGGTCTCGATGAGATTTACGATGATCCATGGATGCAACATACATTACATTATCCTAATGTTATTATCTGAACGCCGTGAAGGGGTCAGATTATATAAATGTTTAAAAGAGTATGGTAAATCGCTGTGAGTTAAAAAGAGTGACACAGAATTGAGAAGATATCTGTTTAATTAAAATAGAAATTAGAGCTGTTTAGTGTAATATTAGCGAACTGCATCACGAACGGACGAGTGATGCAGAAACCCAATAAGATTAGGGCGAACTGCATCGCGAACGGATGTGAGTGATGCAGAAGCCCCAATATTACCCTACATGGATCGCCTGTTTTTTGAGCTAGAGCCAGCTATTACCGTCACCGAGCAAAACCTGGCAGACGGAGTTCGGTACATCATGCGCTCAAAAATATTTGACGATGCCGAACTCGAACGGCTACGACGTGAGGCTGTTCCCTCGTCGGATGAAAATACTACGACAGGAGATGCGGCTCTACGAGTTGCAGAGCAACCTGCACACGTAGATGCCGCCGTAGACCTTCTTTTGGTTGACTCAGACGATGATGGAATAGTCGCCCAGGAATATGAGCAAATGAGGAGCATATTGAAAGAGGCGATTAGGGTAACGCATAGTACGCCTCCCGAGAATCGACCGGGACTTCCCCGCGTACCCCTTAGCCAGCGCAATCGGGCTGTCGTGAGGGCTCTAAACCCAATGCTGGTGACATATTTGGAAGCCAGCTGGGACCTTTGCGAGACGGACTCAATTCTTTTTGGCGCCGCACTGGCAGTATGCTGTAATATTGGCAGCAAGCTCTCTATGGCTGGACGTGCTACTACACAAATTAGCGCCATCCTAGCCTGGAGAAAAAGAATTGAGGACCGTATCGCAAAGGCAAGAGCCCTCATCTGCAGACTTACAAGCTTCAGGTCGGGCAATAACAGGCCAAGAATTGTGCAGGATGGATCACAGTCAGGATGGCGTTTGCTGGGAAAATATCAGTTTGTCCCAGCCGGACATAATGCAAAAACTGGCTGAGCGCATAGACGACCTGAAGCAGAGAATCGCTGCTTGGGGGAAGCGGATACGGCGATATACCGAGATGTCGACACGGTTCAACCAGAATCATCTCTTCCAGAGTGATCAGAAGAGGCTCTTTATATCACTGGAGCGACCAGTGGTACGTGGAACGGGCCCAGCACTGAATTAGGCCGACATTGTCGCATTCTGGCGCGGCTTGTGGTCAGAACCCGTAAACCACAGCGAGGGACCTTGGACGGATGTTGTGGCGAGTCAGTGTGCAAATGTTACGCCTATGGACCCCGTCATCGTAATGCCGGACGACGTAGCTGAGGCGGTCCGTAGGGCTCCGAACTGGAAAAGTCCGGGTCTCGGCGGGTTGTATTAGTACTGGCTGAAGGGGTTTGTGGTGTGTCACGTTGTGCTCGCCCGACAGTTTCAAGAGGCTCTTGGCCAGAAGTTGCTCCCGAGCCTCTTCACAACTGGCGTCACTCATTTGGTTCCATAAGATCAGGATACCATAGACCCAAGCAAATACCGCCCCATCACGTGTCCGCGTTATTCCCGTCAATCGACTTTCAATCCAATTAATCCAAAAATTGGACAAATGGTGTGGTTGTTAATAATCGTTTCCCAAACGTTAAAACTGAAATGAACTTGATGAGCATGTTCTTTAATTTTATGTGCGTTTTGGAAATTCTACCAGTGCTCATTGTAAATTCCAATGGGGGTGAATATCGACTCGTTGCTCCACACAATGTTAGCCTGCGCATGGCCCTGCAGCCAACGACAAAACTTCTTGTGTAGTCCGGGGTCCGGCGCATGCAAAGCTTGCACGCGTGAGAAATGGTATGGATGCATATTCATTGAATGAAATAGCTTCCATACCACATAGTGTCTTACGCCAAACCGACGAGCGGCTTGCCGGGTGCTCCTTCTCGGGTGTCGTTGTCTCGGAAGTTGTCCAATATGGCGTCTTCAATGTCTCTGGACAAGGGTGGCCGGCCCCTGCCTCTGGCATGGCTGGGAAGTTGGAACTGGCCATGATCACGTAAGCGCTGATACGTCCGTAATATTAAATCGGTGCTGGGAATTTGAGGTACAGATATACCGCCCCTGCGCAACGATTGCAGGTGTTCTTCTTTTGCGTACATTCGTCTCGCACCATCTAAGTTTTCTCCAGACAAGATATAAAATTTCACCATTGCTAGGTACTCTACATTAGAATATTACATGTTTATGATAACTACTATCAGCGGGCGGCCGATACACATGCGGAAACATAACGACATCACGCCGTAGCTAATCATCACAGGTGACTGAAAACTGAAATGTGAGCGCGGGGCGCAGGCGGGTATGCGCGGGCGGCACTTGCGCCTGCTAAAGGTCATCAATGAGGCCTACCTCGGATGCGTCGAGTCACAGAATAAATAATAGTAGTGTCGGTTGTTTTCAATGTATAGCATCGCGGTACAAATTCATTGATATTATTGCCTCTCGTAAAGTAGGGTGCGTATGATTTAAATTTCGATATTTTTTAATTGATTTATGTATTTTTTTATTTCAAAACTTTTGTTTTTATGTTTTTAGTATGAAAAGTTTACTTCAAATTAGTAGAATTTATTGATAGATCAAATTTATATTATGAAATTTTTTTTTTAAAAATTGTAAAATATCAGTGCCATAGGCTTCTTCTCCGTTCATCTGTCACACGCTATTTTTTTCCAGACGGTAATAAAAGTCATCTAGTATAATAAGGACTAATTGTTAATTATCACATAATTTACTTGTGTAATTTACAGTGGACTTGTGAAAGACTGTAATGATGATGATGAAGGAATGGATGTCAAAGAATAGTAATATTCTTGAACAGTTATTAGAAAATCAGAGTAGTATTAACTCTACGATGGAACTAATATTAAGAAGTAATGTTTATAGTGTAAGGCAAATAGTATTCGTATTTAAATTTCCAATAATTTCAAAAGAAAACTTCGATTTATATAAATTAGCTCTAGTACCCAATAGGTTCCAAAACAGTTTTGTCATTCTAACATAATCATTTTACATAAAAAGGTGAGAAATCAACATCAATAATTACAGGCCCATTAGTCTTATTTCACACCTATATAAAACCTTTATTAAAATAATTGAGAACAGGATTAGTAGACAGCTAGATTCTCATCAGCCCCCCGAACAGGCTGGATATAGACCTGGCTTACCTACCACTGACCACGCTGTGAATCATATCATTGAGAAACATACAGAGTATCAACTACCTTTATATCTGGCCTTTGTCAACTACTCTAAAGCATTTGATAGTATAACACATAACTCTATTTTCAATACCTTACAAAATCAAAACATTGAACCCTCTTACCTACATTTACTTAAAAATATTTATATTAACAGTACCGCCGCAATAAAACTGAATACCACAGGAACTTCCTTCCATATTCTAAAAAGAGTTAAACAGGGCGACCCGTTATCGCCGAAACTCTGAACTGCCACCTTAGAAGAAGTATTTCGGAAACTGGCTGATAGTTGGCTCGAGAAAGCATCAAGATCGGATCAAAGAGGTTAAACAATCTTAGATTTGCTGATGACATTATTCTCTTCGCGTCCTCGGTCAGCGAACTGGGAGAAATGCTCAACGAGCTACAAACAGCTAGCCTGAGGGTTGGACTTCTGATGTACATGGCTCTATTTTTAAGTGTCCTGGCAAAATATAATTGTTTACGGGTGCTGCTTTATGACTGCGACACGCCTCTGCAACTGGTTGCGATGCCAATTCAATTGTGGTCTCTTTGTTATTTCTAGCACTTACTTGAATGTAACTGAAATAAAATAACACTACTACGCATTATTTAATACTAGCTTTTTCCTGCGAGTTTGTTTAAACCATAGGTGATGAACCATCAATAATCGCACTTTCATCGTAAATTCCATCGCCCTCTTTAGGGATGATTTCCGAGATCAAAGCTATCCTATTTCATTCCCCGGGACTTAAACTGTCTCGAGGTTCAGCGGTTTAAGCGTGAAGAGGTACATTGGCTCACGGGGCGATGAGCGATGTTTCCCCCCAACCCGCCCGCAGTACGCTCGACCGCCCTGCGCGCGCCAGACCGCACAATTTTATATCGTCATTACTTTTAAAATGTTTGACCTAATTACGTAGTTTAAAAGATAAAGTGTATCTACTTTGAACATCATAAGCGATTAAAGTATTTATTTTGATAAAATCCATTTGTTACTGCAAAATGTGCATTGGAAATAAAGCATCAAATTTTATTTTATTTATGGTTCACTATTTTGGTAATAATGGCTTACACATAAAAGATAGATATATACAGCAGCAGACTTTTTTGTAGAACTATTTAGGAGAAACAATTCCACCACACATTATATTTGTGTAACTTACAGTTTTTGCACCGCACGCCAAAATAGCTCGCATATGACAGATTTTTTCCTACTTACTTAACACTTATCGTTATATTTTGACCAATTTACATAATATCTTTATTAATTATAGCCTATGTGTTATTCTGATGTATGAGCTATATTATTGTAAAGTTTCATTAAAATACATTCAATAGTTTTTGCGAGGAAGAGTAACAAACATCCATACATCCTCACAAACTTTCACGTTTATAATATTAGTAGATTATGTATATAAATACGCTATATTTATTGAATTTTAATTTAATTTAAGATTATCATTAAGATTTAAATCGTTTATTTGTAAGGTACAGAAAGATCTTAACAAAATTATTAAATCTATTCTACCAATGATTACGTTGTGCTAATTTTAGGTTTCTTTATTAAATTCTTATTTAAACATGCATACAATATACTTATAGAAGAGAGCATACATTAGATTAATTTAAATTAAATTAAATTCATACAGTAACCGCTAATACAACATGAACCCCTTTGACAGAAACACAAATGACAGATAATGATATTGGTTAATGAAACACTCACACTTTATCACTAGGTTTTACTCACATACCACTACACTGTATTATAGAAAAACTCAAGGAGGCAAAGATTGTTTAACTATACATCATAATGAAAAAAATCAAGTGATACCGCGATTCACTCGGCGACAGTGCCATCTAGGGAGAACAGGAAGACTAAATTTACTTAGAAAGTTTGGATTTAAGTTTGTTAGCTAAACATTCCGCCTCCCAAGGACGATTACGGTCCTTTGAAAAAGTGAACATAAAATAAATAAAAACAAAAGACCAAAACAAACTAAATTCTTACAACTAGTCGGAATCATTCAGGGGCAGAGGGCACAATTTTGCGATAGGCCTCTTAAAAATCTTATCCTTGTATTGTAAAGACACGCTTCCGAATGATTCGTCCCAAAAGCCACTTTCCAGGAGGAAGTCTATCATCTTTTACCAACACGACAGTACCTATAGCAAGTTCTGGCTGACTCTTGTTCCATTTATAACGATGTTGCAACGTTGTCAGATATTCATTTTGCCATCGTTGCCACAAACACTGCACCATACGTTGAATAATATGCCACCGATGTAAAGGGCTGACTTTAACATCAATCAAAGATGGTTCTGGGACACCAATCAATGGTTTCCCAACCAGAAATTGCCCAGGCGTTAAGGCAGGTTCATCAAGGGTGGAATTTACTACGGTAAGTGGACGAGAGTTGACACAAGCTTCGACTTCGGTTAATAGAGTAGATAACTCCTCGTAGATCAGTAAGGTTTTTCCAATTACGCGTTTCAAGTGTTCTTTAACACTCTTCACTCCAGATTCCCAAAGTATCCCGAAAGGAGGCGCGCGCTAGGAATATAAATTTCCAGTGAGTTTGGTCATTAGCTAGTAATTCAGCAATTTCGGAAACAATTGCAGATTTTTGCATCTCTAAAGGCAAGATCTAGTTCACGGGCCGCGCCCACAAAATTCGTACCATGATCACTCCAAATTTCCTTGAAGTGACCACGGCGAACAGTGAAGCGTCGAAAAGCAGCTATGAACGCAGTTGAAGTGAGATCAGTTACCAACTCTAGATGAATGTCTTTTGTGACGGTGCACACAAATAAGCAAACATAAACGTTACAGGTTTTTTTACATCTACCAGGGTACAATTTCATTGTAAAAGGTCCGGAAAAATCTACTCCACTTGTCGAAAACGCAAGACTTGGTGTAACACGAAATTTAGGGAGATTTGCCATAAATGGGAGAGAAGGATTATCCCTTTGTTTAAAGCATGGTATACATTTAGTGAGGACAGTTTTAACAATACTTTTGACTCTAATTATCAAAAAAAAATTGTCTTACAAAGTTCAAAGTAAGTTGATGCCCCCCATGCAGAATTTTCAAATGAGCGTTTAAAACAATAAGTTTAGAAAGACCACAATCGTTACTCAAAATAACAGAATTTTTCAAAGTATCTGAAATCTCTGCATTGGCAAGTCGACCACCCACGTGAATAATGCCTTTATCATCTAGATATGGGTTAAGAACATGTAGTTTGCTCGATTAATAACTCGTTCACCATGTGTTAAACGGGTTCATCAAACGATCTCCTATCTATTTTAAGTTTACACAGTTTAATAAAACGTAAACAATAAGCAGTAACACGTATCAGTTTCGAGAGTTCGAGTATCGTTTTGTAAGAAATAACAGCACCATTTTCAAAAACATTAATGTTTGTCTGTACTTTAGTTTTAACCTTCATTTCTAAATCTGTTGCAGGTACAACGTTATCTAAATTATTAACAACATCAAGGTTTTGTAAAATTGTGGGCCATTCCACCATAGCTCAGACTGCTGCAAATAAGATGGGTATACTCTACGGGAAACTAAATCGGCTGTATTATTCGACGAACTAACATGATGCCATTGATTACTATTTGTGAATGTCACAATTTCTGAAGTGCGATTAGCAACAAATGTGGTCCATGTATAAGGTGCATTACGCAGCCAAGCCAAAACTATGGTCGAATCCGTCCAAGCATATACATTTTCATCAGCGATATTTAGTATGGTTTTAACATGTTGTATCATTTTCGCCAAGAGAACTGCACGGAGTTCGAGACGGGAAGTGAAATTGGTTTAGATTTTAGCCATAACCAGATATACTTTGACAACATCATTTCCCCAAACTCTGAGATACACCACTCCAGCATAAGCGGCACAGGAAGCATCACTGAATCCATGCAGTTCTTGTCTAATTGTGCTGTCAAAAACTTCAAGCCATCGTGGGAACTGAATGGGTTCAGAGTGCGCAAAAGGTTCAAGGTAATTTATCCATTCATTTTTCACGTCATGTGGGAGTTTTTCGTCCCAAACTAAGCCAGCCACAACTTATGCATAAATTTTTTAAGTAAGATTATTTCAGGTGTCAGCCAACCTAAGGTCGAAGGTTTTTGCAATTGTGGACAGAACATTTCGTTTTGTGAGATTATCATCAGTAAAATTCATGTTTATATTTAATTCAAAATTATCTGTTTGTGAGTTCCAGGTGATACCCAAAGATTTAAGAGTATCTTCAACCTTTATATTTATTGTGTTTTGTGATTCTTTATCATGATCAGGAATTTGTGATAACACTAATTGACTGTTAGATGCCCATTTGTGCAAAGGGAAACCATCGCGAGACAACAATTTAGTAAGCCTTTTTTGTAAGAGAAAAGCATCTTCTTTAAACGCACCAGTCATTAAATCGTCCGTGTACAGGTCATTTTTCAATATTTCAGATTCTACAGTAAAATCATGTTTTTCATCTTCAGCAAACGCGAACAATTCTGGTTCGATTCCTATCAGCAGTGAAACTTTTAAATGAAATTTTTATGTGCTGATCCACCACTGTCAACGTTTATTTTATTCTATGGTACTACATAAATATTTCTAATTAATCTTCTCTCAATACGTTCTAATACATCTTGAATTCGATAAAGAGCTTGCTCAAACTACGAAAGGTTACAGCTATTATGAGCCTTCACAATTAGGACGATCCAATCAAGGCTCTTCTTGAGTAAAACGGGTACATCGACGGTTGTCTTCTTTGTTGCTCTTCACCTTCAGCTGGTGCAACAGAAACCGCTGGTGTGGGATGTATGTAAAATGTAAAATGTGATGAAGCAATGATCATTATAAATAATTTATGTGGTCACCGCAAATCGCATGTAGTGGAATTCATATTGCACATTGTACAAAATTTAATCAATATATCTATAAATAACTTAATAATTTATAACGCAAATAGCATCTTAGCATAAGTTAAAAAAAAACTTTGAACACCCCATGGTATAATGAGATAAGTCCTTAACGGCACCATCTCCTAATTATTAAGAGGGTTTGGGCTACCTCCTCTCACATGCGGCGGGAAGTTTACCGAGCTTGTGCACTTTTATTAAAGCCCACTGCATCATCTCTTTTGGAATTTAAAACTCCTACAGGATTTATAATCATTGAATTATGATGTAATAATGTAGTACATTATACCTCAATGTTTCTATTTGAATATATGTTACGCGGCGACGCTGTAGTACTTCAGCCATTGTTTTTTTTAGTAGTGAATTTAACACTACATGTCGCCAAAAGTCTTAACCAAACCACACAATCACATAAAAATCTTACGGTACGTGGGGTGCAAACGTTGAAAATGGACAACATAACTAATTTATTATCCACTTGACACACAAACACAGCTCTTATTATAAGTAAATTCTCAAAAAGAGCGTAAAAGTAGACTTATGTGACTTTATACCATCAATCACATCTCAAATTGAAAACACATGTTCAAAAACCCACTTTAGTTCCTCGTCGTCGTCGTAAATTTATAAACAAAATTCGTAGAAACAAAAAAAGGGTGTTTCTTTGTTGAATATCTTAAAAGCTTATTACTGCCTCATTTCAAGTGGTCATAATTTAATCTATTGTTAATTAAATTGGTATTAAAAGTTACAAGAATATGGGTTTAACTTTAAGAACAACCTTAAAATTAAAGAGATAAACATGTGTAACATTCGTATAGCGTTCTCTCACTCGAACATGTTAGCTAAAACAAGACAGAGACAACGCTAACCCGTGAGCAAAGACGTCGCAAGTCATTATATGGGTGTGAAACAGTTGAGCTAAGTGTAGTTCATAGTACCAAATAAAGCATTTTAGTTTAAGGTCAGAAACTGAACTGCTCGGAATTTGACAAGTTTTATAAACACTTTGTAGTAGGTCCCCTGATTTGTTTCCTTCTGTCGCCTCTAGCGACGCCCACAGGATGATATGATTTTTATGTTTTTCTTTTTTCAAAATTTGTGTTACAAAATGACAAATTAAATTTTTCTTGAATTATTATCACCCTTACCTATTTCTGTCGCCAAGCAAAGGTGCTTGTACTGCTGTCAAATCTAAAGTGTTATAGTGAGCCAGTGTATAGGCGGAGAGGAATAACATCTCAGTTCTCTGCAGTAACAACCCACCTATAGCCTTCTTTGTTTGAAATTGATGTTAGGTGTTCATAAGCTACAGCATTACACTTACCATAATTTGGATGGAAGTTCGTTTGTCACTTTACTTTTAGAACAAAAAACTTTTAAGCAGTTTAAATAATTATGCATGACTTGCTATGATTCCGTCTATATAAAATATTTAATATTTTATTTACTGTAAAGTATTCTTTCATGATGGTCCCTTAAAATTCGACTGTATGTTTTTGTATATATATTATTATTATTGATACATTCGTCAATTTTGAGCCAGTTTTGATTATTTTGATTATTATTAAATAGGTATTTTTAAGGGTATTTTCATATAAATTTGGAGAAAAAATTCCACACCTAAGGGTGGCAAATAGCGATCATTGAAATTGTATTCTTCCTTAGTCCACTCAAAAGGGTAGTAAAATAACTTACAATAAACATTAAAAGCCGACTACAAGGAACTAAAAAGAATAAAATTATTTTTTTAATAAAATACAAATAAAAAAGATCCTAAAACTTTTATAAAGTAGATATTTTCGGAGTTATAAAGGTTAGAAAAATTCTAAATTCAGATACTTTTGACCCATTAAAAATATATAAAGAAATGTGTAAAAAAATTGTTTTATTCTCGCTTAAGGATATTATTGACTGTTGTCTAAATAATTTAAAAAAAAAATATCTTTTATATTTTATTATTTTTCTTTATATATTCTTCATGAGTCAAAAGTATCGCAATTCGGAATTTTTCAAACATTTAAAATTTCATAACTCCGAAAATGTGAACATAATCGTAAAAAGTCGTAGGACCTTTATTTGTATTTCATGAAAAAATATAAAAAAAACTGTCCCGTTTGAAAATAACCATTCAAAAAATTGGTTTAAGCAATATGGCACCGAGTTGCCCCATGGGAATATGCATTTATATCATCAGTAGGACAATTTGATCAGAATCGTAGAAAAAACTATTCCTCCTGGACTACTAGTAGTCACGTTAAAGTATAATATCACTATCTGTCATTTGTCTTTCTGTCAAAGTGGTTCATGTTCTGTTTATGGTTACTGTATGAATTTAATTTAATTTAAATTAATCTAATGTATGCTCTCTTCTATAAGTATATTGTATGCATGTTTAAATAAGAATTTAATAAAGAAACCTAAAATTAGCACAACGTAATCATTGGTAGAATAGATTTAATAATTTTGTTAAGATCTTTCTGTACCTTACAAATAAACGATTTAAATCTTAATGATAATCTTAAATTAAATTAAAATTCAATAAATATAGCGTATTTAATATGTATATATTATTATATAATATTAGTAGGATTATGTAATCCTACTAATATTATAAACGTGAAAGTTTGTGAGGATGTATGGATGTTTGTTCGTCTTCCTCGCAAAACTATTGAATGTATTTTAATGAATATTACAATAATATAGATCATACATCAGAATAACACATAGGCTATAATTAATAAAGATATTATGTAAATTGGTCAAAATATAACGATAAGTGTTAAGTAAGTAAGAAAAATCGGAAATCTGCAAAACTGTAAGAGTTACACAAATATAATGTGGTGGAATTATTAAGTTCTACAAAAACTCTGCTGCTGTATATATATATCTATCTTTTATGTGTAAGCCATTATTACCAAAATAGTGAACCATAAATAAAATAAAATTTGATGCTTTATTTCCAATGCACATTTTGCAGTAACAAATGGATTTTATCAAAATAAATACTTTAATCGCTTATGATGTTCAAAGTAGATACACTTTATCTTATAAACTACGTAATTTGGTCAATATTTTAAAGGGAATGACGATATAGATTGTGCGGTCTGGCGCGCGCAGGGTGGTCGGGCGTACTGCGGGCGGAGTGGGGGAAAACATCGCTCATCATCATTCACGCTTAAACCGCTGAACTTCGAGACAGTTTAAGTCCCGGGGAATGAAATAGGATAGCTTTGATCTCGGAAATCATCCCTAAAGAGGGCGATGGAATTTACGATGAAAGTGCGATTATTGATGGATCACCTATGGTTTAAAGTGTAATATCTGCGCGGACAAAATCGCAGGAAAAAGCTAGTACTAAATAAAAAGTAGTAGTGATAATTTATTTCAGTTACATTCAAGTAAGTGCTAGAAATAACAAAGAGACCACAATTGAATTGACATCGCAATCAGTTGCAGAGGCGTGTTGCAGTCATAAAGCAGCACCCGTAAACAACTATAATTGCCAGGACACTTAAAAATAGAGCCGTGTTGAGTGTTGTGAGTTCAGGGGCTGAGCACTCTTAAAATTTTACAGTACGCGAACAACCCAAATTGGATCCCTGTCGACACCAAATATATTGTTAATAGCGATTTACCATGTAGGTACTCGTATTCGACGGTGAAGGAAAACATCGTGAGAAAACTTGTATGTGTAGGGACGAAAATATTTTGTAGACATGCGAAGTCCGTAAGCACGCACTGTACTCGTAAAAGCGAACTCGAATCGACTGTTCCATAAACCCTTTCAGTAATGATAGCAGGCTAGTGCCCAGCGTAAATGTATTATGTAGGTATTGTATTAAATTGGTTTGTAGACGATGTAATCATTTTCTTCTCGAGATAGCTTAACGACAATCGTTACTGTACGATTGTTTTCCTCTTTTTTCCTTCCTTCCTTCAAGCAGAACGGACCCTCTCCCATCGCTATATTTTTACTTCTAAGCCGGTCACTCACATTTGAAAAAATAGACGAACCAAGAATATGGGCCGACATTCGCAAATGAATTTGCAAAGTTTTATTTGCATTCATAATAATGCCGAGTTGTTTCAGTTTTATATAGAAGCGCGCAAATCTAAAACCTTTGCGTGTAGTCCCACACATTATCACGTCAGTTGGGCATATGATTTCGAACCACCGAGTGGCCACCTCGGGCCGGCCCTATACCACGGGCCAGCCAAGGGGTTCCTCTTTGTTCACCGTGGGTGACCAAGCCACGGCTACTAAGCATGTTCGCCGAAAGCCGCAAAATCATATTGAATTACTATGTGCATGTGAGTTACTAAAGTTTCTAGCCTAACTTGTGTACGACTTATATTTTTTTAACCATGAGCAATAAAACTATTAATTTTTAATAGCAGGCTGGCCTTATGGCGTGTCACGGTTTTTCTATTTAACACATTTTAAGAAAAATTAAATCATATGCTATATGTTATTAAATATTATCTGAATAACAAAAGACAAAGTGTATCGTGTTCCAAATAGTCAATTAAGTATTGAGTTCCCTGTAAAATAAATTTACATTTAAATTAGCTGAAACACTTAACTACTCTCACAATACAAACTTCCTTTACTCTTCGGAGATAAAATATTAATTAAGAAAGGTTTTTACGGAAGTAACACTTAATACTTTATGTTGTAAAAAAGAAAACAATTCTATCTGAATTTAATAACTTGGTGTAAAAATAGGTCTAGTAAAGTCAGAATGCCACAAAGTTTTGTGTTTGGGGATGGCCTATGTTCATTCAATGAAAGTGATGATAATGATGATGATGATGACGACGGCGATGATGATAGTCCGAATAATAATTGAAATAATTATGACTGCAGTTAATTATGTCAAAAATACCAAAACACCTATCAAGTCACGGCGACTATGGTGAAGGTGCTACATATTGCGAAAATGCCATTACTATGACAGAAATACGACTCAGAACCTGTTTTGATTACATATGGATATATGAGGATAATATAATATATATTAGCATCGTATTATTAAGCAACCAACACTCCATTTTCTTTCCACGAGAGCTGTAAGAGAGGAATATGATGTATGGCAGAAATAAGCACATGTCGCAAGCTGCAAGTGACAGTGAAATGTGTAAAATGTCAAATTCAAATTCAAATTCAAATTTATTACCAGAATGTAGTACATAATATTATGATGTTGTTATTTATTAATGAGACCTTACATTCTACCATGATAATCGCGTGCAATATCTTTACATTACACAAAAAAAATATTGTTACAATTTAATGAGGTAAAATATTTAAGAAAAATAATTATGTAGTTATTTAAAAATCGTCTGTCTGGTCTGAAAAGCTTGGCGATTATGGCAAATACGTCCAATCGTGACTTATGTTCTCTAGATGATCATTCATTCATTTATTACAGTTAATCAAAGTTCACTGTTAAACATAGGTATTCACCATAGATTGGATCATAGGGATCCTATGATCTTTTTAGATATGAAACAGTTGCCAAGCTTGGCAGGCGGGTTTAAATTATTATGAGCTGTCATTACAAAGATGCTCCTGCCGTATTATATATTTGATGTATTTTTTTTGACAGAAGGCCTTATAGTCAATACCACAATAAAGTAAATAATATTAGAGTTTATAAAAACTAAACAACACGCATTGATCACGAGCTGCGTTGAACTCAGTGAGGACAATAATCTAGGTCATAATCATGAATTTATTGTATTGTTGTCGGATATTAATTCCTCCGCAAATTTTCTGATTATTCAGACGTTCGGAAGTGGGTAAAAATTGAATGAAATTATTTTATTTTATCCTGGTGATGTTGATCAGGATGCTTGGACAAAGTTATTAAAATATTGAATTGACATCGGTCCTCGATACGAGTGCAAATTTTCAAGTCAATTGGCCGTCTACAAGTTGGTGAAAATTACATTAAAAGATTCCGTTACATAGATAAATAGATACACGCGAAGCTAATAAAAGCGAGTTAAAAATAAGTTGAATAACTCACCTACATGACATGCAACGACAGTGAAATAATGTGATGTAAATTGTTGGTATTGGAGAGCTTCTATTGCGGGTTGCATGTGTCTGCAGGCAATCGTATCTTTATCTTATTAGGCACAACGTATGCAGCGTACATAATTTAGACAACAACAGATGTGTATTGTCCATATTTTTGTCTTTTTTATAGCTTCTCAGGCAGCAGCAAAGTGGGACCAGGTACACTATACAATTCATAAATAGCATAGGTATAGTTATATTATATTAGCTGCCTTGTTTTAAAATAAAGTATTCATTCATTTTCATTCATTACAGCTTAAGAAAAGTCTACTTCTGAACATGATCCTCTCCATAGATTGTTTTATAGGAGGGATACTTGCCATAGTTCAAAGTTAATCTTTGTTAGCCCTATGGCAAATATCCTCTCTATGAGGCAATTTTTGGGGGAAGCCTATGGAGTGGACTTTTATAGGCTGATAATGGCTATTTTTAAAATTAAAAGAAATTACATTTAAAGAGTGATGAATCTTTTTCTCATCCTGCACACAAGTTATTAGTTGGACGCTGTCTCTGTGTCCAAAATTGGTTTGAAAATCAGCAATATTAAAGTTCTGCGTAGCAAGCAACTTATGAATAATAATATAATCTACAATACATACAGTTTAATGATTTTATGAATAAAGGGCAACAGAAATTACCAAAAGGCGCTGTGCAAGACAGCGGTGTGATTTATGATTAACATAACCCCATTGATGTTGTAGAACATTACCTCTTGTTAAGAAAGGAATAATAAAAAAATAGTTTGGGAAATCCAAAATTACACGCTTCATGAGCGTTTCATTTAATTTTGATGAAAAAAAAAATTGTATTCCTGACTTTTAAAATATATTACTTACGTGTTTTAAATTTAACGCTCTATTACTAACCGACTTCAAAAAGGAGGAGGTACTCAATTCGACTGTATTTTTTATGTGTGTAACCTCATAACCTTTTTCTAGGTGAACTTTTTTGAAAGCTGATGCTTTTCATGTAGTCCCATAATCTGACGAGTAGTTTTTGAGTTATCCTTAATAATTTATATTGAAGTGGGTTGTACAAATTTTTTTATTTGACTACTTGTTTTAACAGTTAATGTCACGTACAGGGAAAAACCTAATAACGTTTGCCAAAATAAATCGATTACACATAATATAAAATTGATATAGGCTGTATGATTATTTAAATCTTAATTATATTTTATAAAATTATATTATAAAATAATAAAATATGCCACGCTTGGCAAACGGGTCGGCAAACGCAGTTTTTTTATTGTTATTTTGCTGTTATCAGAAAGATGCTGCTGCGCATCTCCTGTCTCAGTTTCCCCCTGTCGCCTCTTACGATACCCACGGAAAGGTATGGTGTAGTGGGTATTCTTACTCGTATCCACACGGGCTCATAAACTATAAGAGGTTTGCAATTTTTTCACTAAGATCCTCACACTTTGTCTTCTATCTCATATCTACAATTTTTTACATAATACTAAAGTGTAAGTTGATAAGGTACATTTTACGTAAAAATAATAAATATTTAATTTTTATTTCAAGAATTTTCCATACCACACATAGTTTACGAGATAAAAGCAGAAAAACTGAGCTAAAATTGATTATTTTGTTCTTTTTTATAATTGAGCTATTTGCCAAAACCACTTTTATACTAGTAGATCTGCATATTTTTGTTTACGTACTGCGTAGATGAAATAGTGAGTACAATTATAGCTATTATTAGGTTAGAAGAAAGACAAGAAACCAACATTTCTCGTTTTACAACCTAATAACCGAATTCCGAAAGCAACGTTTTGTTTCGTTGGTCAAGAGTAAAAAATAGTAACATTAATTTTCTTAATTGGAGCTAAATGTTGCGGTCTAGGGGACAAATAGCGAGACATTATCACGTGGCTGAAAATCGAGTTATAGCAATGCTCCTATAGATTAATAAGGACTTTGCTAGATTTGACAAAAATATTTTTTTATATATAGTAGAGGGAGCAAACTAACATGCAAAAAAAAAAAATAAGGCTAACCAAAAATTGATCGATCAATCACAAGATCGAATTGCCGTGTAAGAATTTCCACTACCCCATATCCTCTCGTGGATGTCATAAGAGGCGATAATGGTAAAAAAATAAGGAGATGGGCAATAGCGTCTCCCTAATAACAACTTCAAAATAAAAAACTGCGGTTCACAACCCGCCTGCTAAGCATGGAACTAAGGCAAATATGGCCGGCTGCCCTGATGATAAGTGATTGTACTGTGAACATTGCCAGTGCCATGTGTGTAGTGTAGGTTCGGAAAAACTGGTTACAGTAAATTCCACAATGTGGTCGTGCGGGAAGAATATTCTTAAAAAAAAACGCACAGTTGTAGGCTGCCAACCATTAAGATGATGTGGATGAAATTAAGTGGTGTGTTCAATATTTTTTCTTTTGTTTAATGGCTATTAAGTGCAGTAAGCGTTTGAATGTAGCGATGCGAGCCGCAGGTTTGAGTCCCACACGGAAAATAATTTGTATGGTCTACTCACAATTGATACGGATCTCGATGTTAGACCATAGGAAATAACTTTTTTTAAATTAAAGCGACTAATAGTCTGACCACCTGTTGTTAAGTAGCTACTGCAGCTCATGGACATTTTCTCCAACTTCAATCAAAGAAGGCCTTGCGTTGCTTGCGTTGTCACCTCTGAGGACCTAGATGAAGAGCTCGTATCTCTCTACACACTTCTTTGCTACTTCGGGGCAGAAATGGGTAAAAGGGTGGAATCTACTCAACGGACTTCTAGACAAAAATAAGTCCTACCACATACCTTTAAGGTTTAAATTATACAGTTTTATTTAATAAAATATTTAATCTTGATAATAAAGAGACTTTGTATATTTTCTGAGACTTTGTTGTAACATCTTGTTGTAATGAATTACTGACTCTGGAGTCGAGAAACTGATATCAGTACCTTGTGTTAGTTCTTGATGTTTACAGAGTGTACATCATTTTTTCTTGTATAACATCTTTTCTCTCGCTTTCCCGTAATCTGTGGGAGTAATTTCGAGAAAAGGGACGGAAGCCGCGGAAACGCGCGCTATTCGATTTGACTAATGAGAGCGAGCGGTGGTAGTAAAGTGTGCTGTTATAGAAACAAAATTATATGTTTAAACTATATTAATAACTGTATTTACTGTTGATAATAAGTATCTGAAAAAAGTGCAGATCACTGACAAAAAATTCAAGTGAGTGAAATTTCAGTATTTAGCTTTTATAAATTTTTAGGTTAATTTCTGTCGCTGCTCGTCAGTCCTCGGGACGACGAGAAGATCCTGAGTGGAAGAAGAGATAGACAAGTTGCGCTGGAATATTATAGGATTATCTGATGTCCGAAGAGAGGGGAGGACATGGTAATCCCTCGAATCCGCAACTTGTTCTATCACCGGGAGGGCGACCATCTGTCCCAAGGAGGTGTTGATTTATCGTCCACAAGTCTCGTTAACAACGTTGTAAAGATTAAGAGTGTGTCGACGAGGGTTGCGTACCTTATACTCAGAATCACCAAACGGTATTCGCTGAAGGTCATACAGGTTTACGCACCAACCTCGGCACATCCTACGGAAGGTGGAGGAAATGTATGAGGATATATCTCAGCCACGCATTCTCCAAAACCCACTACACACGGTGTTAATGGGAGACTTCAACGCAAAACTAGGCACAAGAGAGAACGGTGAGCTGAAAGTGGGGAAATTCGGAATAGGGCAACGGAACCCAAGGGCCAGCAGCTGGCAGAATTTATGGAGAAAGGGAACTCTTTATAGTGAACTCTTTCCAAAAAGCGCCCACAGAAAGTGGACCTGGTCGAGCCCCGGCGGTCGACAAAAATGAGATTGACTTCATTATGACGACCAGACGACAACTGTCCAGTGATGTCTCAGTGATCGCGAGGGTGAAACTGGCAGCGATCACCGAATGGTGAGAGGCACACTGAATCTAAACGTTAAGTTGGAGAGGCACGACTAATGAAGTCAACGCTCCGTCCCCCTCGTGCTCTAATCCAAAATCAAGAAACCTTTCAGCTCGAGCTACAAAACCGTTTTCAGTGCCTAGAGGATTGCAATGCAGTGGACGATGTAAATGACAAGCTCGTGAAAACTTTTCAGCTAAGTTTTGCAAGACCCGCCGCAGAAGAACACAAAAACTCTCCGATCACACTCTTAATCTCATGGCTGTTAGACGGGAAATGAAGCTGCAGTCTTCAGTAGATTTGACAGCATACAGGCAACTGAATAGACAGATCTCCAAATGCATGGGGCAGGACTTACGCAACTTTAATACTGCTCGTATTGAAGAACCAGGGCTCCAAAGTCTTTGCCAGAGATCTGTCTGCCAGAAAGAGCCAACTTTCGAAGCTGAAGACCGAGAGTGGCAGCGTCATTTCCGGGACAGCTGAGATTTTGAGTGATATGGGCGGCTGTACACATCATCATTGGAGCCACACGCAAGTGTGAGTAACGATCCAAGAGCAAGTCTTATCCGACACTATTCCGATGATATTCCGGGCGTCAGTTTGAGTGAGATTAGAATGGCTCTCCAGCACCTTAAAAATGGCAAGGTCCCCAGGCGAGGATGGAATTACAGCGGAGCATCTGAAAGCGGGTGGAAAACCGGTACTTGAAGTCCTTCAGAGGTTTTTATACCGTCCTCCGTGGTGGCACTACACCGGAGGCGTGGAGCAGAAGTGCGGTGGTCTTGTTCTTCAAGAAAGGCGATAACGCTCTTTTGAAGAACTACATACCGATTTCCCTTCTGAGTCCGCGTCCGCTGCTGTTTTCGAGAGTCATTACGAATCTTCTCGCATGCAGACTCGACGACTTCCAGCCTCCCGAACAAGCCGGTTTCCGAAAAGGCTTTAGCACCATAGACCACTTACATACCCTTCTGCAAATTGTACAGAAGTCCGAGGAGTACAATTTGCCACTATGTCTGGCGTATGTGGACTATGAGAAAGCTTTTGATTCCGTGGAAATTTGGGCGGTGCTGCAGTCCCTTCAGCGGTGCCAAGTTGACTGTCGGTATATCAAAGTGCTGAATTGCTTGTACAGTAGGGCTTCAACTTACCCGACCTGATTGCACCGCATACGCCGTATATATTGGCATGTTAATTTAATTTAATTTAATTTTTGTGGCGTATTTTTTACATGGCCATTCAATAATCGTATCACGATAGCTTAAGGCACACATGTATTGAACAGGTTTTTTTTACATATTGTATGTTTGTCCATATGATGTAGAGGCCCGGACTATGGGGTCTACGGGTGGTGAAGTTTCTAAAGAAAATTTATTCGTGACTGGTCGTTGCCACTAGTTGTTGCCACACCCTTTTTACTGGAAAAGAGGCATTCTATCTTAGTCCTCACGGCTGTCAACGCATCTGCATTTTAATTCGCAAACGAAGATAGATGTAGATGTCTATGGGCCACAGCAACCACTTACCATCAGGTGGACTGTGTGCTCGTTTGTTACCCTAATTCTATAAAAAAAAAAGTAGCACACAAGTGGTATAACAAAGCGCTACAGCAGCCGCTTAACAGTTATATGTAATAGCTTTACCTTCATAAGTGCTACAGTAGCGATAAAGAACTTCACAATCGCTTCTATGCCACTGAAAAGGGCCCACTTTATATGGGCTTCAGTGTTGCAGTAGAGGTACGATAGCGACATGGTGATTTTGTAAAGCGATATAAAGTTGCGTGAAATGTAATTTAAGAGCTAAAAGAAATACAAGATGTTCTTGTGCCACCTTTTGCACATGATTGCTTATAGTTGATACAAATTGATTGATAGTAACTCGTAACTAAACCTAAAAGCATATCAAAGTAATTTTATATATAATATACCTATATAAAAATTATAGTTACAGAACATAAATGACAAATATTATTACAAATTGATCGTGATGTGTCATGGTGGTAAATATTTTAAAAAGTTGAGTAATTTCACTTGCTTACGTAGAATATTAGTGCGAGCATCAGTTTTCTGTCAAAATATGCATTAATTAAGCTAAATCTTTCATGCGCCCGCGAACATTGTGAAATTTGCTGTAATTTATCTTACTAAGGTGCATTAAAACTTTAAGGTTAATTTTGCAGTTTCTTTTTCATTGAGTTATTAGAACTTGTAGTGCATTTATTAGGGAATG
Organism: Parnassius orleans; assembly: GCA_029286625.1. Classification (NCBI taxonomy): domain Eukaryota; kingdom Metazoa; phylum Arthropoda; class Insecta; order Lepidoptera; family Papilionidae; genus Parnassius; species Parnassius orleans. Next base: position 23,369 of record JAGSMP010000494.1, on the reverse strand, counting down.
AAATGCAAAAGGATTTATTTATTGTGAAAAGTATGCTCTCTAATATAAGAAAACTGATTGTTTTATTGATATACATAATTCATCAAATGTTGCCAGGTGATGGCGACTTTTTACAAAAGCCTTAGGCGTCTACTATATCCATCATAACGGTTTAAGAAGTAGTACGGCGCTAGTAATAATTATTTTAGAGCTTTAAGATCTACAATCACCGAACTATAGAGTATTTTTACTAATTTTGAGGTACAGAAGCACATAAGAAACTTTTTACTATCGAAAAATTTTAGGCTCCATATAACATAACATAACATAAACACTCACGCCTGTCACCCAGAGGGGTAGGCAGAGACTACGGACTTCCATTTGGCACGATCCTGGCACACCTCTCTCGCCTCCTTTACATCCATATATCTACGCATACACGCTCGTCGGTTAAGGGTACCCCTAATCTGGCCTTTTTTCAATATAACGCCAATTCAGTCGATAAACCTTCGTCTAGGGCGTCCTTTCACGACACTGCCGTTCACTTCTGCAACATAAGTTTGCTTTTTCACTCTTTCCTCGTTCATTATTTCTACATAACCAAACCGCCGAAGCATTCCTTTCTTAATCCTGGTCACAACGTCATCTTGCAAACCACAATTTTCTCTTATCACACTATTTCTTACCCTGTCATTCAGATTCAGCCCTAGAAAACTCCTCTGATAATGACCGCATTTCTACAGCATTTATTCTACTCTCATGCTTCTTCTGCCAGACCCAACTTTCACTACCATACATTAAAGTAGGACTAACACAGCATTGTGAATTGCCAATCGTGCCTTTTTGACACATTCTGACTCTTCACAATAGCGTGTAGAGCCCCATTCAATTCACATTCCTGCGTTCACTCGTCGTTTTATATCCTTATCATATCTACCATCCCTCAAATAAACATCCCAAATATACAAACTCATCATTTTAGGGTCCATTTGTAATTTGAACTAATTTTCTTAACACATACAAGACAAAATAATTAATTATTCGTGAAATTATTAAAGGTCTTGAATAAAACTACTTTTACGGATTTTTTCGTGTTTAATTTACTTAACGGGGTCACCCGTGACCATGGATGTTGGAAATCACCCGAAATGTCGGGAATTAAAATTAAGTAAATTAAACGCGATATAATCCGAAAAAGTAATATTATTCAATGTGTAGTGTTCGCGTAAATATAAAAAAATCATTATTAAAGGTCTTGTACAGACATTACTGTATTGATGGTAATACAGGAAAGATTAAAACACTTATAGCCGTATAAAATATCTTTAGCATGCCTAATGCAGACAGTGGCTGTATTTACACGTTATATTTAACGTATATACTGCTTTTGGTGCTTCTGTCGAGCTATAATTCTAAAATACGGTAAAAGTGCTATTAAGATTCTCATATATGTATTGTAAAGTTGTAGACTACATAGTACTACTTAGTCTTATCTTGAGTGCTATACGCAATTCTTAGGCCAAGCACTTTAACTTTTATCCAACGCCTGTAAAAAAGCACTACATACCCGTTTTTTATCTCCAAAGCCATTATCGTCACTACTAAACGGCTACTTTATCTCTCTGCGTTTACAGAGATATAAGAATCTGTTATATACAGGTTAAGAAAGATACAAACTTCCTTCGTTATACAGCAGGAGAGCAGTGCCGGATTAACCACATAGCAAGAGTAGCAATTGCTACGGGCCCCACGCAAAAGGGGGCCCTGCGTATAACTTATTAAGACATGGTATATTTAATTTTTCTTGCTTTTACAAAAACGTAAAACGTTACACCTTTTTTGACTAAGTGAATCCACGTCAGACAATCAGTAACCGATTATTTCGTTGGCGAAAATAAAACACAGGGTTTCATACGGTAAACGCACAAATTTCATCGCCCACCATGCCGAATGGTGGTGACAATACGAAAAACGAATCTCTGGAAATTTCAATATTATAAACTCCTAATGGATAATTGATTAGAATTATGTTTCCCCAATTTAGAAACTGCTTTGCGCATTTATTGTATCTCATGATCAATAACTGCAGTAGTGAACGTTCATTTTCGACATTAAGCCGTTTAAAAAATTAAGGAACCCTATGAGTAAAGAACGGAATAATTATCTCTCTGATGAATATAGAATATGATTTGCTTAGAGAAATTGATACGGTTAGTATTATTTCTAAATTTACCCACATGAAATCTAGAAACGTTACTTTGTAAAAGTTTGAAAAGTAATAAAAGAAACAGATAAATAAATATAAAATACATACCTACATAATTTAAAGTACATAATTGATGTAATATAAATTTACCTATTCCTAAAATATTAAAAAATATTTACAATTATTTGTGTAGTATCGTCCAACAGGGCCTATAGTAGTTTACTTTACTATTAAACACCAACAAAATTGTAAATTATAAATGGCAAATAAACGTATTAAGTATTGAAATGTATTTTACCACTTTAGACATAAGAACCCATCGGAGATCAAGGGGCTCTCGATAGAATTTGCTACGGGCCCCACGCTTGCTTAATCCGACACTGCAAGAGAGCGATACAGTGTCTGCTTACATATTTATATTGTTTTTGTGCTACTTGGGTGTAGACAAGAGAGATTACTTTCTCGTAAAAAGCAAAATTGAGTCATTGAGCGATAAAACACAGGAACTATACTGTGTAGGTAGGTAGCAGAACATTTGTAATTTTAGTTTTCATATTGTAATAAATATTGTTTAAATTATGTTTTGTAAATCAATGGCTTCTAAAAACGTAATCTAAAAGTATATACATTAATTTTTTTTACATAATATTTATTTTAAGTCTCCTATCTTTTGTTAGGCATTTATCGAGTCGTCGAGAGTCATATTTCGAGCTCTTGTACAGCAGACAAAAAGTTTCTCACAAGATTGTTCGTTGTGACGACGAGCGTTTGTTAAACTTAAATCCAACTCGTACCCAAGAGAGACCGCCGCTTTAGACAGATCTTTGAGGCAAGCGCTTTCATTTGTTCTAAAAAGTTGAGGTGTAATTAGAAGTAAATTTATTTTTAACGAATCCTCCACCTTCTCCCTATTCTTAAATCTTAGAATTTATAAACATTTGATTTATACTAGTAATTAAAAAAAAAAGGATTCGAATGTAAAAATCAATTTAATAGAAGATATAACAAATTATATTTATTTGAAATATCCGTGTTAATAATGTTCTTCAGACCGGATTTTGGACAAGACAAGCCATTCCAGCAGGATAGGATTATAGTGCACGAGTGTGTGAGCAAGCAGAAGTGCACTCTCATAAGTGATGGAACGGCAATCCGACACGAACAGAGAGGGATCAGGCACCAACGGCTTTCCGTGCTTTCCGATTCTGAAGCACGAGGGTAAATCTAATTATTTCCCTTTGTCACCACTTACGAAACCCAAAGGTTGATATGGAGTAGTGGATTCTCCTACGACACCACTACACGGCCTAAGATATTATAAGTAATATACTTTAAGATATTATAGGTATTTTTGGATGTAAGGTATAGGTATTTAAGCTTCATTACGATTATATGATACGTATTCAATACCTTCTGTCAACTTGCGTAGTTCTTTGCTACATATTATGGCAACCGAGTCTTTAAAAATGGAAAGAAATGCAACTGCAGCCTGCTCTGCAACGGACTCTATCACTACTTTTTGGCATATAAATGTGTAATGTCTTAAAGCCTGTAATTGTCATAGCTCTCCCTACCCTTTAGACTGGAACACAACAGTGAAGACACTGCTGTTTGGTGGCAGAAATAGGTAAGAGGAAACCTTTTTATCCTTAGTATCTAAAATAAAAATGCTGCTTTTTGTGAATAAAATACTAGAGTTCTATTGGAAATAAATCTTTCACCAGTAGGCTTAGTCAAGTAGATTTTCTACAATAATTAAAGATTTTTATCTCGGAGAAATTTTATTGATACTTTTCGCTGTAGGGAGAAGGCGGCATCGGAATATGTCGGACTTCTACCGGCTTAAACCCTACGGTGTCACAAGATCTACATTTGAAATGCAACCGGGGATCCCCTTTGCTTTTTTTCCTGAAACCACGCCCCCAACGTCCTCGTGGTGCTATAACAATGAATTTAGACCACTTCTATGTCATTGTTCTCTTCGGTGGTTACCTAAACCAAACCCCGCAACCTAAACGCTCGCAAATCTTAACAATTTGAAGTACGTTATTCCCATTAACCTTTAAAAAAGACTCGAGTCCGCCTTAAAAACAAAAAGTTTCCAATATTTTAAAATTGCTTACTTTTCTATTTCAATTCCATATTGTTCTTTTAAAGCGATTCTTCTTGTAGCGTTTTCCATCGCCATTTGCATATGATTACGTGTGATGGTTATCATTTCTTCAGCATATTTTCCCATTTTAGAAATTGAATTCCTCGCTTCCTCGGTACATTTGTAGACATGGGCAATGTGCCTGCTTGCGATGGTACGCGCATAGCGTCGTTCTTCATCACACATTTCTGGATACATTATAAAAATAAAATGAAACAAAACGATAATATTATCCAATTACGGCCTAACATTAATTACTGATTATCGCTTACTTTAATTTCATTCTCGCTATACCTATCTGTCACTTTCAATTGTTATGTAGCAAAGAGAGAGAGGAACACTTTAAGTATTGCTTAAATTGACGTCGATTTTATGAGTAAGGCCTTAAAAGTGCAATCGAAGTGACTGACACTGGGACACAAAGTTAGACAGGAAAACCAATATTTGTGGTTTGCCTGTTTTCGCTTACCGTGAATAAAATAAGTCAACTACAAAAGACAAGTAAATTAGCACTGATGGAAATTATTCATATTGAATAAAACTAATTTTAGTTAAAATATCTAAGCTCTGTTGTGACCATAACAATACTAAATACACCCATTTACCTCAGTTGTGGGTTAGATAATTTACGTAAGATAATAAAGATTGTATATAAATCTAGAGCCAATAAGTTCTAAATCACAGAACACATTAATATCGAAACTAACAAGTAGGAGTGATGCTTCAACTTTGATAAATTACCTTAAAAATGTTATTTAAAAATGTTGCAAAGTGTAGTTAATTACACCGGTTTACGGTAACAAAATTACAACGGTTGTGATCGTTCTGAATCGGTTCATATATAAATTTAGCTTAACAGTTAGCTACCGTGGGTAGATCTTTACCATGGGTAACTGAACATCTCAGTCCCCCGTGACCATGGGTGCTGTAAATTGCTCGAAACGTCGGGAATATAAAAAAAAAGTTAATATGTGCGATAGAATCCGTAAAAAGTAGATATATTTAAATGTATAGTGTTCGCGTAAATATCAGAAATGTTTTTTTTCTGTCTGTCTCTGAGCTAATCTTCGAAATGGCTGGACCGTTTGTGATGAAACTTAACGAACAGATAGAATGCAATGTCAGAAGCGATTTACATTTTAGTCGAAGATCTAAAAAATTTAAAAAAAAATTGATAAATCTAATAGTTTTTGTAAATGACGAAGCAGGGATTATATATGGAAGCAGTTCGATAGTTCTATATATAATAAAGGAAAACTGCTCACACTCATTTTTGGTGACTATTTGCTACTATATTTCGTTGTACCCTTAGAGACTAGAGGTCAAGTATTTTATTATTTTCAAGTTATTTTTATAGTACATTTAGGATTGCAGTAAAAAACTGCTAAGACAATATAATAAAACGGAATCAGATGTTTACTACACAATTAAGCATCTAACAAAATAGTTTGGAGTTATTGACCCCACTGTTTATTTCATTTGTATAATTTCTTCTCAAAATATGCGACTCACTAACGTCACATAGAAAAACGTCCTTTTAAAAACAATAGAGTCCGATTGATGAGATTTCAAATGAGATATGTTTGAATTTCTAAATATTGGGTCGCTCGCAGCGACATTCAAACGGGAAGTAAAATTATGCGAAAATGTCTTTTGTTTAACAAAATCAAAACTGTGTTTGTAAATGTTTATACGAGAGGTATTAATTATACGTCTTTATTTATGAGTAATACATTCCTTTATTCAGAAACGAAATTAAACATGACCCTTATTTAAATTCGGTCTGTCGTAGAAGTAATTTAAATTCATTAGGGTCTGGGACTCATCTGAATATTTCATTTATTTTATTACGCTTTGTCGGTTTAAGATAATTTTATTAATAATTTGTACGAAAATCGAAAAAAAAATAATGTTATTCTTTTTTTGTAAAATAAGGATAAACCACGAGCACACAGTCCACCTGATGGAAAGTGGATGCTGTTGTCCATAGACATCTACATCTTTCCTCAATTATGAATAAATTCACCCGCGTTGTCACCCCTGAGGACTATGATGGAATGCCTCGTATCCAGTAAAAAGGTATCCGGTTCTCTACACTCACCATACAAAACACAGCAATATTTAGCTGTTATTTTACGCTGGTATTCTTTCAGAGCGTGGTCCTTCCTTTCCATGTCAAACCATTGCAGTATGTTTTTTTACAAATTAAGCCGTTGCATAAATGTATAATTCAAAAATTGAGTTCTGATCACTGTGGACGGTTAGTTTCGTTACCTTATGTTCACAAAAAGCAAGTAGATGAGAAAATTGTGTTTGTTCCAGTAAATCCACGTCGCTTGGAGAAGTTTAGATGTAACATAGTGAAAAAACTTTCATCACTTTCATACAAAAATAATCCAAATTTTTTGTATGGAACTTTTTTCAGCTTATTTGCAATGAATTTGATAATTACTCCTAAAATTTTCCTCCTGCTTAATAAAACACACGGAATTAGAAGAAATCGCCTTCCCACCCTCCCGGTTTTCATTACTTAAGTAAACTTATATATTATAAATATCAAATCTGCACAATACTTCTTCTGAGGCTCTTACCAGCCTCGATTTGGGTCAACAGTTGACTCCAGCTGAAGACCCAACAAACATAACAGACGACGAATTCGAAGAGGCACGATCCGACTCTACTCCAACTTTAAACCGTTCTCTTTACTTCTAAAACAAGCTCCTTAAACAGTCGGAAGGCATTTAATGAGTGGGCGACAGTAGGAGTCTATAAGAGCAAACAAAGGTTATATGAACTTTACCATGAAAGGTCATATAATCCTAGCGTCGAATTTAGGAAACATGTAAAAAAATATTGAAAATGTTTAAAAGAGTGTGCTCCGCAGTCAAGACATTGCATTTGAGCAACAAAATTAAGACGGCTTCTAATAAAATTAAAATGACGTGGAGTATAATTAATAGTGAAACTGGTAAGGTCAAGTCTCGCAATTCAAACTACCAGTTAAGTTTTAACAACAAATTAACTGAATCAGATCAGGATTTTGCAATGGTTTTTGAGAAATATTTTACTGATATTCCGATGTTAACCACTAAGACACTGAATTCTTCTCCTGCCATCGCCGAATCATTACTTAAACAAAATGTAAATTAGTGTACGAAGAATTTTACATTTCATAAAATATCATCCAAAGATATTGTAAAATGTTTTAAAACTATTGATATTAAAAAGACTGCAGATCTGTGGGGGATATCCGTGAAAGTTATTGCGTCTATAATAGATGTAATCGCGCCTCAACTAGCTATTATGTTTGATAATAGTATCAAATATGGTCTGTTTCCAGATTTAATGAAGCATAGTAAAGCAATACCTTTATTTAAATCTGGTAGTATATTAGATCCCACCAATTTTAGACCAATTTCTGTGCTGACAAAACTAGTAAATTTTTTGAAAAGTAGTAAAATAGTAAAACACATTTAGTAAAAATTTTGAAAAAATTATTCTAGACCAAATGTTAAATTTTTTTAATGTAAATAATGTACTTCACAAAAATCAATTCGGTTTCACAAGGGGTCGCTCGACAACTAATGCTGGTGTGGAGCTGATTAAATATATCTTCAATGCATGGGAGAATTCACAGGATGCTTTGGGTATGTTCTGTGACCTATCCAAAGTCTTCGATTGTATTCACCATGAAACATTAATCAGGAAACTTCAACACTACGGTGAAAGAAGTGATGCTCTTAAATTAATTATTTCATATTTAAGTAACAGAACGCAAAAATGTGTCATTAATAGTACGAGCTCTTCCGGGTCTATAGTACAAATGGGCGTGCCTCAAGGCTCAATTCTCGGCCCCTTTCTGTTTCTTGTATATATTAATGACTTACCTTGCATAGTAGGGGATAACTATCATATAATATTATTTGCTGATGACACTTCATTAATTTTCAAATTTAAACGACTATTACTAAAATATGACGAAGTAAATAATGCTATATATAAATTAGTAAATTGTTTTAATGTTAATAATTTGCACTTAAATGGCACTAAAACGAAATGTATGAAATTCATGACTCCAAATGTCAAACATTTAAATAGTAATGTAATTTTAAATGGGGAGGAACTGAGTCTTGTCGATACCACCATTTTTCTTGGAATAACACTAGACGCGAAGCTTCAATGCAGCCACCACATATCAAAATTAGCAAGCAGATTTAGTTCTACAGCATATGCTGTAAAAAAGATTAGAAATCTCACCAGTGTTGAAATAGCTAGACTTTTTTATTTTAGCTATTTCCATAGCATTATGTCGTATGGTATTTTGCTATGGGGACACGCGACTCACACTGAAATTACATTTTTTTTTACAGAAGAGGGCCATAAGAGCAATCTATGATTGAGAACCTAAAGATTCGCTCCGACAAAAATTTAAGGAAATTAATATATTAACTTTGGCCCCTAAATACATTAATGAAAATGTAATGTACGTACAGAAAAAAGAAGTTTTACAAAAACAAGTGAAATTCATTCTGTAAATACTAGAAACAGACATGAACTAGTAGTACAAGTTACTCGACTCCACCTTATACGTCGTATACGCTTTTACAACAAAATCCCAGAAAATATACAAAATTTTACCTGCTCAAAGTTTAAAAACTTTATTAAGCAAAGTTTGTAAAAAAAAGGGTTATTATAATATTAAGAAATTTATGGATGATAATAACCACTGGGAATGAGGTGCATGCTACCAAGCTATTTCTAATTTGTTTTGTGTGGTTAATTGTGTGACGTACATTATTGTAAGCTCTTTTTTTTTTTTTTAAATCCCGCTGGGTTTCTTGCTGGTTCTTCCCAGGACAGAGGTTTTTTTTTCGGACCAGTGGTAATTAAACAAAAGAGTGACTTTCAATAAGTATTATTTATAATCTAAATTGAGTGAAAAAATCTGTTTCTGTTTCTATGGTTCTACCACGTAAACTTTACTTACCGTTTTCTTCAATAAGAGATGTATTTTTATCTGATATTTTATAATAGTAGTAGTACCAGTTTCTCGACTCTACCGAGTCAGTAATTCATTCTTGGGGCGATGTATACGCTTTTACAATAAAATCCCAGAAAATATACCAAATTTGACATGCTCAAAATTCAAAACTTTATTAATCTAAGTTTGTATAAAAAGAGTTATTATAATATGTAGGAATTTATGGATGATAATAACCCCTGGGAATTAGGTGATCGCTACCAAGCTATTTCTAATTTGTTTTGTGTTGTTAATCGTGTAACATACATGGTTGTAAGCTGTTATTTAAAAAATAAGTCCCGCTGGGTTTCTTGCTGGTTCTTCCCAGTACAGAGTTTTTTTTCGAACCAGTGGTAATTGTTTGCCGTTATTTACCTAACAAACTATGCAAATGTATGAATTCAACGGTGAAGAAAACTGTTTGAATTCTGTTTTATGAAAATTATTACGCCATTCAGAAATTATAAACAATCTATTATACATGCATGCTTCCATGGATTTATATCATAAATCATCTCGTTTAGGTTTGACGCAAAATATCTAGACGGTCAAAAATGCGAGATATTTGACACTGCGATCGTCAATTTACTTGTCAAGCATGTATAATAAGAAAAATCCTCCCTACAACCACAAAATAAAGAGAAAGGACAGAGAGCCATGACACACAGTGAATTTCTACGGGATGGTAAAGATGAACAATAGTGTTTATGTATTATTATTATTACAACGTCAATTTGAAATAGAGAATTTATGAACAGCACAGTTAAAAACTTGTTATGGCTTTTAGAAGAGAGATTTTAGGGTGGGAGTACATCAGCGTTGGTACCAACCTCTTGAGCATTTTCACTGCTGTAAAACTGTGCTTGAAGGTTAATATAGCCTATTTAATTACAGGCTCTGAGGCATTCCATCTCAGCCAAAAGAAGTGACAGCGCATCAGTAACGTGCTTCATTAAAACTTGGTAGCAGGTGATCATACACTAGCTATTTAAAAGCAGGTCAATGCTTGCTTGTTTTATGTGAAAAGTACAGGGAAAGGAAGATAACTGTGCATTTTTTCCGAATATGAGTTAACAATGCCATCTAGTACAAAATTCATAAAGCTGTTTGGTTATGAAACCGAAAACAGCTAAAACGAATCATTGTACACATGCGACTCAAAAAACGTCAGTATGGCTGTATGCATAAAAGATCATAGTCGCCACTCTTGTATTTAAAAAGATCATTGTCTATGGACTATGTCCCTTTTACCCATAGACTTAGTATCTTACCAACTAAACCGCTGTTTTTGGAAATGTGAAAGTATACACGATAGTAGTATATATAATGAAGTTAAAAGGAAAATATCACAGCTAAGTAGAATTAAGAAGTTAACGAGTAATAGTCGACCAACTTATAAAATGCACTTGGATTGTACCTGACATTCAAGGCATAGAAAGCCTCTACAGTAATACCATTCCAATTTCTAAAGAAAAATATGAAGATTTGCAATGCTTAAAAAAGTTTTGTACGCCTGATACTCAACATTTTTATACGCAATTATTACATAAGTAATAAATGAATATTTTATATCCCATGATTTAAAACAACCTAGTATGTCCTATATTTGGGGCGTCCTATGTTTGGTTTGTGCTAAGTTAGACTTACATTCTGTTAAGAAAGATCAAAGTCACTGGACTATGATCTTTTTTATCAGTTTTATTTTGTTACAAATATCTAAAGTAAGATTTAACAGTTAGTTATTTCTATAATAAAAAATAAGATCTGAATAAATAATTCAATTAACTTCTAATTATATAAAAAATATAAATGCATAAAAATGTAAAAAGGATCACATTCCAGTGACTGATCTTTTTTGCAGTAATCCTTAGATTGGATAATTGTTTTTTTTTTACTAAAATTCTAATGTAGCATTAGTAAAAAATAAACATGTTGGTATAATTTTGTAACTCATATGTTTTTAAATAAATACTTTGAGAAAGTTAAATAAGTTTTATCAGTTTTCTCAAAACAATCATCAAGTGACAATGATCTTTCTTTCCTTGTACCCTTCATATATATATTATAACAAAAATTATAGCTATTTTAATGCAATACAAGTATAAAATATATACGTTCTCCACAGTACGGAGAATTTCACTAGATGGTAGGACTTTTATTCTACCTTGGTGTCTGTCTGGGTTGGTACCACCTTCTTACCTATTTTTTTCTTTACAGAGATCTTCTTCTTTACAGAGATGACCACCCATTTGTAGCCTTTTTTGTTCAAAGTCGGCTCCAGGTATCTGTTTACCATTAGGTGGGCTGTAAATTCGTTTGTATTTTAATTTTATTTAAAAAAAAAACTTTGGTCATAATGTGTGGCGCAGCAAGGAGAGAAGAGTGCTAGTATTAGGATGCAACTGCAGCGGAGCCACTGAACTTTATGACGTCTAGGTGTATGTGTCCATAGGTCACATCATCGGTATCAGATGAACTGTGTGCTCTCTGAATTTTATAATGTTTGTATATTTAGTCTTAATTGAAGCAAGGACAAAATTTTCTATTTTTGTATAGAAGAAATCTTTCAGTTTCTTTGTTTCCATAAAAACAAAAATACTGCGTCACAATTTAAGCGAGACCTTAAAGCGGCAAACGAAAAGTCAACGGAACCTATTATGAAAATGTGCCAGGCGTTGTTAATTTCAAATTCTATTCAAAAAGGATACCTTTATTTTAGTGCTCTTTTTCGGGTGAACGCTTCAGTGATTCTTTTATATAGAAACGTTTTGAACCTATTTTAATATTAAATGTAAATGTTGAAAACAATACTGAAACAAAACAATGCACATTATTTAAAAGACTGGCTGCCCATGAGCTCAATAAATAAGGTCGCGGCTAATAATTTCATTTACCCAAATATTACACTTTGATTAAAACTACACTATAAATCAGTTATTGTGTTTTCTGTCAAGATATTCTCTTGTCCAGAGTCAGAAAGTTGGCGATGTTTCACCCCCGTGTCTCGGAAAGCACGTAAAGCCATTGGTCCTGCGACTGATATATCTCCGGTTGTGTAGGTTTACCATCCCAACGGACTATGAGATTAAGAAAATAAAGAGTGCACCTGTACTTGCGCATACACTCGGGCACTATAATCATGTCCTGCGGAGATGGCTAGCCACTGTTGAGGCTGGCCGTTGTGATCAAAATTTCCCCTGGACATTATTATACATTGAATTAAACTAATTTTAAAACGAAAGGCATCCCGAGATAACTTTAACATCGGGACGTCAAACCCCTCAGTCCTCCTCATGACCAAAGGTGCTGTAAAGCACCCGAAACGTCGGGAAATAAAATAAATAAAAATAAGTTAAATTGAAAGCGATGAAATCCGCAAAGATAGTTTTATTCAAAGTCACGGCTCCTAAAAATAAAATTTATCCAATGATTTTCATGTAGAGAATATGAATGGTTGTACAAACAATTTACAAAATTACTGCTTGGAAGCGACCACCTCATTCCCAGTGGTTATAATCAACCATGTATTCATTTATATTATAACAGCCCTTTTTATACAGTTTTTGTTTAATAAAATATCTAAACTTGGTAATAGAGAGATCTTGTATATTTTCTGGGACTATGTTGTAATAGCGTATACATTGTTCCATGAATGAATTACTGACTTCTTGGAGCCGAGAAACTGGTATCACTAGCTTTCGTTTGTGAATTAGAACTGCAGAATTCTTATATCTTGAAATTGACATCAGGGGTATTTTTGACCCTAGTATTAAATCCCAAACGATACATTCTATCGCTTCTATGGAATCACTCTCCATTCCCGTTTTTGAATTCTCTCCTGTTACCCAAGATGATGTTGCTAAGGCTTTATGAGCTATTAACTCCAAGGCTATGGGTTGTGATGAGATTAGCAAGACTATGTTGAATATGTTACTCGAGTTCCTTCTCCCAGCAATAACACATATTATAAATTACTCATTGGACTCAGGTCAATACCCAACTTTGTGGAAACAAGATTATGTTTGACCTCTTCCCAAAATTCCTAATCCTACACTACCCTCTCACTATCGACCAATTTCTATTCTCCCATTCCTATCCAAAGTTCTTGAAGCCTGTGTATATAAGCAAATCTCTGCTTTCATAAAAGAACATAACCTATTGAATGTTTTTCAATCAGGGTTTCAGTCTAGTTACAGTACCATTACTGCACTAATTAAGGTCACTGATGACATAAGAAAAGGAATGGATGAACAGAATGATACAGTGCTGGTGCTGGTCGACTATTAAAATGCTTTCAACACAGTTGATCACGACATCCTCCTGTCCATTCTGACTCATCTCAGATTTTCATCCTCAGCCTTGGAGTGGATCCCATCCTATCTTCACGGCCGCCAACAGTCCGTCCGCCTTGGAACAGTTCTCTGGATGGGCTGACATCGAATCTTGTGTGCCGCAAGGCGGCATACTTTCTCCTATAATGTTCTGTTTTGTTATCAAATGTTCAACTATACGTACAATCTAGTATCGATGACATCAATAACGTCATAAGACTGCTGAACAATGATCTTGATGCTATCCGAGTCTGGTCGTACAGGCATGGTATCTCGGTAAAATGCAAAGCAATGATTGTAGGTAGTTCTAGGATGCTGGCTAAGATTAACTATAGAAACCTTGAACCTGTGGTTTACAATAGGACATCGATTCCTTTTAATGAATCAATAGTTAATCTTGGCTTGCATATACTATGTCTACCGTTCTAAGCTTAAATGGCTCACTATACGTCAAAGGTGTTGCTCCAGAATTTTATTGACACTTTTTTCCATTTTAAATGATGCTAATTCTCCGCCATATCTTAAAGAAAACTTCAACTTTCTCTACTCTATTTCCGGCCGTGAACCTCGTCCTTCTAACGCACTTAAAGTTAGTATTCCAGAAAATAGCAGAACTAAATTCAGGCTATTCTCCTCTGGAACGCCTTACCCGCTGATGTCAAGGAAGTTACGAATAAGCTTTTGTTTAAAAGATTGGTGCGACAACGTTATTTAGAGGTAAACAACAATTAATTAACTTCACCGTTTTATATGTTTTATTATTGTCCTTAATTTGCACCTGCCAGCATTTTTATTTATTCCATTTTTCGTTGGATTGGCTGGTAGAGAATGCCATAGGGCATTAAATCCGCCCTTTGTAACCCCTAGTTGGTGTGTTGCAATAAAGGATAAATAAATAAAAAATAAAAAAAACATACATTAAATTATCGTGAATATTATACTGAAAGGCCAAAGTTAATATATTTATTTCTTAACATTTTTCTCTGACTGACTTTCTCGGTTTAAGGTTGTAAATATCTCTTATGGCCCCCTTTTTAAAAACAAAATAGATTCTAAATCAGCCGCATTTCCCCATAGCGAAATCCCATAAGACATCATGCTATGGAAATAACTGAAATAAAGTAATCTAACTGTCTCGACACTAGTGAGATCTTTTTTATAGCATAAGCTGCAGAACTCAATCTTCTTGCTAGTTTAGGTACACGTGGTCCCCATTGAAGCTTTGGTATATCGATTAACGGTCGAAGAACCGACAACCGATGGGGAAAAAAGGTTCTCGAGTGGCGGCCTCGTACCGGCGGACGAAGTGTAGGGCGTCCCCCCACTAGATGGAGTGACGACCTGGTAAGACATGCAGGAAGTCGATGGATGCGGGTGGCTCAGGACCGTGCTTTGTGGCATTCCTTGGGGGAGGCCTATGTTCAGCAGTGGACTTGTGAAGGGCTGTAATGATGATGATGATGATGTGTAAATTATATAATAATAACAGGAACATTAATTAAGGTATCTTATAGACTATATAATTTTTTTATAGGATAGGGTGACAAACGAGCAAACAGTCCACCTGATAGTAAGTGGTTGCTATGACCCATAGACATCTACATCTATCCTCAATAAAGAATCAAAATGCAGATGCGTTGTCACTCGTGAGGACTAAGATGGAATGCCTCTTTTCCAGTAAAAAGAGTCTCCGGTTCTCTACACTCACCATACGAAACACAGCAGCGTTAAACTGCTATTTTACGCTGGTATTCTGTGACAATATTATTTACTTGATACAAATTTTAAACTTTGACACATATAGAATTTAAGATAAAATTTAAACTTTGTTTAATTAATAATGTATAAGACAAAATTAAATTAAATTCTTAAGAGCGCGTGCAAAGCACCCGTCTCGACAGAGCGACTGATTGCCAATCAGTATTCAGTGATTGTAGAAACAAGACGAAGCAAATGCATGCATGTAGTTTGAGTTGAGAGTTTGAGATGGAGGAACGTGTCTTTAAAATTTAAATTGAATGTTCCTAATTAATAGATTTGGATTACTAGAAATTACTAGAAAAGAAATTACCATTAATTGGCGTAAGAGTCTTACCTCGCATGCGAACACATGTGACGCAGGCGTGACAGGATGGCTAAATTTATATTATGTCGTAAATTACAGTAAATTTAAAAAAATCCTTAGTGACAGCACAAAAGCTGTTGTTAGCTTGTTAGTGGTTTTATTTATCTTATTTTTGTTCCTAAAACTACAGTATTAAGAACAGAATTAAAATGTCTGAAAAACTGCGGTAGCATTGTTTTTTTTTTATATGACGAAAATATTATCTTATTAGGTATTTGAATAATTACAGCACTTAGAATGTAAATTAATTATTATCTTTAGATATCTTTGTTTTCAGTTTGGAACTTGATTTATTGTAGTAAAATCAAGTTCAACTTAGCGTGACTTTGATTTGCGCGTAATCGTAAATATCTTCTAAGAAACAATAAAATGAAAATTGTCAATCTTAATATCTTAGTCCTTTGCCCTGAAAAAATGTTTTTACCTACAGACAGTTATCTGATCATACTTAGGTTAATGTCAACATTATCATTTTCAATTCTCAGTTGTATAACATGAAGCAGTCTAGAATATAGTTTATTCCAAGTTGAAAGCAACTCGTATTGGAGTAGATTGATGAAGAATTAGTGTGCAATTGATGTTACAACTTCTTCTACAAATATCAACCTGACACGGTACACCCAGCTAACAAATGGTGATCTGGAGACCAACAGATAATTTTTTTTTATAGAAGATAGGGCCAAAGAACATGCGGCTCACCTGATGGTAAGTGTCGACCGCGGCCCACGAACAACTGCAACGCCAGGGGAATTGCAGGTGCGTTGCCGGGCTTTTATATAGGAATAAGCTGGTTTATTGAAGATCCCTAAGTCGTATCAACCCTCCACCTCCCATGGCCCCACCAACCTTACGGTTATACGGGCCGAATCTCGGGAGATGCGCGCGGTACTTGCACGTGGCTCTTTTCCCGCGCGCACTTTCTTGACTCCCTACAAATATTTGATCTCTTCCTTGTCCCAAATTTTACGTCACTCTCCCCCTTCTGGGGCTGACGGCACTATAACGCCTACGACATCGGGCCCTCCTACCAGCATTCTCTCCTGCCCCATTTCAAGATTGCACCACTCATGCGCAAACTCGCGATGCAGCCCGTAGTTCACCCCAGTGGCGCTGAGTCCGGTGATATAGCTGGGGTGACTCCGCACTCTGCTACAATTATTGGGTTGGTAAGATTGACACCAGGCCACGGATGACCACCCACCTGGACGATTCCTGCAGCCTGGAGTACCATTCTTGTACAAGAACAATGTCCAGGTGCAGTTCACGTGCCACGATAGGCGACTCAGCCGTGGCAGGCTCCCCCCGACCTGGGTTGAATTGTCCTAGTCGTAACGCCTTGTTATTTTGATTGTCTACGGGACCATCCTTACTGGCAATACTGAGTGGTCGCCACGGAGCGCTGTTCTGCGTACAGCCTTGCTGGGCAGTTCCTTGCCATGGTCACGTGCGTGCCAGAGTCCGATCTACCAAACCGCTTGCATGTAGCGCATTTCTCCTCCGTGGACTTGCAATCACCGCGTTCATGCCCTTCCTCTCCACATTTCCCACATACGAACTCCTTCGATCGGCAGTACTTCGCAGGATGTCCGTACTGTTGACACCTCTGGCAGCACGTGACATCCACATAATCGCACGGCTCCACCACGTCCCAGCCGACGTATAGCCGGTTGTATCCGATCAGGATGTCTCTCAGGGCGGCCGAACACTGAAGCTAAGTTCCGCCCTAAGTCGTATCAGTATGAAAGGATCGCCGGTGGTAAACGATTCCACAAAGAAGTCTTGCGAGGAAAAAACTCCTAGTTAATCGCACAGTAGTGGACCGCCAAGCATCCGGATGATGTGGATGGTACCGTGAGTTTTGTTGCGATGTACGTTTGTGAAATTTGGCAGCTGAAATTAATGCGAACAATTCCTCCAAGAACTCCCCGTGGTAAATGCGATAGAAAATGCAAAGGGATGAAACTCGGTTGTCGACGATTCAAGCCGCCCTGTGCTGGATGTGGTCAAGTGGAAAGAGCTGGCACTAGAGATCTCCCACCCAGAGATGAGAAATGTATTCAAACGGTGTTCCGGCATGAAATACTGCCCCGCTCTACTGAGCACGCCAAGCTTTTTAGAGGCCAAATTGGAATTAATTTGCAACTGACCACGAAACTGCACGTCATTCGATATGTTGACGCCTAGGATTTCGATACGGGCTGAGGCAACAAGGGGAATGCTATGATATTGTGGATATACAACAAAGGGTTATTTTTAGCGGTAAACGCGCAAACTTGTGCCTTCTGGGGATTGAACTGGACTAAGTTTAGTCGCCCCCAATCTGAGACAGTCTATGACATGCCTAAAGCAACACTGCCATATAAGCGATGGACAGCAGCATTGCCGATGTGAGGGTGTCTGATCCCTCACATTTTAACACCTTTACTTAGCGTGTTGAGAATAGATAAAATGTTTAACGAATATATGCCGTTTATGGCACAATATTGTTAAAAGTCCTATAACTAGCAAAAAAAACAATGTTGTAGGCGCGCAAATAAGAATAAAAAGACAGACATGCATTTAAAATAATTTTCCAGACTCTAAATGACATAAAAATTAGTCTTTTTTTAATTAGCTCAAAGAACTACGTGGCTTAATTAAATGTCGGACTTAAATGGCGCTGTGAAAATGAAAAGAACTTCGAAAAATGAAAATCAGCATTATAGAGTAATTAACCTTGGCATGGCGTGAAATGCGAAAACAAAGCTACTGCGTACCTTTTAGTTTTTTCATCAACATTGCTTAAGATGCCGTGAAATTAATTGGGGACCGAATCGTTAGCAGTCTTAAGATAGAATGCCCACTTATTAAAGAAAAATTAAATTTGCCAACTTGAATTTGTTTTAGTTTCACAACTACTAGATATCTTCAAACGATTAAAAAATGTGTATAACTTGAAAATAATACATCTCACAGTTGTATATATGTACCCATAATGACTGAAATAAATGTAATTAAGGTAATAAAACAAAACAACATTAAGATAATATTATAATCCACATCATTTTATAGCTTTTAAAACCTCTTACGAGGTTTTATGTAGCATTTTGTATTTCGTGTAGTGGAGGTGTAGGAATATTCACTACACCATATCGTCCTGTGGGTGTCGTAAGAGGTAACAGAGGGAAACTGAAATAGGAAGTGGGCAGCAGCGTATTCCTTGTAACAACTCAAAGTAATAAAAAACAGTTGTATATATGTACCCATGATGACTGAAATAAACGTAATTAAGGTAATAAAACAAAAAAAGCTGCGGTTGCCAACCCTCTTGCCAAGCTTGGCAATGGTGGCAAAATCCTTCCTATGAAGCAATCAATGGGTGCGACCGATGTTCAGCAGTAGACTTTTATAAGCTGTATTGGATAGATATATGAATAAATAAAGTCTTCCACATAACAGTGTTATTTTATATGAGAAAACAGTTTAAAACGTTGACATCACGAAGAAAGTGAACACAGTCAGTGAATAATTTTATTAGGGTAAAAGATTAACTAAATGTCAGTATGTTGTAAAATACACGTTTATTTTCAAAACATTTCTAGTGAAAAACACGGACTGAAAATCTCTCAAAAGAGGTTTATTTTACGATTCGACGCTGCATTTGGAGACCCGACCATTACCAACAACTCTACTACCAATAACTCTGCCATTGCCGGTCCCAAGCCCGGATTACAAAAGAGGAGGGGTGGTTCCGCCGGAGAGAGTGGGGATGAAGGAGTCCTGGAGGGTTGAGCTAATCGTCACTGGGGTATATAGTGGCGAGAGGCAACACGCCCTCTTTGGTCCGGATTTCAAGCTAAACAATGGCCCTATCTGCTAGTCACAGATAAGGAAATGACCAAGGGGGCTGCCTAGTTTTCCTGAAAAAGGGCAAGGTGGTGGTAAAGGCCATGCTGACGGAGCAAGTGACAGTCTATTCGGGTAGGGGGATGGGCCTTTTCAGCCCTACTACCAGCTGGATCGAGCTCCCGATGTCGCGCTGTGAGCCAACTTTGCGTCCTTATATTCCCCCGGTAATTCTAACGCCTGAAATTCTTTTTTAAAGTAGGGCGTTCCCAAAGGTGCGGGCTCCATGGAGGGTGGGAAGCCGGGGGACGAATTTTAAACACATAAAAGAATATGGACAAATTAAGGCCCAGTAGGAAAGAGGGAGAGGTGTCAGAGGTGCTTACCAGAGACACCAATGAACAAGAAGGAACCGCCATTAAACCGACGGTTCCACGGACTGTACCATCCAGCGTAGGTGGCCCCACCAAGGGGACAACTTCCGCGCTGGACGTTCCCAAAACCAGTTCCAAACCTGAGGAGCTGGACCCGAAAAAGTAACAAAACTCCTGCGGAGCCCCAGAGAACGGACGACCTTTTCTCTTCTGCCTGGCAAGTGGTGAGCTGTAAGGGGAAGGGCAAGGTACCCAAAAAGGTGACTTGCCGATCTGACGGACCATCAGGAGGGTCTATCCCTGCAGGCAGTAGTGTAAAGGCCAAGAAGAAGAATAAGAAGCAGTGGGAAAAAGGCCGAAGAGAAAGAGCCGCGCTAGCTGCTTCTAAAACCAATACCAAGGCGGCTGGGCAAGATACTGCGACTTAGGTGCTTGGGGCTGGAACCAGCCGCAAGCACCTAAGTCGCCGCGCTGAAACTGGGAAGGATAAAAATCCAGCCCAAGTGGAAGTCGTAGCCGCGAGGACCAGCTCTAAGATATCCGCCAGGAAGCAGCGAGTGGCCAAGCATCCTGGTAAGAAGGAAAGAGCAGCCAAAAGGATGCTGGAAGAGTCCACCTCGCCGAGAGGCGAGCACAAAAAAGTGCGTCTCGAACAGCAACCAAAGGCTGCAAGAACCAGCTACGCTTCCGCTGCTAAAGCAGATTTGGGTGTGGCCTTAACGTGTGCGCGTTCAGGTCACATAACGAAGGAAGTAGCTGACGACATTCTCGTGACAATACAGAGGAAGATTATCAGCGAGGCCTGGAGTAGCCAGGACCCTGATGCGTCGGGCCCAGTTTTAGAGGCAAACCCGTTGTTTACACGGAGGGTGTCCTGAAGCTGTGGTACGACGATCAGAAGGCTCTGGATTGGTTGAAGGGGAATATTGCTACCCTCGACCTTAAATCCAACACCTTGCTGATCATAAACAAAAAAGTCAGAGATACCACAAACAGTCAAATGTGGTATCCTTATCCCTGATGCCCAGGGAGCCTGGAAAGACTCACGCGATATTGGTCGTGTGCTGGCGTACCAGAACCACTGGATAAACATCAGGGACTGGCTGCTACTCAAGGCAGATAAGCAGACGGACGGGTGGTTCCTCGTTGTTTCGGTGCCGGAGGATCACATCCCGACCCTGACGAAAGCTGGACGCCGTCTCGCATGTGTATGTGGAGTGGTATACCTAAAATTCCAGGGTCGTAGCGGTAAATTCTTTGATACTCCACCAAGCAAAGAGGCAGTTAAGAACCCGGAAGTCATGGATACCGGGGCCACGGTTACCGGTACAGTGGAATCACTGGATGCCAAGTCCAGTGAAAAAAAACGGCCTGCACAACTGATCCGAAGCCTCCAGTAGAGATCGGGCTCAGCAGCAGCTCACTGAGTGACGACGGACTGTATTTTGCCGACCACTTCCGACTCGGTAGCTGACGATAAAACCCGAGATCTGCTGGCAGGCTTATTTTTGGGCGGGGACGGGGAGGACGCGATCAATGATGGCGTGCCCTTCGTCCAGAACTAGCCTAGTGCAGGCCAACCTCCACCACAGCGAAACTGCGTCGGCTCAATTACGCAAGTGGTTGGAGGCTCAAAGGACGGCCATAGCCTTAATCCATGAGCCTTGGGTTGGGGCTGGTAAAATCAAAGGCCTAAACAACCTAAAAGGTAAGCTATTATACAGCTCTGAACACGACAAGCCTAGTGGGTGTATTTACACTTGAGCTTGCTTTCCTATACATTGAGATCCATGCTCGACGTGAGGCCGACTCTTACCTACGCCTCAACTGTCTGACGCAATAACGCCAACCAAAAGACGACTGCGGACAGACTAAATAGTCTACAAAGGATTGCCTGCTTAATCGCAACTGGAGCGATGCGATCATCGCCTGGAGCGGCTCTTAATGCAAATCTAGGACTAATGCCTCTTGATCTTTACTTATACAAGGAGGCGAAGGCTAGCTTGTATAGGATTAACGCTCAAGGCGGTTTGAGCTTGCTTTCCTATACATTGAGATCCATGATCGACTCAATCAAGGAAACACCGGTCTCATGCATGATCTCAGATATCATGCGTCCACTATATACTTTTAACAAAAAGTATACAGTGGAACTACCCTCCAGAGAAGATTGGCTGAATGGACAGGTCATCTGTGACGACGGTAGTTTTATATGGTATACCGAAGGGTCAAAAATGGGCCTCAACGTAGGCTTTGAAATTTATGGGGAGACAAACTTAGTATGAATTTTGGTAGATTCACCTCTATCTTACAAGCAGACATTTTCGCCATACTTCAGTGTGCGGAAATCAATCTGCAAGAACACTACGTTAACTATATTAACTCTGATAGTAAAGCAGCACTGCTAGCGCTGAGATCAAACTTGGTAAACTCGAAGCTAGTTGGAGACAGTGTGAACCGCCTAAACGCCTTGGGAGGTAATAACAAGGTAGTTTTAAGATGGGTTCCGGGTCATGCGGGTATTGTAGGCAATGAAACTTCCGAAAAGCTAGCACGGGAGGGCTCAAACAGTACACAATTTGGACCCGATCCATTTTGTGAAATCTCAAAAAGCCGCACCCGATTGACCCTGGAAACTTTTTACCACAATAAATCACTTAAGATCTGGTCTGATACACCAGGCTTAAACATTCTAAAACCTTAATCCGGGCTTTCGATCGTAAACTCGCTTCCGGAGCCCTGTGATTACGTAAAAATAAATTGCGCATTCTGGTAAGAGCCCTGACTGGACACTGTCGTCTTAAAAAAGCACATGTCCATCCTGGGACTAAGCAACTCAAGGATGTGCCGGTCTTGCTCCCTAGAGAAGGAAACGCTTTTACACATCCTGACAAATTGCAGCACTCATCTGGGAAACTATGTACTTCGCCCAGAAGAAGTGAAATTACTCACAGCTAAGCAACTCCTTCTATTCATTGAGGACGTAGGGCTTAGCAGTAAAGTGTAGACATGGCAGCGATCACAATAGATCTTTTAGCTCGCAGTGATACTGGTCTCTCTAGACCTGCACAGCTGCTCGTACATAACAAAAAAAATAAGTGTGTCGGCGTTAATGAACTTACCTCTACACGACAAACAACACATCTATAGCTTAGGTAAATCGACAGAATCGGCACTTCACCAGGTAATAACAAAGATTGAAGAGGCCATCCAAAACAAATTAATATGTCTAGGTTCCTTCATAGATATAGAAGGTGCTTTTGACAGAACGAATTTCTCCAGCAGAAAAGGTGCACTCAGTAGACATAAAGTTGAACCGGCACTGATTGACTGGATAGTAAACATGCTCAGTACACG